>CM024615.1:6626692-6843507 GCA_014182575.1 Eucalyptus decipiens | reverse complement strand
ACAGCTCTTTGCCAAACAACTAAAAATCAAAATCATTTAAAGCAATATGCTTCCAAAGAGGTTTTGAAATGTCAACGGAATAAGCTTCTGTTATGAGGTTGGGATCTAACAAGTCGAGCATGCGGTTTGTTGTGACTGCCATCACAGCTCACTACATGAGCATTCAATTATTCGGTACATTTCGAGTGGAAAAAATAATAAAGTATTCAAAAAATGTTTTCTGAGTGCTCTATCTTCTCTTTTGATCTCCGTTACTTCTCTACCTTTTTTTTTTTTTAAATTCTCATCTACTTAATTCAACTTTGCAATAACATAGGTAGACAAAGAGAGATAAATTATATGACAAAACCTCCATATCCTTATATGACAAGGGAATAGCTTCAGCTAGTAGAACTTACTTAATATCTTAATATGGACATAATATGAATCTAAACGACAACTGAATAGTTTACTTAACATCATCACCATCGCTTCAAACAACCGCCAACACTGAATGCATCAATCAATTATGACCTCAATCTGCCCAAATACTAAACAGGAGGCATGTTAGACAGGAATGCCTATCATCTTTCTCACGCTGTCGAAGCATCGAGCAAACCAATATCCGATTAAAGCTTGGATCTCCAACATACTCAGCAATTTGATAAAGCCGCACATTGAACAACTCCTGACTATCAGACTATCAGCATCGTGGACTACCCCACTATCTCGGTCAAAATCCCTGTCCACTAGACTTCCTTGGACACGCTTATAACCACCAGACAAAATGAAAACCGGACCCCAACGCTTGCGTAATGCAGTCTCAATATATTACGATCTACCCCTTGAATAAGTGCTTTGCTCTCATCCATCAATATATCACACATCTTCAGTCCGACGACATCAACCGCCCTTTGCCTTTTTCACATACAATTTCCCACCTTTCAATCTGCCTATCCGGAAACATCCTCCCCTTCCCCCACCCTTTTTCCCTCTTCCCATCCATAACCCCTCTAAGATACGCCACCGCAAATTCATCCACAGGCATATCCTCGTGCCCCGTATCATCCCTCCAACTTCGCCAGCTCCTCCCTCAGTTTCAGCCGGGAACCATTTGTGCTATGATAGTTCGCGCGCTTCAAGCTTGACCTAAAATTTTGGCTCAATATATGATGTGATCCCTAAAATTTTAATTTATTTAATATGATTGTTGAACTTTGATTCGATTTAATGTGCAATGTCATTTCTAAACTTTTAATATTTTCAATTGATCCTTAGTATGTTGGTACATGTTTAGTGTCGACCTAGATGTATCAGTTGAGGAGATGTGGAGATTAAGCCCGAAGGTAATTGTAGTTTGGTATAGGAGGGAGAGAGAAAATAGGCTTTTTATTTTTTATCAGATTCCACATCAATATATATATATATATATATATATGTTAATTTATAATTAGTTTAGAGTATATAAATGCATGCTACCTCACCAACAATGCGGCGCTTTGGAATCACTGAATATTTTCTAGACATTGCACGGAGTGAAGAGTTGGAGGATGCAAAGGCCCATCAGTGTTCTTTTGACTACGGTCAAGTGGTCCAGGACAATCGTCTCTAAGTGGGCCTAAATAGGGCAGTTAGGCCCATCAGTGTATTTGTCACTTTTATATTCTTTTCGAAATGTTTACAACTTCCACCCTTTGGCTTTTATTCAGCACGAACGCTCCAAATCTATACAATTACTGAATATAGAGTCATTTAGAAGTTATTTTCACAATATTTTTGGGAAGTCATTTGCTTGTTTTTAATTTTTAAAATATTAAAAGAGAAAACGAAGAGCAATATATAAAAGTTGCAGTGAATGGGCATGCACTTTCTAATTCAGCATTCCATCATTGTTATCAATTAAGACGATGGTTGGCCTAAGGACTTGCCTAATGCCCGCTTCCACTTGGAAGTACGCACATCAATTAGATCTCAGGAAATACCGTTCCATGATAATTTAAGGTGCAACCAGAAATATTTTTCTATTTCCGAGAATAGATGTTGAAAGAAATCCGTTTGGTAATGTAATTTAATTTTTAAAATAAATAATTTCTAAATTTTGGCTCAATCTATTATGTGGTCCATAAAATTTTAATTTATTTAATATGGCCGTTGAACTTTGATTTAATGTGCAATGTCATCCCCGAACTTTTAATATTTTCAATGTAATCCTTAGTATGTTGGTACATATTTAATTCAGCTCCGTTTGTTTCACAGAAAATATAGTATTTTTTGAAAAATATTTTCTAGAAAATCATTTTTAGAAAAATGCCATTATTTTTGTGTTTGTCTAAAACCTGAAAATGAAAAATATTTTTCTTTTATGGACTTTTTTTCAATGATTTTATTATTAATTTATTTTTAAAATCAATTTGTTTAAAAAATCGATTTTTAATTCTTTTTATTTTTCTTTTCTTTCTTTTTATCTTTTTCTTTGGCTAGTCGCTGGCCATGGCGATAGCCGGTGACCGGTCAAAAGTTAACTTTTACGAGTGAGCGGCAAGCTCAATGTCCACCGACAATGGTCAAGGCCAACATCCGTTGGCAAGCGATGAGCTCGAGCTCACCGGCCTTTGGCCTTGCTTGAGACTCGCGCTTGTCACTGGCTCGCCGATCTAGCTAGTAGCGAGCAATGAGCGTTAACCTTGAGATTGCCGTTCGCCAAAGATCGGCGAGTGCGAGGGGTTGAGTGTAAGGGCAACCAGAGGCTCACGCTCACCGTTGGCTTGTCGATTTAGCTAATGAAGAGTTGTGTCGCTCAAGCTTGCTGCTTGCTGGAGATTGGCACTGCGAGGACTTGAGCACGAGGGTGAGCCTTGAGCTCGCAAACCTCTAGCCTCACCAAATCGACAAGTCAAAGGCTTGTGCTCATCTTTGGTTTGCCGATTTGGCAAGTGGCGAGCCCTCGCTTGAGATCAACGAGTTAGGTGAAGCCCATGGCCGACGGCAGCAAGCCTAGAGCTCACCTAAGGGCAATGAGCTTGAGGCTCACCTATGACCGGTTGCCGGCCATAGCCATGTCGGCAACCGCCGAAGAAGAAGGTGAAAAAAAATGAAAGGAAAAAGAAAAGAAAAAGAAAAAGAATTTAGGATTTGAATTATTAAAAAGGAAAACAAGAAAGAAGGGAGCTAATAGGGCATGAGACAACAAGAGAGTAAGGAAAATATTTTCCCTAATGTTTTCCCCAATTTGAAAAGTGAAAAATATTTTCCCCTCTTTTAGAATATTTTTTTCCCTTGATAGAAAATGTTTTCCACGGTTATTTTATTTTCCATAAAATGAACACTGGAAAATCCGAAAAATGTTTTCCTGAATTTATTTTTCGAGAAAACGGAGCCTTAGAGTATAGTTGAACCGTGTCCATATAAATTTGTTTGAACTGTACTTAATAGAAGACGATTTCATTTCGTGTTGACTAGTACGTTTGTGGCTCTTGGTACTCTTTGGTGTATACTTTATACAAAAAAGCAACTAATTTATTTTCACCAAAATCAAGCTAATAAGGTTAAAACTCAAACCAAACCGTGAAGATGGTTCGTTATTAATGAGATGCGGCTCTAAAGCAAAAACATATAAGAAGCTAAGGAGTAACTTAGCACTTTAATCGTTAACATCAAAGAAGAAAATTATTTCCTTTTGAGGGAAAAATGCAAACTGCAAAGACATTGAACGACTATGAGCTACAACTTTGTCATTGGGTACAAGAGGGATCATAACCTTATTGTTGACGATAAAATTATTGCCTTAACGTAGACTATCGATTTGGTTATGTTTATCAAGTTAACACAATTAAAGGAACCCAAACAAGTAAGTCTAACATAAAACTTTTCTACAACGGAGACCAAATTATCAAATCAGCCTTATCGGATAAAAGTCATCAATTTCTATAACTTTTACAACCATTACTGCTCATCAACCATGCCGGAGGACTGCATAGACCTGAAGCAACATGCTTATTGAATTGCCCATCTAGGAATAACTTGCCAGGCCCCAAGACAGACTAAGGGCCATATTTTTGTTTATGTTGTTTTTATTCGCAAGCAAGCAATATGGGAAATGATAATGAGTAGACAACGCCTCTTACTTTAAAATCTTACAAAGATTTAAGATTTTCCAAAAATAATTTGTCCAAACTTTCCTTGCCCCTTTCTCCCAAAAACATCACAATATCTAATGTCCCAAATCAGAGCTTCTAATGTTAATTTACGGGTAACAAATAATATGGTATCGAATGCAAACTCCCCTTAATGGCCTCAACATAATCGGGCATATCTATATACATAGTAGGAAAATTACAAATTATCTAATTTTTTTAACCAAATTGCAACGTAATATTTTCCTGTTTAATTATTTTATAGCAAGTTTGAAAAGAAAAAAAATACCAGTATTGCTGTAACATTAAAGCATAAAGGGAGTTTTAAACTAATTCTGGTATTAATTTAATATCCTCGTATAGATTTACTAATCCCAATATAAACTAGTAATAATTTACTAAAATTACTTTTTAAGCCATCGACACCATGTCGGCCAAGAACAGTTTCTTATAAAAGAGAACACGTTCTTGTGTTACTTACTCACATGCATAAAAGCGCTAATTATCTCGTTCAAATATGTCAGTCTTGTGTGTTTTATCACATCGAGAGCTGCAGAAGTTTGGAAACAACTTCCTTCATGCTCAGCCCAGCCATCCTATTCCGGCATCATCCTATAGCCCATGAGCTTTCTCATCACACACTCAATATGAACCGTTATTTGATGGGACTGGGTTGTTATACGAGTTAGAATGATCAAGTCCAAAATAATGTGTGTTAAATAAATTTATATCTTAATTAAATCTAACTTACTTTTATAACTCTTTCTCTCTTACATTCGTTTAATCTCACCCTCGCTCATTCTTTAACTCTCACCTCAATACTGGTGCAAGTATTCCTAAACTGGGTTAATTATGTATTTTTGTAATAAGGATCGAATTGGATATGATATTAGGTATGGATCACTATATTATAGGTTCACACTAATCAATTTGATTCAGATCATTTTTAATTTGACATGAATTCGATCCGGTTTATCCGTTTAACGGGATATAGGATAATGGTACAAAAATGTATACATATTCACTTTAAGGCCCAAATTCCTCAGGCCCAGGCCCAACCGCGAAAACGAACTTTTGAAGCAGCGAACGTCAACACAGAGGAACTCCTCCTCCGGCAGAGCGATCTCCTTCGGTTCAAATAAACAAATGGGATTTTCTTTTGGAATGTAGGACTCGAGTGACAAATTAAATTCCTTTAACTATCGTGTCCTGCTCAAATCAGCGCGAGAAGTCATCAGAGACGACGATGCTGGAATGAACTATCATCAGAGCTGCTAAGAACACAAAAACACAGAGAGAATCAGAAATACAGATGCAATAAAATCAAAATTAGAGTGAGCGTCAGTCGCAGCCATTTTCCTCTTATCGAAGGACGATAATGGTAGAAATCAGAGTTGCATTACGAGAATCTCTAATGATGACGCTCGGAAGTGACAAAATCCACCGAAGGAATTACGCGACAAGGATATTCATCCGTGAATGGCTGCGATCTGAGTTAGATGAAGAAGCTTAACGAACTCTAGAGTGATCGAAGCAGCCCTGTGGAGAGTTGTAACCAAGAGGGAGAGCGTGTTAAGTGCGCGACGGTCAGAGGTGGTCCGGCGCAACTCCGTGACGGCGAATGTGTTTAGAATGAAAGAAAATTTCACAAAACTCCACAGCTAAACAATATTTTCGACACTAACTATTCCAGCAACCAAACAAACGTGGATGTATTTAGAATGAAAGAAAACGATGACTCGTAGGGCCGGCAAGGGGGTGTATGAGACACGAACTCGGACGGTGGAGAATATATTGCAAAGTCACATGAAAACACAGCAAAATATCAAGAAATCAAGCAGGATTCCCCTAATATAAGCACAGACATGAATCGGCTTTGAGCTTATACGGGAAAATTCCTCGGTCTTCTTTCACGCATTTTAGCAACGAGGCTTAGTCTCAACATATAAAGGTTTGAATCGACATTATTAGTTACAGATCAGTCGATATTTCTATGCAAGATGCCTATGATCTTCGCGAAAAATGAATTTTGAGATCGGGGGTGTGGAGGGCCAGACGAGGTCGTGGTTGGCGAGCTAGTCGTAGAGGACTGGGACGAGCGACTTCCACTGCGTGTAACTCTCGGCCACCGAATCTCCCCGTCCCCTTCCCTCTCTCCTTCGTCTCCTTCTCCTTCTCCTTCCCTCTCCCTTTCTGTGTTTCTGTTTTCCCACCTCTCTTCTCGACATGATAGATGCTGGGTACGTTTGGTTCTACATTTTGAAAGCTCATTGGAAAATGCAAAATAATTTAACCTAAAGGATTTTAGGCAAATGCAAACGCTGTTTAGTAAACTATGCTTTGATGAGCAATTTTGAGACAAGAAGGCTTGACTTGTTCCCGGATCATGAGGCTTGGCGGTCTTGGGCTCGACAGGCCTGTCTTTGGATGGGAAGGGGCTCAGTGGAGAAAATGGGCTCCTGTCTATTTATACGGGCCCAATTTGTTCTTCGGCCCAATGATGCTTGCACCCCCGTATGATCAAGAGACCATAAGCACGTTCCTTCTCGAGGGTCCCTTAACAAACCGTTCGAGAAATTATCCATCACCATCATCTTCATAAAGAATACCTTTCTCGGTCCCTGTTAGACAGGAAAGATAGAAATCAGAGTGTGGATAAAACAAAACAAGTCTTCTTTACAGCAGGAAAAAGAAAGGTAAGGACGAAACACTCGTATATTCATGAAGTTAGGAGTACCAGAAATTCCTTGAGGCAAATCATCATAAAACTATTCATCCTTCCATTTCTCTTAACAAAAGATTCTCTTGCAAACGCATTTTGACTTCAGCCTTGCCTCACTTTGCTGTCAACTTGCGCAGCCTCAATTGAGAATTTTTGTGGAAAAAGTTTTTCGATGCTCATCAACAATAGTGTCTGACAAAGGAACATGTCACAGGATAGAAAAACCATAGAATTAGACAAGCCTACTTATTGAAAAGACGGAAAGAAAACAATCGGACACAATTTAGCAAGTACTTGTAATAAGATCAAGAAATTAAATCAATTAATGACATGCTTAAGTCGTTCTAAGCTTGAGCAACCAGAAATTATCTATTAAATAGACATATGGCATTAGTGATTCGGTCAACAATCACCATAATGCTAAATTATGAGAGTCCAAAGAGGAAACAGTAAATTTTTCAATTGAAAGCGATGGGCAATGAAAATTAGACTTCTAATCAGTAATTTGACGCATTTCAAAGATGTTCATGACCCGTCTATAATCAAAACCATAGATGCAACTCTACCCTAGAAAAATTCAAATAACACAAGAAAATCAAGTGGAAGAAATATACCGCGTTCATTCAAAGCCACAAAGAGTGTCAAGTCATCTGAAAGATTAGCTTCACCAGCATGTTGATGGAGCACCCAAAGGAATGATTGACCTACCATGTAAAAATAATAAGGGCAGATCCTATCAAAAGCAAACTAACATTTACTGCCGGCTAGCCAGTATAATGAAGAGCATTATAGAGAAACTAAGAACTAGTGGTACCGGGTGTGCATCATCAATATCAAAGGTCAGCTAGACGTCCCTGGGCAACACATACTGCAAGTCATTCAATTGCTGATGGAGCATAGAGCGGATCAAGATTAAATGACATTAGCAAATAAGATAAGAATGATGAGAAATAATAAGGGCGATGAACACTATCCAATTAACTTGCTTGGCTTAAAAAAGGAAAAAAAAAAGAAGATGATATCCGAAATTAAGTAACACCTGCAGTAGATGTGCTATACACGTGCAATTGCTTTGAACGATTAAAGCATCCGACAGATGATCCTAGTTTTCCTGTTATCTTTAGAAAGTGTAGACCATCCTTGACACGTTAAAAAAGAGGTGAGGGGACTTTGTCTAAGTTCAGTTGTAGTCTTAATAGTATGTCATCCTTCCCCTGTTTGTTTATAATCAGTATGTTGTCCTTGAGAGATGAAAGATTGACTTGGTATATTGACGGCCACCCATTGTGCAGATCAGTAATTAGTATATGACAAGGTGCTTCTTATCTGTTAAATATGCAGCAGAGAAGTTGGATCAAAGATCTTACCTGAATGGATGACAAAAGTAGTTGCGTACCACGTATTACCTTTGCAGTACCCTTTGTGTGAATCTATTTGGGTTGTTTACTCTTTTCTATCACGCCCCGAACCTCGAGCGCGCGCACAACCCTCGGTGGCCGTTAGAATTTCGCGATGTTCCCAGGACTCGTCGCCGACCCATTCAATTTTAATCTTTCATTAAGCGCAAGCGGAAAACAAATCATCTCCCCATCAACATACAATAAAGCAATCACATAGGGATAGTGAGATGAATAGCAGAAACACAACGCCTACTCTTATTTATATATATTCATATTAAGTTAACCTACGAATGATCGTTTCTGATTTACAAGCCCAACAGAGGGCCGATCCATCCTCTAAGCTAGACCAAAAAGAGACCAGTCTAGGCTAACCCAACTGTACACCAAAAAGAACCCTCGGGTTCAGCACTACAGTCACTCAGAACTAGAGGACTCAGATCCTGATGAGTCAAAGCCGAAGGCAAACGGGTCGACCCCTAGCGGAGCGGGGACAACATCCTCCACAGCACCATCAGGAGGGTCCAGCTCCATACGATCCCAGTCAACGTTCTCAGGGCTCATAACAGGCGGCTCGTCAACACCTCTCAGAGGACCTATCAACATGTTATCATTACGAATAAACCACACCTGGAACCTATGGGGAATCCATTGCCCCGGTCCCTCATCCACCCAGATGGTGGTGATATACTTCTCGTACAAAGAGGCCCGGCCCGGGAAGCGGTGGTGCGTCACGACAGTATCCTAGTCCTTAGGGATACCAAACCTCACTGGCAAAAGGGCCATCTTAACAACCTGAAAGTGGTTATTCAATAACTAGTGAGATATAAATCTCAGCGAGTTCCACCCCTAAGCCCCGATTAGTACACCAACTCAACTCGGGGTATCTATCTAGAACTACCCCACCACAAGCAACAACCAACAATTAATTCGCATGCAACCTTACCTGGTATGCCATACCCTGCACGATATCATTCAGCATGATACACACAAAGCACATGGCCATTAGATAATACATTTCATCAATCACATACGAGTCACGTCACAAACGATCTCACCTGGCCATTGCCACACTCTGCACGTTATCGATTCATGTGTGTATGCCATAAACGATGTGATTCACTCACGCATATAATTAATGCATATAACAATTTCACACATCAATGCATCAATTCAGATTAAGCTATCAATCAATCGACTCAGTCGATTACATGTCATCGAGATCATCACACGGTCATTCTGACTATTCATTCTCGACTCTCAATCACGGCCTTACAGGCAAGTTTATATGTAGTGGCATCACGGCCCTACTCGGCAATGTTATATGTAGTGGCATCACGGCCCTACTCGGCAATATTATATGTAGTGGCATCACGGCCCCACTCGGAAATATTTAGACTTAGTGGAATCATGGCCCCACTCGGCATAACCATACTCCGGTTGTTCTCTTGATTTAGTTCACAGCCTCAAACGGCAATTTTCCAATTGATTGTACAATCCAACATTTAGTTGCATAATTCAACTAATTCACAACTATCACGCAATTACACAAATCATCACTCAATTCATATGAATGCCATGCATTTTCACATCCATTTACTTCATAAAATCAACACACATGTATTTTAGACATTTTTCGCATTCTGGATGAACAGCGCACGTGAACAGTACTCGTGAGCAATATTTTGTGAATAGTAAATTTCCAGAATTCAATAAACAATAAATTATATTCATAAATCATTAAAACAATGATTAAATTAAGGAAACCAATCAATTAAGATAAACGTACTTAATTAACCACATAAGCATCATTAAGCTAATAAAGTAAAATTAAGCTAAAATAATCTTAGCCATTAATCTAACCACCTATCTTAGGACTAATACAACTTAATTAAATCATTAAACTAGAATTAAATCTAACTAAACCAACCCGAGAAAAATGGCCGAAAAAGCGAAATAGTGCAGGCTGCAGGCGGACCGACAGACCGGCGACTGGTTCCTTCACGGTGGCTCCGTTCGGCATGAAATCAGGCCCATTTGAATGGTTGGATTTTATTAAGAGAATGGTGGGTGTTTCGTGAGTTAATTCATCTGGGAAGACCACTTTTGACTCTATTCTTCACCGAAGGGTCAGCTGGAGCAGAAATTGGAAGAAAGGGAGAACGAGGGAGAGAGGAGCTCGTCCGCTTGGAGGCCAAATGGGGGAGAGAGAGAGAGAGAGATGTGTGGCCTGGCGTCACACCTCATTAAGGCCATTAAATGGCCACTTCAATTCCCCATGCAAGATGACATCACATTCTCTCTCTTCTCTAGCCTTTTCTCCCTACAACTAGGGGTAATTTGGTCATTTCCACATTGCACAAATTACACATATGACCTTGAGCTGAAATTGGTAGATGGGCCTAAGGATTGGGCTTGGCCATGAATAGGAATGGGCTTGGGAATTGGTTGGGCTTGAAATGGCCAAGAATTGGCCCATGGGCTTAAAAGATGAATAGTGGATTTGGGCCCAATGGACTCACTTGCTTGTTTTGGGCTCATCATGGGCTGTCCCACCTTGGGCCTAAGGCTCACATTGGCTTGGCCCGGCCCATGTCTTCATGGACTCGCTTTCTCAGTACGTAAATCCCCTTTCCAACTGCTCGACTTAACTGGCACTATCGACTGTTTGAAGTAACTTCATCCAAAGTCTGATCCGGACATTCCTGACAATTTGAAGCTCAATCTTTAGTCCTCAAGCCATGTCAATTTCGACTAATGCCATTTCGGTCACAACTCAGACTGATAGGCGGCTCCGAGGATTCACGCGTAACCAACTCGTGCCAAATCACGTTCAAGACATCTCGACGCATGAACAACCTTGATTGCATGGAATTACGGAGGATAGATTCTTATTTCAAAGTACACGATCATTGAGGATCAACATAGGGCCATTCGCGGGTTCAATAATGGTAAACAGAATCACCCATCGTTACATTATGTTCTGTCCGTGAATCGACTCCCAGTCGTCCTTGAAATCAGCCTGCCTATCTACAGGATCGCTCTCTCGCAAGTCTCATGGTTAAGTCGTTTTCCAAGGTCGAGTCCTTTAGTCGCACGAGTTCTGTCCTCATTGGCCTTTCCCCTTAAGGTCAGTATCTCAGGAGTGATCAATTCCGAGTGAGATCAACCAACAATGTATTGACGAAATTCACATCCATTCATTCCTTAGAGGACTCGAATTTCAGGATGTCACATTTTCCATGTGAACAATTTTGAAAAATGGCTTGGATTAGTGGAATTGCTTAATGATGTCAAGTTTCGGTATATATCTCTGAAGTCTTTAGATAGTTAGAGTATTCATAATTTTTTTTTTTTTTTGAGTGTTTGTACGAATCTATAACTTGAAGTCCTAGAATGATGATTAAGTGGTCACCATGTGAGAAATGTTGGACAGGGACAGAAACTTCTTAAATGCTGCAACATCATATGTGGGTGCTCTAAATGTTAGAAATCATCGCAATGTTTTGATCATTGGTGATGGAAAATAGAGAAGGAAACCTAAATCTTAGAGGAGAGATGCCGCACCAAACATTCAGACTGGAAATGAACTTCACATCCATTCACCAATTTGGGATTTGAGATGCTGTCCCATCCACAAGGAGTAGAGCCGTATTTGGCGCTAATCATGCTTAGCCAGAGAGGATTTCTTTACTAAGGGGAACTGTAAAGCCATTTACCTTCAATAGATTTATTTGACAAGTATTGATTCTTGACAGCAGAGACTTATTTTGGTTGCGAGATCTACATTTAGTTTCGGGGGCATGCTCATCCTTTCATTTTAATCTTGCCTCATGAAACATAAAGCGGATCAAGATTAAATGACATTAGCAAATAAGATAAGAATGATGAGAAATAGTAAGTGCGATGAACACTATCCAATTAACTTGATTGGCTTGAAAAAGGAAAAAAAGTGGGATTATTAGGAACAAATAGTTTAGTTGAGTTTTTTACCAAAAAAAGAAAAAATTGTTCAGTTGAGTTAATAGAAGATTTAAGGGAAAATGTCACAAATGGTCCATAAACTTCTATCTAATGTTCAATTTCATCATTGAGCTTTCGATTTGCTCAATTTGGTTCCTGAACTTTCATCTAATGTTCAACTTTATCCCTGAGCTTTTGATTTGCTCAATTTGGTTCCTAAACTTTAGATCTATAACTATTTGAAAATTGACAAATTTCCCTTTTTTTTAATACCAAACTATTTTTTATAGATAAAAAACTACCAAATTGGGGTTTTTTTTTTTTGGGAAAATGTCACAAATGGTCCATGAACTTTCATCTAATGTTCAATTTCATCATTGAGCTTTCGATTTGCTCAATTTGGTCCATGAACTTTCATCTAATGTTCAATTTCATCCCTGAGCTTTCGATTTACTCAATTTGGTCCCTAAACTTTCATCTAATGTTCCATCTAATCCCTAACTATTTGAAAATTGACCAATTTCTTTTTTTTTTAATATCAAACTGTTTTTTTTTTATATAAATAAAACTAACTAAGATTTCAAATAGCTGTCGCGAATTCAAGTTAATTATGTTTCGTCTCTTACTCCGAGAAAAAAATACAAAACTGTTTTTTATAAATAAAAAAATACGAAATTGGGTTTTTTTTTTTTTTTGGTCGAGAAAATACCACATTTATGCAAAGTAATAAAGGTCAATATTTTATTCCTTTCTCCATATTAAAAAAAATGGAAAAAGGGACAGTAATAATAAATAAGGTGAATCTTGCATTTTGATTTCTTTTTGTACATGCAAATTACTTAAATAATGTACAAAAGCCCATCAATCATTTTTTTTATGGACTTCATTGAAAAGGGAAAAATCGATTGATGGGCTTTTGTACATTATATATATATATATATATATATATATATATATATATATATATATATAAACCCAGTTTGGTATTTTTTTTTATAAAAAAGAGTTTAGTATTAAAAAAGGGAAATTGGTCAATTTCAAATAGTTAGGGACTAGATGGAACATTCGATGAAAGTTTAGGAACTAAATTGAGCAAATCGAAAGCTCAAGGATGAAGTTGAACATTAGATAAAAGTTTAGGGACCAAATTGAGCAAATCGAAAGCTTATGGATGAAATTGAACATTAGATGAAAGTTCATTGATCATTTGTGACATTTTCCCTTTTTTTATATATAAATAACATTACAAAAGCCCATCAATCGATTTTTCCCTTTTCGGTGAAGTCTGTAGAAAAAATCAATTGATGGGCTTTTGCACATTATTCAAGTAATTTGCATATACAAGAAAGACATCAAAATGCAAGATTCACCTTTGTTTATTATTACTGTCCTTTTTTTCCATTTGTTTTTAATATGGAGAATGAATGCTTGTGGAATTCTGGTGGCTGTCCAGCGTCAGTGAAAGTTGTAGAAGAATATAAAGACAAAGAAGGCGTGAGGTTGAAGATCCAGTAGAAAGGCTGAACAAAGAAGGCGTAAAAAGAAATAACAACAACAACAATAATAATAATAATAATAAAATTAACAAACTTCGAAAATAAAAAATTTAGAAACTCAGAAAAATGATAAAAATAAAAGTTTTAAAACTTTTTGGAAATAATAAAAATATTTAAAAAATTCAAAAATCAATAAAAAAATTAGAGTTTTAGAAAATTATTAGAAAAAAAAAAATTGGAAAACCTTGAGAGAGTAAATTCTAAAATTGGACAAGCCTTTAGCACTTTACAATAGGCTTCTCCTTTTTCTATTGCCTTTTTCTCTTTTAGGGACAATTTTAGGATGCTTGCATGCCTCCTATTATGATATAATTGGTTGTGCTTTTCAATTTGGATGTTACTTTCCTATTTTAGACTGGTTATGATGCTAAAACTCTTAGATAGGTTGCTATGGCATTAGCTAGCATGTGATCAAGTTAGATACTAAAGGAATGTGAGCCTTAGTGCTAACATAATCAAGTTCCTAAGTTTAGAAGATCTGATTGCGTAGATAGTAAGATATTCTCATGTATCTTATTGGGTTTCTAGTTGATCCCAAAAGGGCTAGTAGTGACTTTTTAGTCAAAATTTGCACAGGCTTAAATGATTAAAAACATGAACATCTGATATCACGTAAGTTATGGGTTTGGGAAAACTCGAGTCAATAAAAGGCCATAGGCCTGAAATTGATAATACCCTCAAACTCTCTTTCTCTCAAAAGGTTTAGGTCATGACAAATGTAAAACTCAATTCTCGGATACGGTGGCGACGAGTATGGCTATAGACTTTGGGATGATGAGAATAATAAAGTCATTTGCAGTCGGAATGTGGTATTCCATGAAGAAAAGATGTACAAGAATCGTCAGACAGAGCATGAGAATGTAGTACAACCAAAATATATTGAATTAGATACAATGCCCGTGAAGATGTTTCTAGTAGATCAAAGTGCACTTGAAAGAGAGATTTAAGATGAGCCTATTATCAGTGAGGAGCTATTTCAAGAGGAATGCAGTGATTCGGAGCAAACAAACGATCCTATAGTACCTTTCTTGAGAAGGTCTACACGTGTGAGAAAGCCAAAGGTAATTTTTGATCCATCAACTAATATTGTTTTGAGCCATGTCTTATATACAAATTCAGAGGAACCAGAGATTTACGATGAGGCAAATGTAGACACATCTCACTTGCAGTGGGAGTGTGCTATGAAAGACGAGATGAGCTCGTTACTTCAGAACAAAACTTGGGAGTTGACCAAGTTGCCCACAGGTAAAAAGGCTTTATTAAACAAATGGGTGTACATGATTAAGAATGAAGCAGATAGTAGTATTAGATACAATGTGAGACTTGTAGTCAAGGGTTTTTCTAAAAAAGAATGGATCGACTACTCCGAGATTTTTTCACCTGTAGTGAAAATGACATCAATTAGAGTTTTGCTAAGTATAGTTGTGGTGAAGGATCTTCATCTTGAGCAGTTAGACATAAAAACAACGTTTTTACACGGTGACTTAGATGAAAAACTATACATGGTACAATCTAGGGGTTTTGAAGTCAAAGGTAAGGAGCACATGGTATGTTGCTTGAAGAAAATCTTATATGGCTTGAAACAAGCTCCACGGCAATAGTACCTAAAATTTGATGGTTTCATGAAAGAAAAATGATTTGCACACTGTGAGTATGATCACTGTATTTATTTTCGCAAGTATGATGATGGTGACATTGTGTATCTCTCATGTGGATGACATGCTGGTGGCTAGTTCCAATATGAAGAGAATCATAGAAGTGAAGAAGATGTTATCATCATGGTTTGCTATGAAAGACTTGGGAGAAGCCAAGAATATTTTAGGTATGAAAATCATCAGGGACAGGAAAAATAAGAAATTATGGTTGTCACAAGAAGACTATGTGAATAAGGTGTTAAAGAGATTTAACATGGACAAGGCAAAACCGATTGCAACTCCTCTAGCGAATCACTTCAAACTTTCAAATGATATGTGTCTGAGCACTCGGGTTTTGAAAGATGAGATGGCGGTAGTTTCATATGCATCAGTAGTGGGGAATTTTATGTATGTCATGGTGAGCACAAGACCAGATGTTGCACATGCAATGGGAGTTATAAGTCAATATATGTAGAACCCAGGCAGAGAGCATTGAAATGCAGTAAAATGAATATTGAGATATTTAGCAAGTATTTCCAATTACTTACTTTGTTATGGTGGTACATCTCTAGAGTTGCAGGGTTATGTAGATGCAGATCATTCGGATGATCGAGATAGTGGTAAGAGTACCACTGGATATGTCTTTACAGTTGCAGGTACAATAGTGAGTTGGGTATCTCAACTACAAAAAATAGTGGCATTGTCAACGACAGAGGCAAAATATGTGGTGATCACAAAAGCCTCCAAGGAAATCATATGGTTACAAAATTACATGGAAGAGCTACATCGAAAATAACCAGTCAGTACATTGTGGAGTGATAGTCAAAGTGCAGTGCACTTAGCAAAGAATGCAGCTTATCACTCCAGGACCAAACATATCAAGAAGCGTTATCACTTTATCAGATCAACATTGAAAGATAATGAGTTAAAGCTACAAAAGATTGATGGCTTAAAGAATCCAGCTGACATGTTGACCAAGGTAGTAGATAGAGAAAAATATATTTTCTGTACTACTACCATTGTTATTACTCCATTTTGATTGATGAGGAATATCGCAAAGGCACAAGTTTTTCAAATACTATTTTTTGAAGAAGATGGATGCAAAGTTACTTGGTGCTTTGGTATATTTGTCTTAAAGTGGGAGATTGTTATAAATGAAGCCAAATATTTTTAGGGGCTTTTTTGTCTTTTCCATCATATTTGCTTTTAGGTTAAAAGTGGTATCTTTATATTAGTGATGGCAAGACACTAGCCATTAAGACGCTAAAAAGAAAATAGAGAGATAAGAAAAAGAGAAGAAAAAAGTGAGTTTTTTCTTTACGAGGATTCTCAATCTCTTTGTGCCCTGATCTTGAGAGAAAATCATCGTTGTATTCCAACTTTTTTCAAAGTCTAGTGAATTCGCAGAGTGCCTCTATGCGGAAACGTAGCCCAGGTTTGGGTGAACTTTGATAACAAATTTTCTAGCGTGTTCTTTTGATTCTGTTATTTTATTATTATATTCTGTCTGGTGAATTGTTTGCAAGTGTAATTTTTCTAGAATCGACGTGTGATTTCGTTACACAAAGATGTCCTTGACACATTCATTTATGTTATAACAAATACAGTATAGAGTTAATAGATTAATTTGGAAGCTAAACTTGTGTCCAAATTGAAACCCGAGACTGCTTCGATAAAAATGAAAAATGAAACTTGCAAGGACAAGGGTGCCTTCACAAGCATGACAATATGAAGTATGGGCATATCCAAATTAACATTATGCTCGTTGTCAAAAGCATACACTTGGTTCTCATTAATTGCCTTCGTTTTATTACGTGCTAACTCATTTCTGGCCAGTTATTTCTACTTGTCATATTTGTTTTGAATGAAAAATTAAATAAAAAGATGTCTGTCATCCCATATAAATTCATTGTTCCCTTTTGAAGCCACCATGGTCAAAGGTAGTTCAGTCAAAAACTAATACTGGCCTTTGGAAATGACTCTGGAAATTAGCAAGAAGGGCAATAATATTGAAGGATTTTTTCTTGCAAAAATGAATTTTATGCCTATGCAAAGGAAAGCTCGGTGAAACAGATCATTATGCCCTACTATTAAAAACAAGCAATTCACTTAAAAACATTTCAGGTAGAACATTAAATAGAGGATGAGCATTGTGGTCATGACAATTTTTATGCACATTATTTAGGTAAATATGATTCCAAACCCTACCATCTTTTGGAATGGCGTCAATAATATGGACAAATAAGATTCTTTTTACTATAATATTATCATCCAGATCCTAGTAGCAATCTACTAGTTTTCTTGGGCGACAAGGGGAAATTACTAAAAAAAGTCAAACATATCAATTTGGTCAATCTAGCCTTAAATTTTTTTAAGAATTCGCCAATTGAATCATTTCCGCCAAATTTGGCTACTAGTATGATCGGTGTTGACGTGGATGATGTTTGCAATTTTCTTTTTCTTTTTTCTTTTTTTCCCTTCCTCTTTTTTTTTTTTTTTTTCATTGTGGCCGATGAGGGTCATGGCAATGCCTCGAGGTAATGAATTTACATGATCTCTTATATAGATTAAAATAATTCTATACAATCAATCAACCCCTCAACGAGCTTCACCACTATCAGTTTTAGTTCATTACATAACCTCAGCCGATGCTTATTGAAATGCTGAAGCTTTCTTTAAGAAACTCAGAATTCCTTCCTATCTACTTGATACCCATCTTTGTCACTCTCTTGAGGCACTAACCAACTTGCGACATCACACCTAGATGATCCGTCACAAAATTATGTCTTGCTCATCATTCATTACCGGATGATCTACAACATACAATAATTGCTCGTCACTTGCCAAACCAATGCTACCAAATAAAAACTCCGGAGCAAAGTGCACTCCTTAGGACGCTGACAAAAGGATAAGAGAGAGGGTTGATTATTGTGGATCAAGGAGGGGAGGAAGCTTGGGCACAAAACAACCATTGTGAAATTTATCGCAAAGTCTCTTAGGAAGCTAACCGTCCTTTACATAGGGGTTGTTATGGAGCCCGTAATGGAAAAAAATTTTAGTTGCTTTCAGTGTAAAGTTTTCTATTTACTCAAGCCATTCTCTAAGCATTGTATTTTGTCTTCTTCTTCTTCTTCTTCTTCTTCTTTTTCCCAAAACGGTTGTCCTCGACACACAATATTTAATTTGGATGAATGGAAACGTTGTGCTTAAAAAATAGAGGTTGTCGAGACCAAATTTGTGGGTGTGAACCACTTAGGGTTTGGCTAATAGATTGTTAAGCCTAGACTTAACTCGGGCTTTTCTAAGCCCATACCAATTCGCGACTTAAAGTTCAAGTTCTTAACATGCAAGTGGATTTTATCTAGGAGTTGTCACTAATTAGTTTATGGTAGATCATTTAGACACCTAAGTAAAATAATTTGAGAATGATTTTACTCATACGAATCAGAGACTTTGGATACATGGACTTGGTTACACTAGACTTCTCTAATGCCCTTTCGGTACCATTTCTTTTAATTTTCAAAAAAATGTTTTTGCATGCAATTTGATTGACTTTAAATCTATTTCCCTAACATGTGAGGTGACCATACGGGTGTGCAAACCACCGATTTAACACCCAGATAAATAATGAATAAATTGCAAAACTTACCTCAAAGCAATGAAAACATCTCCAATATTAAATCATAAATCATATCAACAACCCTAAATATGATCTCTAATTAGCACGTAATTTTTTTTTTCATTTTTCACTATTTAATGAAAATCATGCAATATGCAATGCAATATAACTAAATGGCCTAACTCTAATGACATACAATTTCTAATTTAATGGACCTAGCAACAATCACTAAATGACATGCATTTGATAAATCTATCCTAGAAAATGAAACTAATTTATTCTAAGACATTTTTCATTGTATTTTTATGAAATTCGAAATTAGAAAAAAAGTGAAAATTATCTAGCTAGATTAAGATTCTATTCAACTTATATTAAGGATTAGGTCAAGCTAAATCCTAATTTAAACTAAGATATTATCTTAACTTAGCAATCTCTAACCTAAGACGCAATTTATCTTAAAAATCAATCTAAAACAAAAAATGCAATCTTATCCTAATATGCAATGACGTGCAAAGAATGCCCTAATTTTACATGATATATGCATGGTGACTTTTGTGTTTGTTTTTTTTTTTAATTCAAAATTAAAATTACCAAATAATTAAATGTGCAATTTAAATTTTAAAAGAAAAAAAAAACTAACATCCTAAATGAATGCATCTTTTTTGGATTTTTAGTTAAGGAATTCGAAATAAATAAATTTCATATTCTAAACATGCAAAATAACCCTAAAACAAGTAATATTCTAACATGAATATTTGGGTTTTTCTTTTACGGGAGCAATCAAATAAAGGCATTAAGAATAGCACGGCACCAAATCAAGCAATATGTCATCAATGTCCATTTAATTCTGGTTAATAAATTGACGAATTGTATCTCGCACATGAGATCGGATTGGCTAATTTTTAAATAAAATCACGAATTGTATCTCGAGTGTGAGATCGGATTGGCGATTTTTCCATACGATTGCGAGTCGTATTTCAAGCATGAAATCGGACTGTTAATCATAAGTACGTTGTGAAATTAGGAAGATTTCCCAATTTAAAAAGGCTAATCGATATTTTGTGGATATGATGGTATCATTCAAATATTCATACGAGACAATCCCATAAATTAGGCAATAAGGATATATGAAAATCGAATTAAACGAGATTCTTATCTAATATTTGGTGTCACGTGGACCACGTTGTCGAGTTCGGTCAAACGACGGAGGCGGGATGACTCACGGGCACAGTTCAAGATGACGTGCTGCTCAAAGATGGTGTCTCGCTCAGTAAGCAATAGCAAATTTCGAATGGTGGCTGATGCTTTGCTGATTCGACTTAGCAGGGGGCAACCACAAGAAGACTAGAACAGCAAAAGGGAAAGTTGCTGCAAAACAGAAACACAATAAGATTGCCAACTCAATGAGGCAGCGATTTCTTCGCAGAGGGGTAGCTCTAGGTAGCGTTCGTCAGTGGAGGATCAGCGGCAGTGGGCCAGGGAACAATGGCGCCAGCGCGCGGCAACAACGGAGGCAAAGCAACGACGGCAACATTCGGGTAATAGTCGAAACAGCAACTACGAAGAGCGGTGCTGCAGTGACGTCATCGATGAAGGGGCTGCGGTGGCGTCGTCAAGCGGTCGAGTAATAGCTCCAATAGGATGGCTCGTTGACAATGTATTGCGGACGATGAAAGCACCAACTCACGCTCTTTCCTCTCTCACGTGTCTCTCTCTCTCGTATCAAGAATGGCCCCTTTTTTTTTGTCTTGTAACGAGTCAATTTATAGTGAAAGGATGTAAACCAACGAGGAAAGAAAGAATATTTTGTTTCCTTCTGTGCATGCTTTGAAATATATTTTCTTTCCTTCCCTCTTCCTCATTGACCGAATGCCTTCTCTGCAGGGATATATTTTTTTCTTTGCAAATCCATGCCCGCAGTGCACAACGTGCCCAACATTCCCCTCTCATGCTGATCTTCTGAATTTCCTTTGTGCATATGCTCGTATCTTTCCACATAGGGCCATGCAATATGAATATTCTCCACCGATTTTATTTCTTTAACCCAAATACCGGCCAAAAATTCAAGATTGTAATAAACTTTTCTTGGATTCCAAACCTTGCAAGGATGAGCTCACAATATCTCCTCCCTATGCTTGTCCTCACCGAATATACGAAAGATTCACCGAATATAAATCTTTCCAAAATATATTGAATTGAAGCTCATCCGCCGCCGATCAAATGCAAAAGTGATAAACAAATAGATAAATGCAAATTATATGCTATGGGATTTTAATTCTATTTTTTAGGGGTTAAAAATTAACCTTTAATTTTCTATGCAATAAATGCTTGGATTGCCAAAATTTAGGTGTCAACAGAGGTGTTGAAATTGGTCATAAATCTCTTCTTTGACTCACATTTTTACAGTCGGGTTGTATATGGGTTGTTTAAACATTTAAAAAAGCCAGGTGAAAATGAGTTTAAGAAGTCAAAGTTCAATCGTATTGGGTCTTGATGGAATTTTAGAGGATATAACATATATGGTCAGCACACAACACCAAACTAGTACTGTAACAATCAGTCTGTGCAGTGGCCAATAAAAAGTTTCAAAAAATAAATCTGATCGTCACCTTTTTTAACTTTTTTTAGGCCAAAATTAGTATAGGATGTATGACGCGTGGTTCTTTCACGTCGATCATTTCTTCAACATGAGTATTTTATGTGAGCACCACCAGAAGGAGTCGGGTGAAACTATAACTATTTCAAATATGTGAGAGCTGAATGAGGGGAGCCACTAAAATTTGTTGATGGAATATTCATACTTGAAAAGAGAGGTAAACAGATACTTTATGGGACTCTATATACCTAATGCTTGAGAGTGCGCTTGTCTTTCCACGTGCATTTTCCCTTTTAATGTATCTTTCTAGGTATGACAGGAGATTTGTCCTAATAGCTTGAAAACTTGATAATTTTTTAGTGGAATAAATATATTATGAATGCTATAACTATTTTTTCACTCACTTGAATGTCACATCGGTGTAAAATCAATCACTTAAGTGCCATTTTCGACAAATTGTTCTACATGGATTTTTTTCTTAATTTTCCATTTTGACATGAAATTTTTAAAACTAAACTAAAGTCCAATGTGGAAATTTTCCTCCAACGTGGCAAGAGTATAACATATGTTGTCATTAGTTGTTGTTTCTTTTTAATCTTCCCCAATTAGATAACACTATTTTCAAACTCTATCTTCCTCAAACAATGATGTTTTCAAAATCTTTCTTCCCGTCACTTAACTGATCACTTTTAAAAAAATTGATGAACATAATGTTGGGTGGTCTTAAGCCTCTCTCACCCCAAAAGCTAGCTTAAAGAGTGAGACTTTCCCTCACACTAATAAACTGACCATGAGCTCCTTCTATAACCGATGTGAGAAACCTCAACAATCTCCCCCCTCACACATTGGGGCTGGGTTGAAGTAGGAACAACTATGAAACTCTTCCATGTGACTATTGGATCCATATTTGTTGACAACCTAAGCTCTAATACCAATGTTGGGTAGTCTTATGTATCTCTCACCCCAAAAGTTACTCAAAAGTTGAGATTTTCCCTCACATTCATAAATTGACCACCATCCCATTTTACAATCGATGTGGGACAACCTCAACACCCAAGTGTTCATTCTTAAAAGTCTATGACATTGAAATGATCATTCATGAAGTTATTGGAACTTCACCTGTCTTCTAATTGGAAAGTCAAATGACGTTGTTTGCCTTATCAAGTGATGACTTCAATTTTCCAACGTGTCACGTCGAATGATATATTATAAATTAACATCTCGTCAACTTGTCTGATAAGGTAAATTGTTGATGACACTTAAATGATTGATTTTTTAAAAAATTTGTGGCACAAATAAATGAAAAAAAAAAAGTTATGACACTCAGGTGGGCATAGTACGAAAGTTATGGCACTCCTAACGTACTAATCCCTTTTTCAGTAATTTCTTATTTGCTAATTGATTTTCATATTTTGGCTCTTTTTGTTTCATGAAAATGAATAATTTGAGAAATATTTTCCTAAAAATGACTGCTTGTATTACTTATAAAAATGAATCAATAAAAAATGTTATTATCGTCCACAAAAATGTTTATACATAAATTGTTTTGATAATAAAAATATTTTTTGTTGATTAATTATTTCAAGTGATATAAGCGATCATTTTTGGAAAAATGTTTTGCAAATCATTCATACTTCGAGAAATAAACATATCCTTAATTTATTTTTAATTGATTGGTTTTTTTAATATGGTTAAAATTGGAGCCAACTTGGGTCCAAATCAAGTCAAGTCAAATGGGAGTCGTTAATTGTGTTACTTGCTAATAGGTAATGATAACACCATTGTCTAACCTCAATCATTGTCGAACTTCTTCGACAAATTGTGGATTTGGTTGATCCTTTTTGTCTTCAAGGCAGTTTTGTTAGTCTTGCCAGATTATCAACATTAATTGACATGGAATATTCACATTGGGTAGAAACTAGCCTTACATCTTCAACATTTGGCAATTAACCAGCCTATTAACCAATTTGATTTGCCAAATTATCATAATCAATTTGGTTACTTTTGTTGAGAAAATAGTCCCCAAGTTTTTTTGATGATTGACAAAACTTAAAGACTTTATTTCTGATAAAAAGTATTTTCAAGTGGAAAGTCTGATGTGATGTGATAAAATGTTATTAATCAGAACCAGAGTCGGGGCTATATTACTACCTTTATTATATCTTACCAATCTAATAGGAAGGAGTAAATCACCTGTGCAATGGCTAGTGGCAAATTGGCTTGATTCCTTACTATATTTATAAAGAGTTTTAAAAGGAAAGTCTTGCAAATATCTTTCGAGGATTCAACTTTCTTAGGACTTCTTTCTAAAGGCGAAACATTCTTTCTATTCATAAACACCCAACTTTTTGGAAACCCAATATGTTGTATGGGTGACAGGAATTATGGAAAGCATAAATCTCGGTGATCCTAAAGCATCAAATCTTCTCAACTAGATTCAGGCTAATGAGTAGATTGGCTAGATAACTCCTCCTAGAGATATGTCCAATGGTCAACTTGGATCAAGAGAAGTATAAGAGGAGATTTCAAAGCTAAAGAAATTACACATCGCATCCACAAGATTTGAAGCTTTTAATTCCGAAAGTCTGAGGAATGTGTTTGTGATCTCATGCTTTCGTATTTACTGAGCAATACTGTGTAACCCTTTATAGACTGAGAGTGTGAGGAGTTGTTCATACATACTTGAGTATTTACAACTCAGACTTGTAACCTCTGATCGATTGTTACTAGTAAATTCTAGCCAATAGGCTGTAGCGTGGGAGAGTAGACATAGGCTTGCAAAAACTGAATCACTATAAACTTTTGTGTGTAATTCTCTATCACTTACTCTCTTTATTAATTATGATAGAATTGTATACTGGTAAGATCTGATCGCTTCATCAAAAGTTGTCTCACTGCAATATTTATTTAAATTCTTTCATTTCCGTAAAATCACATATTCACCCTCTCTAAGTGATAGTTATAGCCAAGAAAATTGTGCAAATATCAATTACCTCTACTCGAGATAGATGAACAGATGATGCGGAAGATGAGTTTCAGGCATACCATTGAAGGCTGGAAGAATACAAAAGAGAAACCCCTGAAAATCGATGCAGAAGAATTTGTGTCGGATACAGTTAATCACCCAATGAAGAGAAGAAAGATTACTGAATAGAGACAAAGCCCTCGAGCTTTCTTGTAGGCTCAATGAAGAAATCTTGACTATGTCTGAAGAAGAAACAGTAGATTTCAATGATATTATTGATGCATATCAACCTGATACTGATGATGATGTTGAAGAAGAGAATGAAGCCGAAGTGGAAATAGGAGCGAGAGTGGCTGTAGAATAGATATAGGATATTACTGTTGCAAAACAACAGCAAAAGGATGCTGAGGATCCACTAAGACGAATTGATGATCAAGATAGCATGGTGGATGTTAATCTTACTCATGATCTAGAAAGTGGCAACAATATTGATGAACATTAGGAGCTTGCTTTGGACAAAACTATCACCGAGCATTAGGGACCAGTTCAAGAACAAATCATTGTTGGAGAACAGGATGTTGCCTCGCACATAGGTGTTGTTGCAACTAATTCCTCTGGAGTTATGGTACCTACTGAGGGGGAGCTTGGTCATGTTGAGGACCTAGTAGAAAACATTCCCAGTGAATTTCCTGATGAGGCTGACAAATAAGAAATTGCTAGCACTAAAAAGGCTCAAGGAAGTCAAGAAGTACTTGACTCTCAGGACATACTATTGTAGACCCTATTTCCATTCATTCTGAAATTGCTGACATGACTGGAGTTTTTCACGATGTCCTAGAAACTTAGGAAGTTCAAGTGATGACTCTTCCATTTGCAGAATTTACTGTTGAAGAAGTCCCTACTACGGCAACTCATGGCATCACTGGTGAGCAAATTACTAACCCTACTCATACTTCTAATCTAGTTGTGTAGGATAAAAGGAAAGGAATTGCAGATGTTGAGGGGGAGTCTAATGCTAATAAGCAGAGGCAACATGACATTGATATGGTGATGAAACTCAGGTTGGAGATTGGTCCATCAAGAATTCCTATTACTGATAGCACTGAAGATAGGCTATTTTTGCGAACCTTACTCAAAATGATAGAACATAAGGATAGGATGGAAAGAGAATTGAACACCTTAAACATGTTTCTCATAACCCAAGTTGAAGCTTTGGGTGCCAAATGACAAACATGGAGCGTACCTTGGATCACATGCAATTCTATGTTCTTGTTCAATTGCCACCAGAACATAGGGTTCATTCTCCAGTTTCTTCTCCAGCTCCTACTCAAGTTCCCAATCTAGACACTAATCTAACCCAGCCATCCTCCTCCAAATAATCTTTTGACTTGATTTATTTTTCAAAGTTTGGACTATTTTTGTCATTTAGTATGTAGGGTCTGAGGTTTGTTGTTTGCACTTGTTGGATTAACCATTGTACTATGAGTTGCTTATGATATTATGTTTTATTTAGTATCTTTTTGATTGATGACAAAAAGGGTGAGAAGATGGACTAGCAGAATTGAGGTAATTGAGGTTGCAAATTTCATTAACAATCTTTCTACAGGATCTGAAAGACTCGAGCATTGCAAAAGCAAAGAGGAATGTTTAATTTTTGTTATCTTTTGATTCTGAGTATTATCTATAATAATTTCATTAAAATTCTTTCAATGTAATCTTATAGTTTAACCGTGCCTTATTTTAAAACTAGCTTTTTCAAGAGCTATTTAAATTTTATAATATTTTTAAAGTTCCGCTTGTGTAAGTTTTGTCATCATCAAAATGGGGGGGAGGAGATTGTTGAGAAAACATTTCCTAAGTCATTTTGACAAAACTTAGAGACTTTATTTCTAATAAAAAAAATATTTTCAGGTGAAAAGTCTAATGGATGTGATTAGATGTTATTAATTAGAACCAGAGTTGTGACTCAATTACTTCCTTTATTATATATCTTACCAATCGGATATGAATGAGTAAATAACCCGAGCAACAGCTAATGGCAAATTGGCTTGATTCCTTACTATATTTATAAAGAGTTTCAAAAGGAAAGTCTTGCAAATATCTTTCGAGGATTTAACTTTCCTAGGATTTCTTTCTAAAGGCGAAACATTCTTTCTATTCATAAACACTCATTTTTTTGCGGGACGTCTACAATTTATAAGGTCAGTGCTACATTCTGTTAAGGTCTATTGGGCAAATGTTTTCATCATTCCAAGATCGGTCTTGGACAAAATTGAACAAATATTGCAACAATTTTTGTGGAAAGGCCCGGACCTTGGTGCGGGTGGTGTAAAGGTTGCCTGAAGCGATGTTTGCCTTCCGAAAGCTAAAGGAGGCTTAGGAATTAGGAGACTTTGGGAAAGCAATACTACAGCAATGCTTAAGCACATATGGCTACTATTTACAGACAAGGAATCTCTCTAGTGTGGGTGGATACACTCTGTGTTTCTAAAGAATGTCAACTTCTAGTTGGCCTCCAAGCCCACTTGTTATTCTTGGTCTTGGAAGAAAATCCTTGATCTTAGAGATGACTTATGTAGGTCTTTATGCTGGCATGTGGGAGATGGTACCTCGGTCTTCTTCTGGTTCAATAATTGGCATCCCAAAGGGCCGCTTAACTTGTTGTTCTCCAATACTAAGATCTACTGTTCGTGACTCCTTAAAGGAGCATCTATGGCTGACTTTTTAGCATTCCCTGACCGTACTTTTGGGGTGTTGAATGTTATTGCCGCATGGGATGACCCCCTCCTGGAGCTCAATTATGAACCTGATTGTTTCCTTTGGTTGGGTAACCTGTCTGGCATCTTTTCTGCTGCTTCTGCATGGGAGGCTATTCGACCAAAAGGCCAGAAATCGCAATGGGCTCCTTTCATTTGGAACAATGCGTTGGTTCCCCGCTATCAGTTCCTACTTTGGTTGATCACCAGCAACGGGCTACTGACACAGGTTTTGCTTCTTACCTATGGCCGTATCCCGATTGTGAATTGTCTTTGTTCTTGTCCTCCGGACTCGGTCAACCATCTATTTTTTGGGTGTTCCATTCCTACCGCTCTAGCCATTTTTTGGGCTTCTAGGTTCAATTTTTCTTGGATGAACAAATCTTGGGTGGATAGCCTGCACTGGGCGATCAAGTATTTATCTGGGAATTCTTTCCTTCCACCTTTGGCCAGTTTGCTTTTATAGCCTTATGCAACATCATTTGGAAGGAGCGGAATAATATTATCTTCAGGGGTAAGCCACCATCCCTCTTAGCTATGAAGGTGTGATTGGAGAAGGTTGTTAGAGACAAAGCATTGTCTTTTCAACAGGTCCCTCCCAACACCATGAATTGTAGGTTGTTGCATTGCTGGTCTATAAACCCTTTTGTTTTGGCGAACTGATCACTCACCTACCAATCTTATCGTGGGGTTCTTCACTCTGCACTTGTGTTGTTGTTGGGCTTTTTGTTCTTTTTGCTCCCTGTGTAGGCCATTTGGTTTGCTTTTGCTATCGTTTTGGCTTTCCTCTGCTCATGTGCAGGTGGTCTTGTTTTACCTTGGCACCCTTCCACTCACTCTAACTGTTCTTGTCCTCGTGAGTGTAAGTTTTTGGTGCTGAGTTCTTGTTGTATAGCTTCTTGCTTCTCTTTGGCTTTAATTAATATAATTCTTACCATTTACCAAAAAAAAAAAAAAACTTTTTAGAAACCCAATCTGTTGTATGGGCGACAGAAATTACGGGAAGCATCAATCTCGGTAATCCTGAAGCTATCTAATCTTCTCAACTAGATCCAAGTCAACGAGTAGATTGGCTAGATAAGTTCTCCTAGAGATACGCCGAGCAGCTTGGATTAGGAGGAGTATCGGAGGAGATTTCGAAGCTAAAGGAATTACACATTGCATTCACGAGATTTGAAGCTTTTAATTCCGATAGTTTGAAGAGTGTGTTTGTAATCTCATGCATTCGTCTTTGCTGAGTGATACTGTGTAAACCCTTTAGAGGCCAAAAGTGTGAGGAGTTGTTCATACATACTAGAGTACTTACAGTTTCAAGACTTGTAACCTCTGATCAGTTCTTCTTAATGAATTCCAGCCAATAAATTGTAGTGCGGGAGAGTGGACGTAGGTTTGCAAAAGCTGAACCACTATAAACTTTTATGTGCAATTCTTTATCCATTACTCTCTTTATTAATTATGATAGAATTGTACATTGGTAAGATTTGACCACTTCATTAGAATTCGTCTCACTGCAATATTTATTTAAATTCTTTCATTTCCGTAAAATCACCTATTCACCCCCTCTAGGCATAGTTATAATCATAACAATTTTGACTAATATTTGCCCGATTATTCTCATTGTTGTGACTTTGACTAGAAGAATGGACCTTCGCATAATTCTTATGAGGGTTTGACTACTCTGACTGATATTATTGGCACCAACAGCAGAGAATGGATTATGAACATACTCTATTACCGTTGGATTGGATGATCTTAGTCTTGATAAAACATCACACTTACTGTTGATGACGATCAACTTGATCATGTCTAACATGTGACTCGTAATATTGCTCTTCGAACAATCTCTCCACAGTGGCCAATGTTTGAGGGGTTGGTGCAACTTCTCTTAATTGTTCTTTAGTGAGACGTTGGAAACGGTCTGCCCCCTCATGTTTCAACACCCCATCTTACTTGCAAGTATAATTACAAGTAGCGTATGACATTTTGACCATGGCATGTGAAATTTGACCGATGAGGGTGGATGCATAATCATGAAAGGAATTGCACTAGCTTTGATATCATGTTAAATTTTGTAAGATTGCGGTCAACTATTCTAAAAGCTTACATTATTACATAAATACGTGGTTTAATATTTAAGTATTCTAAACATATGATGATATCCATAATTTAGGAAAAATCACAAAATCTGCCATCAATTCTCACAAAAACAAAGGGAAAAATGTTGAGGGCCAAGCAAGATAGTTGCTTTGACTCTCGATATGCTTTTGAGCCTTCTTGTTGCTCTAGATGATTGAAGCTGGAGTTAGATGGCAATCTTCTTCTTCGGCTCCTTTGTCACACCCCGATCCTCTGAGCTCGTGCCCATCCCTCCGTGGTCAATTAAATAGCGACGTCCCAGGACACGTCGCCGACTCATTCATATTAATGCGCACGTGGAAGCGAATATTTAAATCCCTAGACAACAACAAGATGGGATAGAAAAGTAGGGCCACAATTTTCGAAAACCAACCCACACCTTTATATACATATCAAGTTATGTCATATACAATTATTCGACTATACACAAGGTCTGCAAAAGGGGGGGTAGAGGCTACAGATTCTCTAATCAGTTGAGTCCTCAACTAAATACCCCAGGGTCCCTAGCTCCGACGGACTCGGGTCCACCACTAAACCACCTGGTGGGTCGACCGTGCCTTTCCCAAAAACAACCTCCAGCACCAACATAGGGACCTCAGACTCCGGTATGGGACCCTCATTCTGTCAATTCCGCTCACAACAATACCTTGATCTGTATTGATGGGGTACCTTATGAGGTAGACTTGCATCAACCCAGACCACGGATCTTGTGACAGCCTGAATTTTCAGAATTTGTTTTCAATTAAATAAATCGGGCCTTTCATCGAAACGCTAATAGTGCTATTATCTGAGCTGATCACTCACGAGATAACCAGACTATCTGGGGAAGCAATTAGGGAATCTAAATGCAATTGGACTTGAGAATTCGACCAAGAATCGACTGCTCGACCGTGTTGATCTGCAAGGGTCATTACGGCACCGTCAGAGATCGATCAGAAATCAGAGATAGGTCGATTTGATTGAGATATGTGATCAAATTGTAGGGTGATTCCACTTGATTGAAAATTTCTCATCGATCGGCACTAAATTGATTTTCTATCGTTTTGGTACCCGGTGCCCATAATTGATACCTCGAGATTTTCATGACAATCGAGAGTCACCAATGTGTCAGAGATGTACATTGTGACTCGAGATAAATCGATCATTGGTCAATTGCACCAAAAATCCCTAAAAGTTATCCGATAGACTAGATCACGCTAAAAGCGCGCCGGATTGAAAATAAACGCGAATTTGAATCCGATTTCAGAAATTGAAAGTTCTGAGGTGTCACGAGCTATTTTAGGAACGTCGACTCATCCTCCGAGAAATTTTCAGAGATTCCGAGATTTTTACGGAAAATCGGTTTAGACGTTGCGGAAAAGTAACGGAAATTCAGATGGGCTAAATCGATGGAAATTGGGACTTCCAAGCCGAGCCTTTGAGTGTCGGGGACTTATAGAAAATTATTCGAGATTTTTCTACCGCAAAATTGGACCTCAATTTGGGAAATTGAGTGATAAAATTTAAGACCAAAAGGGGAAATTCGGATTTGGAAAAATGGCAGCAATTTCGGGCTTCAAAATTTTGTTTATTGGTGAAGATTAAACAAGAAAGAAATGGGGGACATGAGGATAATCTTGAAGGCTGGTGGGACCATGAAATGATGAAATTTGATATTTATCTTGACTTTGGCAGACTTCCTTTGGCTTCTCCATCACGATTCGGCCGACCCCTCCTCCTCCACGCGAACTTCAGCTTCTTCTTTCATTTGTTTCCTTTTTCCTTCGCTCAGCAAAGTCCACTGAGCTGCTCCCCACGAAGATCGAAGCCACAACCCACCGATCTTCTCTCTCTCATGGCTGTCCCCAAGCTAGTCAATTGCAGCGATTTTCTTCAAGTTAGTTGACCCACCGTCTCGGCCAGCATCTCCACCAAATCCCACCGAGCAGTTCGGCTAGCGAAGCCCTCGATTCGACCACCGAAGCTCTTCCATCTTGCCCCCGTGTCTTCAGCTCCACGCTCGTGTCTTCTTTGGTAAATCTTCAGCTGAAGTCTTCAAGCGACACCGCACGACCGAAGCTACCACGCCGAAGTCTTCATTCGGTTCGGTCAAAAAGCGAGCGTCCCTCTCCGCGCGTCCAAGTCCATCGATCTTCAAGTCTTCTTGTCGCCAGCAACACCAAGCGAAGCAGCACCGTCCACGAGCTGCCGTCCCAGTCAACCGCCAACCTCAACGACTCCTTCACTGCTTCGGTTTCTCCCATCAACGACCGAAATTTCGGTCTCCACCGAAGGCCCATCAACCCACGTAAGCCCAGCAGCCCAGCCCTTTGAAGCCGTGAGTTCGGCCAGTCTTCGGCCCTAAACCTCTAGCAATCTCATCCCACACAGAATTCCAGTCCAATTAATTGGGTCTTCAGCCCAACTCAGCAAGGCCCAATTCCAGCAATTCAATTGAAGCCCAAGTCCACCGAAGTTCAGCCCGCGAATCAAGTGAAGCCCAGCCCAAGTTGGAAACAAATCTCAGATTTGGGCTGCGATTTGTTGGGCCCGTTTTAGGCCCGGTCCGAGAGTTCGCCGACACCGCCGAAAATTAAGATTTCGGCCGCTGTCGCGTCGTCGCCGCGGTGAACCGGTTTTCGCGATACACCGGTGAGTTTATACTCTAAACTCTGCTTAGTAAGCTAATTAAGTTTAAGGGGTGTTTAGATTTATTTTATTAGAAATTAGGTGGTTAGTCAGCTTAAATTAGAAATTTAATTATTTAATCGAGCATGTTAGGTGGTTAGCATGGTTTAGCTAAGGCCTAAATAAATTGTACTATTTATCTAGTAGGGTTCGGGAACTTTTCCGGGTCCGTATTGGTTATTAATTTAATGATTCTGGCTTAGGTTAGTATTTTTAGAATTTAAATTGATTTATTTAATTAATTCCAGTAATTATTTAATTATTAATTATTTTTCCGGAATTTAGGCCAGGATAGCCGATGACCAGAATTTTGTGTTGATTGTAATGATGTGGATAAATTCTACAACTGAATGTTAAATTATGCAAATTGAGTGCCGATTGGATTTTTGTTATTTAATTCCAAAAAATTGTGAATTTCCATTATTGATTCAAAAAATCCTGGGTGTTAGCTTTTAACATCGAAAATGGATTTTAAGTACTATATCAAATAGTGGGGTTTGAAAAAGATAGGTATCAGTCTTCTAGTTCGAATTGACCGTGTACCCACACACGACTATTTTCAGGATATTTTTAATATGAAGGAAATAGGCCAGGATCACTATTTTAGTGAAGGCATTTGAGTGCAATGCACAGTGTCCTGGGCCGAGATTGAGTGGTCGTGTGTCGGTTAAGAGAACCAGTCTCAAGCAATTATGCCGGACGTTACTAAATCCCTTTTCGGGTTACCCATGCATTAGGGTAGCGGGTCGCAGTAGATTCTGGACCTACGCCCCTTCGGGGAAGCCGTCTAATCGAGAGACGTAGCCGTGCTCAAAGGAGGTGAGACGACGCCTGGCAATGCCAGAAGACTGCCAATAGAGTTGGCCGTACTCTTGAGGGGTGTAATTAACAATTGGAACGCATAGTTGTTGAGTTTGATGCACCTGATTTTGAGACCAAAACTGTGTGACATGGAATGGGACATGTCATAACCGTTTGGCCTTATAATCAAGACCTCGGTGATTAATTGAATTGATGAGGTGTTCCAGTTGTTATGTGCATTGATTATATGCATTGTGATATGAACTATACTGACGTGCAGGGAAGGAAACTGAGGCGAGGTAAGTCCTCTATGCTAATTGAGTGGTTATGTGGTTTTGGATGCTTCTGGGCGTATTTCCCTCCTAATTGGGATTTAGAGCTTAGACTCACTGAGATTTTATCTCACCCCGTTGTGTGACAACATTTTCAGGGTCGTCGAGTGGAGGACCTAGAGCTGAGAGAAGGTGATCAGAAGCGTAGGTCAGTTAGGACCGCTTCTTTTGGAAGGCTAGTCTTTTGTAGTCTTTTGGTCATAGACCTTGTGCTTGACATTATGTGAATATATAAAATCATGTTTGTTTTGTGAATTCGTATCCTGCTTTTCTATCCCAAGATGATTACTGTCAGGGGATTTCTTTTCGCTTCCACATGTGCAATAAAATGAAAAGGGTCGGCGACTCGTCTTGGGAAGTCGCAAAATTTTATCGACCAAAGAGGGATGGACACGCGCTCGGGATTCGGGGTGTGACAGATCTCACGAGTTCATAGACCCATCCCCTCAAGTTCCCATGAAGTGGAATGTAACACCTTTACTCGGTGACCTTCCTAGGTTGGCCAAAATGCTCGGGAGGAGCTGTCATCTAAGGACCTGAAAATATTATCTCACAATGAGGTGAGACGACGTCTTAACAAGTTCACCCCCTAACTCCCGACTAAGAAGGAAATACACCCCAAGGGCTGCCTAAGCACAAGCACAAGCACTAGTTAGAGAACTTACCTTTGCCTCAATCCTTTCCAGCAAGTTAGTATGATTCAACCACTCAATCAATCATTTGGACAAATCAATTCATCTAATCAGATCAATGTATCGATCAATTGAACCGGTAGATTCTATGTCATCAAGACCATCTCTCGATCTACCCATTCAATACTATCTATCAACCAATACTATCTATCAAGTCGTTTCCTTGAAATGATCACTGCTCACCTAAGCTGATATAAAAGAATGCTTGCTTAAGCTGATAATGATAGATAGTATAGTTCACCGAAGTTGATATATGCTCGTCGAAGCTAATTTATGCTCACCGAAACTGATATATGCTCACCGAAGCTTATTTATGTATAATATACTCGTCCACCGACAATTTCACCGTTTTCATAATACCCAGTAAAATAATTGTGTGCGTACATAGTAGACCTCAGCCAAAAATATAATATCTTTATTTTATAAAATTCCACTAATTATATAGTCGATAAAAATATTTTTAGTGCTGTAAACCAAAGCCCGGTAATTTTCTAATTAATTACCGAAATTAACACACAAATTGCACAAATTATCATCCGATAAATAATCCAACCACACCATTGCGATCAGCACAAAATTCCGGTTACCAATTATCCCGATCTAATTTTTGGAAAATAAAAATTAATTAAATATTTACCAAAGTTAATTAATAAATACCAATAAATGCAACTTAGGTCGGAAAACCTAATTAAATACCGAAATGGGCTCGGAAAATTTTCGAACATTTCTAGATAAATATTGCAACTTATCTATTTTGTAATTACGCTACTCTAACCGCTTAACATGCTTAAACGAATAATTAAATTGCTAATCTATTCTAACTAACCACCTAATCCAAGCTTAACTTAAACTAATCAACCCTTAAGCATAATTAACTCCCTAAGAAGAAATTAGTAAGTAAACTCACTAGATTTGCGAGCCGGTGAGTTCACTTCGACGGAGAAGCGAAGATGGGCCACAAACTCCAAAGCGGGGGCACCTTTTGAGGTCAGGAAAGGCTTGGAAACGAGCCAAACAGTGCACAGCAAACCTAGGGCTTCGGTTACTGTGGCCGAGCCAAAGGAGAGGGCTAGTTGGCTAGTTGGGGTTGAAATGGGCAGGGATAGGCGATGGAGCTATTGTGGGTCCAGGCAACCAACAACGGAGCTTGATGTGAACGGAGGAGCCTCGAACTAGACGGCACGGTGGTTGAACAGACTGGACGACGCAGTAGGGGGGTGGGCTCGCGTGGAGGCACGAGGGCGAGCAAGCGACTCCGATGGCTTGGCGAGCGGTCGACGGGTAAGGGGAAAAGCTAAGCTTAGCATTTGCAAGTTTTCTCTGGCTTCTCTGGTCTGGAAATGGAGGATCGACAACAAGGGGAAGTAGGAGGAAACAACAAGGCTTGAGGGGGCCACCTTGGTCTCCAATCTATCTTCTTGTCCCCTTGACCAAGCCCCACCATGGCTGCTAGCTTCCTCAGTAATTTTCCAACCTCAAAGCTTCCTCTAGAAGCCTTGAAAGTGGTCCAAAAGTTGAGGGGCATGGGGGCTACGAATTTGCACAACTTTCTTTCGATTCCACTTCCATTTCCTCTTGAATCGACTCAATTCGACCCTCACAAATTCCACCATCATACTCACGATTAAATTGACATTTTTCCTCGCCAATAGAACCAACTTGCATCCCAATTGCACTATAAAAGTGGTCCCATGAATTTTCCTGTTGAAAACAGCCTTATATCGACTTTTCACCAAAAATCTAGGTTTGCAAAAAAAATTCGGAGAATGAGTCAACGTTCCTAAAATGAATTGTGACATAGCAGAACTTTCAATTTCTGAAATCAGATTCAAATTCTCGATAAATTTCAATATGGCGTGATTTTAGCGTGACCTAACTTACCGAGTAGCTTTTAGAATTTTTTTGTGCAATTGACCACGGATCGATTTTCTTCGAGCCATAATGTACCTCTTCGAAACATTGCCGACTCTCAGTGATCGTGAAAATCTCGAGGTTGCAAATACGGACACAGGGTACCAAAACGACAAAAAAAATTAGTCTAGTGTTGATCGACGAGAATTTTTCAATTTGGTGGAATCACCCACGTTTAACCACACATCTCAGTTGAACCGACATATCTTTGATCTTTAATCGATCTTTACTGTGCTGTAATGATATCTACAGATAAGCACGGTCGAGTAGTTGATTCCTAATCGAATTCTCAAATCTATTACGTTAAAATCTTTTAATGACTTCCCTAGATAGTGTAGTTATCTCAAGAGTGATCAGCTTAGAGAATAGCACTATAGGCGCGTTGATGAAAGACTTGATTTATTTAATTGAAAACAAAATTGAAATTTCAGGATGTCACATCCTTCTTCTCGTTTGGCTTCACTTAGTCATAAGTGCAATGTCCTCTTGTCCTTTGTCCAAACTTCGATTTTTTTTTTTTTTAATTGGCATATCAAATTTAAAAATTCATTGAAAGGCCAAGTAAGACCAATCGCCAAAATATCTCACTAAAGGCACTGTAATGATCGATTTTCACTCATGTGGTACTCAAATGATTGAAAAGGTCATATGGCACTTGTGATATCCTTTTCTCCACACCTAGAGAAGAAATATGCGGAAGAGGGAATTGAATAATTTCTATATATATCTCGTAATGAAAAGTATATGAACCAAACAAAATTATTCAATTGGAGAATTTTAAGGTCAAAGGAGATATATGTACAATCCTGAGTGATATGAAAAATTAAGGAAATATCCCGATCATCTCTAACTATGCATGTTCCAACTTCAATTTTTGCTAAAAAAATCAATAAAATATGTTGTCTCCTTTAAGATAAATTAATAAAAGTAGATTAGCTATGGTAGAGAAAACAGAAACAATTTGAAGGCCAAATATCACGAAAAGCCTAGAATCTCTCACTTTTCTTCTTTTTTTGTTTTTTGTTTTTTTTTATTTATCAAAATCAGCATCTAAAATCATAAAACAAATCTTCCGGAGACCAACGAATATAAACAGGAAAAAAAGAGAGAGCAAAATATAGGAGAGAAAACGAGTGGACTCACCAAAGTTTTCAAGAAGGAACAATAAATAAATAAATAAAACGCGATAGAACGTCTCCGCTACGTTAGGTTAGAAACAAACGTGAAGCACTGCATAACAAATAAGCCAGATGTTGTATGAAATCCTGAACTCAAAGATCTCCGCTCTTGAAGCCAAAGGTTGTTCGCCGTGGATTGCAAACATCATAAAATCACCCTAAAGAAACGAAAATTAACGCCCCAAAAATTCAGCCGCTCCTAGTTAATAAGGCATCCCAGTACAAAATCGATGTAAGTTTGGTTATAGTAGCTTTGAATTATAGGACATGTCTCCCATTCAAATTGAGACCCCCACCAAATTCCCTTTGCCTTTTATGAGGTTCTGTATAACACCCCAAGATATAAAGTCGACTATTTATATAAAATTTTACGTTGACATGCAACTTTTGATAGTTGTTGTTTATTAAGACCGAGAAAAAACGTAGAGTTTGTTATCCATGAAGGAGCTCCGATTGAACTTCAACTAAGAGGTCCCATACCTAGATCACAATCTTAATGGGGTAAAATTACCATTGTTATTGTCAATTCCGTGAAATTACATCTATTAATGGTACAGTCGAATTCTATTCAAATTTTCAAATATCTCACAAAAAGAACACAGTTTGGTTTCCAACCCAAAAAACCCCCCCTTTAAGCATTCATCTATGGTAGTTGTTAGGCATTCGAATTTAAGTGACGTGGATGGAAGGAAGACAAAAACGCCATGTCACTCCATAAATTATTTTATAAAAATGAGAAAACATTGGTTAGTTGTGATTTTTCACACTAACTCCACTTGTTAATCACGTGCCCAAATGGTTCCTATTCAATAAAGTTTTCAAAATTGCCTCTCTTCTCTCTCTTTGCTATCTCTTCCTTCGTTTAGAAAATAATAGGTGGGGCGGCCATAACACATCAGCATGCACCCTGGCCAATCAGGAAGCTCCATGTGGCTCCACATCAACAAGTTGTCCCCATTGCTCTTTGCGCATAGAAAATATTAATTTCTTCTTTCTTATTTAGAAGTTTCCCTTGATAGTAGGCCTGTGCATATTGACGGCCGCACTAGAACTACACTAGACCTGCTACGGGGAGTTATTTCACTTTCTCTCTCCTCCTTTTTCTCCTTGTGAAGGAGGAAGACGACGCTCTCTCCCTTCCTCTCGTGAATTTAAAATTTCAGTTCCCTTGTCTTCAATCCTTCCAGTGCACACTCCCTCTCTGCTCTCGCTCTCGGTGCTCATTGGGCGTTACTTCTTCACTCTTTGCTCCGATGCTTGTGTTGGTTGGGTCTTGCTTTTTCATGCTTTGCTCTAGCAGTTGCTTGGCTTGTTTGCTCTCTGCTCTGACGCTCCCTCGGGACTCGTTGGGTCTCTGCTGCTCGCTCGGAGTTGGAGCACACCTTGGTTAGCTCAAGGTCGTAGATGTCATAGCCAAGGAAATTGGCCATGGCGGCAGTATTTGCTTTTTTCCGTCTGCTGATCCCTCTGCCTCTATGGGCCCATGGCCAATGTGTCATGGTCGGCGGGGGTGTGTTGTGGGTGGGTGAGGGTTGAACGGCACCGATTTCCACCTGCCGCACGAATTAGTGTTAAGGAGGCGTTCTTGGTTCTTACGGCGGATGTCATTGGCCTTGTCCATGATTCGAGGATGAGCTCATTGTCGCACTTCCTGATCCAGAGCGTGAAGCCACGCTTCTGGTCCAGGAGGGGCCCTCACAAGGAAGGTTGGGACTGCCACTGCCTCGCCACATGCTCCCACTAGACGGCAATGCCGTCAAAGATGTCGATGATGCAGTCATTGTTTGAGTGGCTGCAGGTGTTGAGCTGGAGTTGCAAGCGTGACCGAGGGAGAGGCGACTATAAGAGGTGGAGACGAAGGAGCTAAATAGAGTTGGACAGTGTTGACACAGTTGTTCTCGACCAGATTTTCGAGTGTGAATCAGCTAAGGTTTGACTAATGGATTGTTAAGCCTAGACTTAACTCGGGCTCTCTCAAGCCCACACCAATTCGCGATTTAAATTCAAGTTTTTAACATGCAATTGATTTTCAATTATGAGTCGCCACTAATCTATTTTTTTGTGGGTCGATTAGAAACCCAAATAAAATAATAGGAGATTTACTTTATTCCTACGAACCAGAGATTTATGAGTTCGGGGACATGATTACGTTAGATTTCTCTAATGCCCTTTCGGTACCTTTATCTTTTATTTTGAAAAAATGTTTCGCAAGCAGCTTGAATTAATTTTAATTTATATCCCTAACATGTGAGGTTATCATGCAGGTGCGCAAACCACCAATTTAACACCCAAGTAAAGTAGTAAATAAATTGCAAGACTTATTTCATAGCAACAGAAGCATATGCGTGTTAGATCGTAATTCACATCGATGGTCCTAAATATGATTTCTAATCAACACACAATTTTCTATTTTTGTTTTCACTCATTTAATGAGAATCATGCAATATGCAATACACTATAACTAAATGATCTAATTCTAATGACATACAATTTCTAATTAAATAGACCTAATAACAATCTCTAAATGATGTGCATTTCATGAATCTAATCCTATATGACATTTACATGACATTTTTTTTTTCCTAAAAAATGCAATCTATCCTATAGAATGGAAATAATTTATTCTAAGACATTTTCATTTTTTATGAAATTCGAAATTAAGAAAAATGCAAAGATTAACCATTTAGATTAAAATTCTATCCAGCTTATATTAAGAATCAGGTTAGACTAAATCCTAATTTAAACTAAGATATTATCTTAACCTAGCAGTCTTTAGCTTAAGATGCAATCTATCTAAACAAAAAAAAAAATCAATCTAAACTTAAAATGAAACATGCAATTTTATCCTATTATGCCATGACATATAAAGAACGCCCTAATTTTACATGACATATGCATGATGATTTTTTGTGTTTTTTTTTTTAATTAATTTCGAATTTAAAATTCCCAAATAATTAAACATGCAATCCAAGTTAAAAACCTAACAACCTAAATTGATTGATTTGATTTTTTATTTTTGATTTTTTTTAAAATTCGATATAAAATTCCTATTCTAAATATGCAAACCCTAAAACAGGAAATAAACCTAATTCTAACCAATATTTTATTTTTATTTGTTTTTCTTTTACGGGAGCAATCAAAATAAGACATCAAGAATAGCATGGCAACAAACCATGCAAGATATCATCCATGTCCATTTTGGAAATAAATTGACGAATCGTATATCGCGCATGAGATTACATTGGCTAATTTCAAATAAAATCACGAATCCTATCTCAAGCGTGATATCGGATTGATGATTTTTCCGTGTGATTGCGAGTCGTATTTCGAGTGTAAAATCGGACTGTCAATCATATGCACGTTGCGAAATTAGGAAAATTTCCTAATTCATGAGGGATCAAGAAATCTTTTGGATATGACAATAACGATCAAACATTCAAAGAAAGATTGCAATATTACAAATTAGGCAACGAGATATATGAAAATCAAATTGATCAAGAGTCTTACCTAATTCAAGGATATTCTTTCCAAATTTGGACCAAGCGCAATTGGACCAGGATCGCAATCGGCTCCTTGACGGTGAAACACGACGAATGGTGGCAAGCAGCGGCGGCACGGAGATTCACAATCGAAGCCGGCACAGTTCAATGAGCCTGCAAAAATGGAAACTTCGAAGGTCGACTTGGCTCGTGGCTGCTTGAATCAGGAACGTGGTATGCTGTAATGGTGGTGTTCCTTTGACAACGAATCTCCTGCTGCCGGTGGAGATCAGGGTTGGACAAACACGCTCGCGGATGATTTGTAGGCGCGGCAGAACAGGTGGCCTCTTTTCCAGTTAAAGTCAATGGATCTTCTTCATGCAGCAAGTGGAATTGTCTTCATGTAGCATATGGAATATTCAACGTGAGTGCTTTCGGCAAAAGAACCACGCCTAGAATTGCTGGAACTTAACGGTGAGCGTAGAGCTCGTGGCATATCGGGTCAACGGCTTAGGCGTTGAGGTTGGGGCTCGTGGCGACCAGTGCTTAACGTTGCTGGGCTCCGTAGCAAAGGGATTACACAAATGGTGTTTCGACCAAGCCTTGGCCGAAGGACCCCTATTCTCTCTCTCTCTCGTGTGTTTTGATCAACGTGCTCTGAGAACTCTGAATTGCCGACCTCCGATTTTTGTGTTTGCTGTGCTGTGACCGTCTCAATCTTCGCGTGTGGAGGGTACTGCAGAGAAGAAAGCCAAGTGTTGCAGATTGACTGCACCAACTTATTTGCCGATGGAGGGGATTCGTCATCGTTATGTGTCCCAGTCAGGTCAGCCCTCATCAATGCAATGGACAACAGGAGCAACGACGTCCATGGGTGGTGGACTGCAACATCGTCAAGGTTGGCATCGATCTAGCAGGGGCAAATCAGATCAACTTGTCCTTCGGAAGCTGCAGCTCGTCACGAGGCTACTGGTGGTATCAATGGGCTTGGCGAACCTGGCTTTTCATATGGGACTCCTCAATCGGCAATAGGAGGTGTTGCGATTCCTGATGCTTCACGAGCACTCTGTACAGAAGCTTCCCCTCACGATTTTTCCCTCAATTCAGTGTATGGCCATGTCTTCAATTGTGCGGCCTCTATTGAAACCCTACACGAGTAACCTTTTTATAGGCCAAAATTAGGCTTTTAATTTCCTTTTCAAATCAACATCCGCAAAGATTTCTTTTCCGCACGTAATACCACTTTTTATTTTCGGCACCTCTTTTTTTTTTTTCAGCAAGACTAGTGCCTTTTTTTTTTTTTTTTCTTGGGAAAATGATAAGTTGTCACGACTGTGCAATATGCACCATGTACTGTGTTAAGGACACCAGATGACTTGCTTGTCTAGTCTAGTAAAATATCAACAAGGATACCTTCGGTGAAAAAGATATTGGGTACTTGGGGCCGACATCTTGACTTTTCTCATGCTACTCTCTCTCTCTCTCAGTGGAAATGAAAAAAAATAAATGAATGTAAGAATAGATACCTCACCTCCCCTCTGAAGTGAAGTGAAGAAAGACGACGAGCCATTTGCTGATTCTCTCGTTGAGCTTTATACTTGTAAGAGCATCCACCGTGAACCTCTCTTCATCGTTGTCACACACATGTCCGAGTCAAGAGCCGGCTCGCTCCCACCGTCAGCACCCACTAAAACCTCGCTGAAGCCCTTGCTCTCAGTCACTCTCCTATCACCATCAGTCTTGGCTCCAATTTTAGCGATCACGATCCTGTACCAACACGAGCCCTTCGACCGGCACTGCACTGCTTCGCTCACTCTCCTTTTCTCAGCACTGCACTGCTTTGCTCACGAGGAGAGGGCAGCCGTCGAGGTTGAAGTTAGAGGGAGAACAGCAAGTGATGATTATGGGGTTGTGGGTAGGAGGGACGGTAGGTGAGAACCTATGCTCAAGAGCTTGAGTTGCGAGAAGGCGAGGTGCTCTGATGGAGAGAGAGAGAGAGAGAGAGAGAGAGAGAGAGAGCCCTTGGGGATGCGACAGCCTTGCTCAATGATTCTATATTTGCTCAATATCTCGTATTTTGTCTCTTCTGGTTGTCAGTTGCATTTAGTATTGGTCAAAATGACACCGTTATTCCCAAGAAATAATGGTACCGTCACCTCAGCAGCACCCTTCTTTTTTCTTTTTCTTTTCTTTTTTTATCTTATGCTAAATTTAGTTCATCAACGATGAAATTAAGTTTTGTCTGCACCATTTCTGCCATCCAATGGAATCTCTTGACTTTAAGGAGTATAAAATCCAGACGAGAATTTCGCTTGAATTGTTTTTGGCAAGAAAGGAATTGTCAATCAAAGTAAAATCAGATTTTTGTTTTTGGCTTTGATAAAAAAAATTAAACTTTTAATTGCAACTATAGATTATTATTAGGAATTGGTAACAAGGAGCGAAAGATGCGGAACCAAAACATGGAGCTCTAAAAGCAAAGGCAAAGCCAATTGGAACAAGCAAAACAAAGACGCGATTCTCCTGCATTTTCAATCCTGACCAAAAAACATTTCTAAAGCAATCAAACAACACTTGAAAGTCCCAGAAAATAAAGTAAGACACTCTCCGAATCAACCTCAGCCCACAATATATGCCTTGTTAAAATTGCAAAACCCAACCTGCAGTTCATGATAATTGAACGTTCTTTGAGTTCTCATAAAAAATTTCTAAAATTTGAATTTCCGACGAGAAGAAATTTAGAGAACGAGCAAACACTAGAGCAAAGAGCGAGCGAGCTAAGCAAGCACCAAAGCAAAGAGTGAAAAAGAGAGACTCGCCAAGCACTAGGGGAGCTCCGAAGCAGAATGAGCTGAGCAAACGCTGAAGTAGAGAGCGAAGAAGTGATGCCCAATGAGCACTGAGTGAGAGTCGGAGTAGGGAAGGAGCGAGCATCGGAGATAATGAAGACGAGGGAACAAAAATTTGGAATTCATGAGAGGAAGGGAGAGAAAAAATCCCATTCTTCTTCCTTCAAAAGGAGAAAAAGGAGGAGAGAGAAAGTGAAATAAGTGTTTGTTTGGTAATATTCTTGTTCAGGGAAATAATTTATTTTCATAAATAATATTTTTTTATTCCCAGAATAATTTCTAAATAAGCGCTTGCAATTAGTGTAAGCAAAAGTCGAGCCTGGAGGATCCTAGGTCACCAAAAAAAAAATTCTGAAAAAAAGAACAAGTTTGATAACTATACAAAATTTTTATTCTCAAATTGAAAAAGAACAAGATTGTGTTTGTTACACCCCGATGGCAATTGGCGAGAGGTGGCGATCAGCAGTTGAAGGTCGGCCTGCAATAGAGTAAGCAGCAAGGAAGAAGAAAAAAGAAGACTTATTTCTAGAAATTGTTTTAAGGATTGAAAAAGAACAAGACTGTGTTTGTTACACCCCGATGGCAACTAGCGAGAGGTGGCGATCAGCAACTGAGGGTCGGCCAGCGGTAGAGTAAGCAACAAGGAAGAAGAAAAGAAAATAAAAAAAAAAAAAAGAAAAAAATACTTATTTCTAGAAATTGTTTTAAGGAATAAGAAGTTACTTTTTTCTATTTTTTATTTTTGTTCTAAATCTATTTTCTGTACACTTTTCTATTCCGAGGAATAAAAAAATTAATTAACGTTATCAAATAGGTTTCTATTTTTTCTATTCCGGAGAGCAAAAGAACATAAAAACAAACAAATAGAAGTGTTGCTAAACGGAGCCTAACTCTCCACAATAGGTCTAGTGTAGCCATTAATGTAAGGAGGAAATTAGTATTTTCTATGTGCAAAGATTGGTGGGCACCACTAGCTGACGTGGAGCCACGTGGAGCCTCCTGATTGGCTGGGGCATACATGTTGCGGCCGACTCACTTAATATTTTCTCCCTTCTAACAGTGTTGAAGCAGGCTTCCTTACTTTGGGTGTGGAAAAGAACCAGCAATCGCTCGGATCGCTCGAAACCGGATTGAATTGGACTAAAACCTATAGTTCCCAAGGGAACCGATCCAGTTCTCAGCTCCAATTTATTAGAATCAGTGGGTACCAATCTGATTCTCGATTATAGGTGTGGGCCTACTCACCCACTCACTCGACTGAACCGGTAATATATAATTATGTATTAATTTCTAATAAAAATTATGACAAAAAAATTTAAGAAAAATAAAAACCCTATAATTCCTAATCTAAGGGTGCGTTTGTTCACGAAAAACTCAATGATAAAAGAAAATGCTTTCTGGGAAAAGCATTTTCCAAGGATATGGTTTGTTTTCCTTTGTTTGGTAATGTATAATTGAAAATGTTTTTATGCCGTTTGTATCCCATTAAAAAATAATCACGCTTCATCATAGGAAAAAAAAAACTCATTGGTTGTTCTTGTGGCCGATGACGGGTGAAGAAGAAGCAAAAAAGAAAAAGGAAGAAAAGAAAAAGAAACAAATTCGAATTTTTTATTTTTATTTTAAAAATGTTTTCAAATTTTAATTTTTTAAAAAAATAAAAAATTCAAATTCCAATTTTTTAAAATATATTTTTATAAGAATAATAGATTTGGAAAACGTTTTCCGGTCCTTTCAAAGGGGAAATCATTTTCCATTGACTAGGAAAACGTTTTCCATTGACTCGTTTTCCTAAACGACCTAAACGCCGGAAAATGAGAAAAATGTTTTTCCCGAAAATGTATACTGCAAAACAAACGCACCCTAAAGTTCATTACCCATTAACTGAGTGTTTGTCTTGTCTCGCTCTCATCTTGTACGAGTTGTTTCTCTCTTTCTCTCTCTCTCTCTCTCTCTCTCTCTCTCTCTCTCTCTCTCACTCATAGCCTTGACTCTCAACTCAATGCCCATTGGCTTACGGCGTCAACTCTCAATTTGAGTCCAATCTTTTTACAAATCTTGCAATTAAGAATAGGAATTTTTTTTTTTTTTTTTTTTTTTTTGCTTTACTTTGATTTGTTGGAAAATGTTGCAATGAGTGAAGGAAGTTTGGTGTGATCGGTTCAATAGACGTACCTTAGTTTGGTTCTTGGGTGGATCCATATAACCAATGAACAGTTCCCGGTTCTAATTTTTTGGAACCGGTCTTTAATGGATTGTTCTTGATTTCAAGGTGGGAATTGCCCACCCGGACCATGCTCAACCTCCTTTTTGGTACACACTCTCTCTCCCTTTGCCTCTTTGCTTCCTCATCTCTTTTTCTTTGCTTCCTCGACTGCTAAGCAAATCATCTCTATCCAACAATGGCTATTATGCCTCTTTTCTTTGCACTTAACCTCTCTTCTTAAACCCTCACTTCGGCCATCACCGAATCCCTCGCTCTTCTCATTCTCTCCCAAGACCCCTCCTCTCTTGCAGCCCACCCACCACGGCCCTAGCTTCCATGCCTCCGCTTCCAAAACCACAAGCCCGACAACCTCTAACTCAATCAGGATCATCCGGAAAGTTTTCTTCTTCCTACACCGGTTTGATCCAGCTAAGGGTCACACCCAAATTAAGGAAGTGGAGTTCATGAAGAGTAGTGGGAGGGCCACAAATTGTCCCAAAATGTGAGGCCCTATTTTGTGATCATGGGTCCGTCTAATTTGGGCAAATCTTCCCATATCAATGCTCCGGTTCAGAAGAAGGAAGTTACAGTTACATCCAATAAACCATGTCCTTTTTTCTTTCTTATGGTTTTACTTTGGTTGCCAGGGATGAGCTGATTGATTGATGTATTTTGCAGGCAAGACTCGGCTTATAAATCACTTGGCGGTGAACAGGAGTTGGTATATTTTGGAACCATTGTGTTATGAAGGAGCTTTTGGCTTGCTTAAATATCTCATGCTGTGTGACAACTCATAAATGCAGAAAAAGAAAAATCGCAGAATGTGAGGTAATATGTAAGTTTTGTTTCTTGGAATGCTGCAACTAATTGAGTGAGGTAAGTCGATTTGAAGTTGTTAGTGGAAAATTGGATAATCGTTGGATCACTACTTGTTAACAAGCTTGCAAAACTTAATTAATTGCAGTTAAATGGTTTAAGCATTTTTTACCAATCACTTTGGATATGCCAAGGTAGTAATTCTTCTGGCTAAGATGTAGAGATTGGATATGTCATAATATATATCCCCAACATTTTGATGATTTATCAATTTAGTCCTATACCTTTAGAACAATTCCAAAAAATGGCTCAAAATGCTCTCAATTTCTTAAATAATTGCATAAAGTAAATCCCATCTCAAATGAGAACTTGAAATGCTCTCATTTTCTCAAAAAAGGGCTTTAAGTGGCCATGTTAATCTAAAAGAATGACCTAACCTCATAGGTTGATCAAGGGCATTCCCATCCTTTTGCTTTCTTTATTTTCTTTCTATTTTCTTTTTTTCCCCTCTTTTTTGGCATTAAAAAAGAAAAACTAAGAAATTAAAAAATAAAGACAAAAAAAAAAAAAAAAACTTAGGAGGAGGTCCAATTGCTTGTGGCTACCACGCTGTCATCAGTGGGGCGTTGGCCATGGCTAGTGGGATCACCAATGTCTAGGTAAGGTGGACAACTCTTGCCTAGACCTGAGGAAGGGTAGCAACCCTCTCCCGAATTTGGCTAGGACCAAGCTCTCACGCTTGGTCAGCAACCCCGTCAACCATGTCTGATGCCCCACTAGCGATAGGGTAGCAGCCACAAGTGAGGGAGGGTTGCTTGCCAACCCTCCACCAATTTTTTTTTTTTTTTTAAGTTATAGCCTTTTTTAGTTTGTCTTTTTATGAACAAAAGGGAAAAGAACTTACCAAAAAAATAAAGAGAGAAAAGTAAAAAAAAAAAAAGTAAAGAAAAATAGAAAAAGAAAAAGGATGTAAATGCCCTTGACCAACCGAAAAGGTCAAGTCTTTCTTTGATATTGACATGACCACTTTAGACCCATTATTTGAAACAATGTCCATTTTAGGTCTTTATTTAATAAAATGAGGGCACTTTATGTCTTTATTTGATGTGAGGTTCACTTCAAACCCTTATTTGAAAAATCAAGGATATTTAGGGCCTTTATTTGGAATTTTTTAAAAACCTTTTTACAATATTTCAACTAAGCTGTAGAGATTAGATATATAACATTCATATCATAATATCCATGTCCTATTCCCATCATAATATTCATGTCCCAAACCTTTTGACAGTTTGAAATTGTAGACATTCCGGCTAAATATCCAAATAATAGTTTTAGAATTAAATTGACAAATCTTCAAAATACTTAACTAAACTGATACAATTGAAATGTTTATAATTAAATTGGTACAATTGAAAAATTTATGATTGAATTGATCAACATACAATAAATTTAGGATTTTTTGGACAATTAAACCAATAAAAAAAGTTAAAGACAAAAGATATAATGAGTCAAGACACTTTTCAGGAAACTTTCTAGAAGATATGATGTCTTCCATAAGAATGCAATAACGTACTTCTTTTTTTATCTGTACAATGATGCACTCCAAAGTGTTCTTTGTTTATGAATTCAAACGCAAAGAACGATATAGAAAGATAGTATAATCGTTAGAGAAGAAGAAAATACTCGGTCTAATCTAATTCATCGACATTCCAACCTTCCGAAATAGCCTCGCACTGTTCTGGACGTTGGAGAAGCTTTGGGACACCGTTTTAATGAAAGTAGAAATAAAAACTTTCAACACAGCCACCGTTTAAAATTCCATTGAACCAGCGTTGGTCGAAGTCAAACGATTTTTTATTTTCTTCTATATAGTCCTTTTCTTTTCAATTTTTCTCCAATACAAAAAGCTAAATATTCAACATAAAATAAAATTCGATCATCACGAATATTGTTTGTCGTTTGTGATTACATAATCAGCCACCACACAAAGCACGGAATGGCATGTGCTTCTCTGCCGAAGCCCAACAATAGACTTTATGTAAAACAGTTTCGACAACTTAGAGCTCACAGAGCCACCCAAAAAAACTAAGAAAGACACATAAGATCAAAGGGTCTCTCCACAAGCAAGACCGTTGGTCAATAATGCATGCCTAATCGAGGGGCACGGGTTCGTATATAGCCGGCGCAAGAGAATCCTTGAAATCATTACTGGGTTGGCCGAATCCGTCTCCACATCCGTAAAAAGTATGACAAATTCGTGCCATGTTTAAACAGGCACGAAGAAAAGGCCTTAATCCGGGAATTCGGTAATCTTCAAACACGGCTCTATTCATCCACTTCCAGGCCTCACGGACCATATGCATGATGTGTTCACGTGCAGCCTCTTCTGACGAACCGGTTTCATTCATGTAGCATTCCAATGCCTTCAAGTTGTCTCCTCGTGTCAATTCATGCTAAGCATGGACAATCATCGTTGGGTTATAACCATAAGTCCAAATACTCTTCTCACTTTCGTATCAAAGAAATAAAAAAGAAGATGTACTCTTTTTTTTCTTATGAGCCACTATTTGCAAGGAGAAGAACAATATAAAAGTAAGTTACCGATGATGTACTAAAATCATTGATGAGTCGAGTCATCTTGCATGAACAACGCATGATGCTCGGCATTTTCGACATGTAATCAAGTCCCTCTTCTATCAATTTATCCGTGGTTAGGAAGTAACTGGGCAACAACAAAACCAGCCCTCCGGATGAATTCGTCGCAACGTCAATGTATTCCTTCAGGGTCGGTTTAATGCCCTTGCTGCGCCAATGGACCTCCTTCAGGTACGCCTTGCATTGATCGGCCCACTATAGGATTGAAATTTGGAAAAGTGTGTCAATGACCAAGTCAAGGGACGTTCTTTTCTTATACCTTTTCGGACTCTCAAACATTCAAAGAGAAGTCATAACGAAAGTTAGAAGTAGAAAAATGAATCAACTGACATGGACTAGAAATTATCAGGTGAAAGATTTAGCAAGTCAAAATTACCACTTTCCGCAGGTAAGGGATGGGATTGGTTCCCCGCTCTCTCATCGTCCAATACCCAATTTCGTTGGTCGTGTTGTACATGGCCATGAAACTATCCCTTATTACTGGAGGAAGCCTATCAATGTCTGTGATGTCCCACCTTGATAAGTTATCACAATTTCAGCAATTTTACGAAATTTACTGTCATTCAATACACTTCTTAGTAACAATAACGAAGATTAATGCCAACCATTACTTTATTAGGCCAAACCACCAACATAAACCATGATATGTCCAAAATACATTGAAGAATTTATTTCATAATATAAAAATTTTAGTATTTTTTTCCCATCTCATTCATAGGCTAATTAATTATATCTTTTTTCTTGGCAGTCATAGTTACAAGGGAAAATGATGATGGTGGTGATACTAGGCAAACCTGACAATGAAATTTGTTAAGAGCTCAAGTTCTTCTGGCGTCCCATATATATCATAAACATCATCAATAAGTACCACCATACTAGCGAGCTTCCCATTCATTTCTCTGAAAGCTGTATGTTGAGGTTCGAAAACCATACTATTGCTCCAAAAATAGCTTTCCACCATCCTATCCCTACAAAATGTCATCTTGTTCACCCCAAGTTCAACCCACCACCTGAAAAAATTGTCATATGATGATTAAGTGGATCAAAATGCGCTCCCACACTGCTAGATCGATTGTGTACCTTGCCAGATTGCCGACTTCCTTCCTGTAGACTGACTGCACTAAATTGAAGTCTAATTTAGCCAATCGTAGCAAAGAGGGGATCATGTCTTGCTGTTTCTTGTACATGTCAATGAACCACCGAGCCTCCAACCTGTTTAGCCTCCAATGGATTGGCATTTCTAATGCATGACTCACGTGGCTCGCTAAATTAGTGGGAATTTCGTTGAGGTTTAGATCCTTCAGATGCTTAGAAGCAAAGGTCCAAGCTTCATCGATTATGGTTTCACCTTCTAATCCATGAAAAGAAGCTTCATAAAGACCAAGAAGCCCCTTCACATCTTCATTGAGCGATTCATTGAATGTGCCCGTCTTGCTCATAAATCTTTGAAACACATCTATATGTCCAACAAAAGGAATGGAAGGGTAAATTTTGATGCATCGATATGATTTACAAAAGTTTTATAGTTGACGAGTACCTTGCGGTATGTTGTATCCATGTTGTCTGAGTAGCCGGAATCGAAGGGAAACGACATCAAGATTGTCCGAAAGTTGAGCATCTTCGGTGTTGTTATAGATGGAACTTAGAGCGTTCTTGATCTCCATCTCGAATTGGTATCCTAGTCCTAGTCTTTGAACTGCGTCAATGAGCTTGAGCTTGGCCACCTGATTCATCTCCCGTCGAATAGACCCTTGACTTCTTTCTTCAACCTTTGGACTTCCTCCGAACATTTATCCTCCTAGCACATGAAAAACTCTGAAAAATGAGATCTTAATCAAAGTCAATGCACAAGCACTGTTGAGATCTTGCCTTTTTGTTGAGAATATGCCGTTTTGACCAGGTTTATCGATATCTCCTATAGAATATTGTTGTGGTTGGCCGTAGATTTGATACTTTGGCAATGGATGAAGGTGCAAATTGATTTTACATATGTCATATGTAAATCGTATACAGAAGTACACAAGATGTAAACCAGATTCAAAGTAAAGTTTGTCCTTTGTTTCCATGTCGTTTTGGGATTTATGGACTCGTCCCACCAAAGTAAATAGAAAATAGGGAAACAGTGCACCTCGGTCACTAAACTTATGTTTTTTTTTATGTCGTCGGCGTGGTAACTTAAATTTGAACAGGCAAAGTGAAGCCAAGGTATTAATCGATGCCAAACAAAAGTATAATACTCAAATAATCAATGCCATCATGGAATAAATTGTTACCGAAATTATCAGAACCATAGACCGGAAAAATTGTTGGGAAACTTTTCCAAGTTTGAGGACCAAATGTGAATATTTCCCATAGTACTTAAGCTAGGCTGGGTTTTGTGGCAAAAAAAAAAAACAAAAAAACAAAAGAAAATTCATTACCGTGTAATTAACGCTAAGTGATTGCAAATAGTCATAGTCCCAAACACTAGGTTGCCAATTCGCCGAATGTCTCCCAATCTCTTGAACTTCAATCCTTGAAGGACATGTCACGAATTGAGCACCGGAGGCGGTGGAGGAGGTGGCGGTGGAGGAGGAGGAGCGGAGGTGCCTAAAGAATAAGAGAGAGGGCTTGTTATGGTGAATTGAGGAGGGGAGGAAGCTTGTTGACAATGCCGGAAGAGCCATTGCGAATTCTGTTGCGAGTCACTTAGGATGCCAACTAGCCTTTATATAGGGGTTGGTCTGGAGCCCCCCTCACGGAGACAATTTGTAGCTCCTTCTAGAGCAGATTTTTTCCTATTTACTCAAGCCATTCTCTAAGCATTGTAATTTATGCACTTTTTAATTTTTTTTTTCTGAACCGGCTCTCCTTGACACACCATGATTAATTTGGATTAATAAGAACGAGGTGCTTCGGAATTAGAGGTGTCAAATGTATCATAAACCCATTTTTGACTCATATTATTACAATCAGGTTGTTCATGGCTGCCAGAGGAAAGAGGGAGAACAAAGAAGGAGAAAAAGAAAAAAAAACAAAAACAGAAAAACAAAAAACAAAAAAGAATAATAAATTCAAAAATATAATATTATTAAAGACTACATCTTTACTCATCACTTGTCTTTACAAATTACTAGAGGAGGGCATTTATACCTAAACAATATGCATATGAAAGGAAATTAGTTATCTTAGATAATCACAAAATATTAAAATATTATTTTACGGTAAATTAAAAACTGTCCCACAATCTTTTTTGTGCCCTTCCTTTACTTGGTGATATATGACCGAAAGCATTTTTGGGTGCTTGCCTCTCTTTTCAAAAATGATTTCAATCCCATGACTTTATCTCATAGTAAAAAAAAACAAAAAAACAAAAAAAAAGTCAAATGTTTAAATAATTTTTCCTTTCTTTTTTTTTTTTTTTTTTTTCTTTCCCTCCATTGGTTGTCTAGCCTCGGAGAAACCAATTACCAACAATAGGTCTAGGCCAGTGAGGCTCAACCTCACCTGTGTCGATAGTTGATGACTAGCCGAAGAAGAAGAAGGAAAAAAAAAGTAAATAATAAATATTAAAATAAACTATAGAGTAAAATAACTTAAATAATATTAAAATATTCGAATGGGCAATTCCAATGTTTCATTTCTTTAGATTTAGGGATTTGCTTTCATACATTTATGTATGATTGTTTCCATAGATCATAAAGTGTTTTCGCTTGAGTAGTTGTTCCTCCCAAACCAAATGAGTAATGCCCTATTTGGTAAACAATGACTATTTATGTTATTTTGTTCCTTGAGCCAAAAAATAATCCGTTGGTAATGTCAACTAATTTGCCTATTCTCGGGAACAAATTTGTTCTTGGAAAAAAAGTTACTCCTTTGTTCCCGGGAACTCCTCAAGAATCAAATAATATTCTTTTCTTTTCTTTTCGTTATTTTTTTTCTTTTTTTTTTTCCTTCTTCTTCCTCTAGCCGATCAACGGCCTTGGCCATGGTAGATGATTGGCCAAACAAGAGCCAACAACCTCATCGAGGGCCGGTGAGGCTCCTCGAGACTAGCAATCGACTAGAGGAAGAAGAAAAAGAAAAGAGAAAAAAGAAAAACATGTAATAAAATTTAAAGAAATTCTAAGTCACAAAAAAATTTGATGTCTTACCAAACACATCTCTATTTCGAGAACAAAAATTTTATGCCATTACTAAATGTCTTCGAATGCTTAGAAACTTGTGCCGGGAACAAAAACTTATTTCTAATCAAAAATTGTTTTTAAGAATATAATGGTTAACCAAACAAGCTCTAAAAGTTCGAAAAATCAATTCCAGAAAAACGCTTTCCCCCAAACATACACAGTATTAAATTTATTGAAAGGAATTATGCCATATCAATCTTATACATATTAATTGTGCCAATTTAGTATTATTTGTTTTAGGATTATACTCTGAAAAATCCCAAACTAGTATACGTGTGATAAATTTACCCAAAACTATTTTTGTGATCATGAAAAACCCCAGATTAGTACACATATGACAAATATACTCCAAATTAACTATCACGTGTTATCAAATTTAACAATTTGATAGTAAAATTTAACAAAAATTAATAGAGGGTAAATTTGTCATAAATGTATTAGTTTGAGATAAATTTGTCAAAGATGTGTCAGTTTGGGGGGTTTTTTATGGTCACAAAATTAGTTTAAGGTAAATTTATCACATGTATACTTTCAGGATATTGACCCAAAAAGAAACTACGAAGACCAAAAGAAATTCCCAAGCGAAGCCCATACCAGTCCACTTTGGTCGTAAACACAACTATACCCCTTAAAGTAGCAAAAATGAGATCATTGCAAAAGAACTATTTTCAACTAAGGCTTTGTTCATTTTGCGAAAAATAATTTCCAGGAAAACATTTTCGAATTTTCCAGCGTTCATTTCACGGAAAATGAATTGCTTAGGAAAAATATTTTCCATAAAGGAAAAAGAGTTTTCTGAACTAGGGGAAAATGTTTTCTACTTTTCAAAAATGGAAATCATTTTCTTCACTTAATCTCTCTTATCTCACATCCCTAAAAACCCTTGCTTCCTCCTCTCCTTTTTTCTTCTCCTTCTTTTAATTCGAATTATTTTTTTTCTTTTTCTTTTCTTTGTTTTCCTCTTCTTCTTTTTGTTTTTTGTTTTTTTTTAAGCAAACCCTCTTCTTCTTTCTTGTTCGGTCGCCGGCCACAGCCATGGCCAGTGACTAGCCATGAGCGAACCACGAGCTTGCCCACCTTTGGCAATCTTAGGCTCACCATTCGCCAGATTGGTGAGCACAAGCTTGTGGCAAGGTGCTTGCCGATAGATCATGCTTGCCGATCTGGTGAGCCACGAGGTCACCGAACTGAAGCTTCGCCAAATTGGCGAGTGGCGAACCTAGGCTCGCCTATGGCTAGTTGTTGGTCATCGCCATGGCCGGCAATCGATGTGACATCTTAAGTTTCAACCCTATTTCGATTAAATGAAATGGACTTTTCATCGACGCGCCTATAGTCATTTTCTCGAACTGATCACTCATGAGATAACTAATTTATCTGGTAAAGCCATTAAAGGATATAAATGTAACAAACTTGAGAATTCGACAAGAAATCAACTGCTCGACCGTGCCAATCGGCAGGGGTCAATACGACACCGTTATAATCAATTAGAGACCGAAGATAGGTCGATTCGAGGTGTAATTAAATCGTGGGTGATTCCACATGATTGTAAAATTCACATCGAACGACACTAACCTAATTTTCTGTCGATTCTGTACCCGGTGCCCGTAATTGAAATCTTGAGATTTTTATGACAACTTAGAGTTGCCAATGAGTCAAAGATGCACAAATGTGGATTGAGAATTGTTGACACCTAAATTTTGACAACCCGTTTAGTCATTTATTGCATAAAAAATATGGATTAATTTTTAACCACTAAGAAAAAATATTATAATTCAATTTTAAGCGCATTTATTTTTAATTTACATGTTTTGCATTTTATTTTCTTAGGACTGGTGGTGGATGGGTTTGAATTAATATTTATGAGCTCTAGCTTGGTAGGCCGGATTAGGCCCGCGAAAGGAGTAAATTAGCCCAAGCCTGTAGTTTTTTTAATTAATTATCTCATTGGAAATTGAGATTTGATGCGATATTACGGTGATTTTTGGAATCGGGTTGCAATCTTATCTTTAGTCTTTAGATGATAAACTCGTTTGGAATATTAAGGAGATAAGGAAAATAAGAGGATTTTTGGTGATCGAGAGGTTATAGACTATCTTCATGTATATTGAAAAAACGAGATCAACTATTCTACGAAGATCGCTTACTTTTACCTATAAAAGCAAGGAATAATTCTACAAATGATAAAGTCAGATTCTAAGAACCTTCAAATGTCTCACAAAAAAAAAGCAAAATTTGGCTCACAACCCAAAACAGTCGCCCCCCTTCTGGCATTTATCAACAGTAGCTATTAGAGGTTCTACATATCAATCGAAATGTGGTTGAACATCTCAGATTTAGGTGACATGCATTGAGGATAAATGAAGAGATGCCGTGTCACTCTTAAATTATTTAATAAATTTGACATATTATTGTATAATTGTGGCTTTCTACGCAAGCTGCACTCGCTAATTATCACATGTTCGGAATGAGTCATACTCATTAGAGTTTTCAAAATTTCCTCTCTTCCCTCTCCCTACTATCTCTCCCTCCATTATTAATTCCTTGAACGAGACTCCACTACCACAGTCACAATTTTAATGGCATAGATCTATAGCCATTTTTATTGCCAAATTAGTGAAATTACATCTACTAAAGTTAAAGTCGATTCTATCCAAACTTTCAAACATGTCACAAAAAAACACATTTTATTATTATTATTATTCTTATTCTTTTTCTTTCTTCACTTCCTTCTCCTTTCTCTAACCGATTGCCGCTAAAGGGAAGGTTGGCGAGGGACCTCAGTGACCTCGGGGAAGCCTGGCCATGGCCAGACGACCTTGCCCAAGCTAATTAATATCATTCGTTATTTCAATTTGATAAATTCAAGTTCATTTCAATAATCCATAAAACTTAGAGGAAAAGAACAAACAATTCACATTTTACATTCGCGTGTCGACGTCTCGGAAGAGAAAAGAAAAAAAAACTCGCGGGATGAATTGTGTATTACGGGAAGTGTAACTTTTCTTCTTTCACATTTATTTTTTATCATTATTTTTTATATTTTAACATATATTTTTTGACCCCTCCTTTTTTGAAATTTTTTAAAATTGGCTTTGCGCGTCTGAATCACATGTTGGAAACTTGCAAGCTGGAATTTCAACTAAAGTGTCAAATAGTGTCTAGAAAATTGACCAGATATTGAATTTTCCGACACGTGTTGATGGATTGTCGAAGAGTGCGTGGGATTATCGGAGTGGCAGACACAACACGAAAGCTCTCGAAGGATGTCAATACTTTTTAAGTTTGTTATCAATTGCAAATGTCACCAAATCCCCCCAAAGAACCAAAACTAATGCCTCCAAAATCCAGCTGCTTCTAATTAATAGGGTGTCACTAGTACAAAATCGATGCAAGTTTGGTTGGAGTGGGTTTGAATAATATGACATGTCTCCCATTCAAACTAGGACTCCACCAAACTCCCTTTCCGTCATATGTACTGCCATATAACACCAACAAATAGAAAAATTTGCTTTCCACATGTAAATTTTGATGTTTCTGGTTTATTGAGACTAAGAAATCATAATCAAAATGCAAAGTCGTTATCCATGGATGAGCTACGATTGAAGCATAACGAAGGAGTCTAATACCTAAGCCACGATTTTAATTGCATGGATCTAGGAGCAAAATTATTGTCAACCTAGTGAAATCACATGTGCTAATGATAAAGTCAGACTCTTAAGAACCTTCAAATGTCTCACAAAAAAAAGCAAAATTTGGCTCACAACCCAAAGCAGTCCCCCCTACCCGATTCTTGCATTTATCCACAGTAGCTATTAGAGGTTCCACATATCAATCGAAATGTGGTTACACCTCTCAGATTTAGGTTAACTGCATTGAGGATAAACAAAGAGATGCCGTGTCACTCTAAAATTATTTAATAAATTTGAGAAATTTTTGTATAATTGTGGCTTTCCACGCAAGCTGCACTCGCTAATTATCACATGTTCGGAATGAATCACACTCATTAGAGTTTTCAAAATTTCTTCTCTTCCCTCTCCTTACTATCTCTCCCTCTATTATTAATTCCTTGAACGAGACTCCTCTACCACAGTCACAATTTTAATGGCATATATCTACAGCCATTTTTATTGCCAAATTAGTGAAATTACATCTACTAATGTTAAAGTCAGATTCTATCCAAACTTTCAAACATGTCAAAAAAAAAAACACATTTTTTATTATTATTAATCTTATTCTTTTTCTTTCTTCACTTCCTTCTCCTTTCTCTAACCAATCGCCGCTAAAGGGAAGGTTGGCGAGGGACCTCACTGCCTCGAAAGCCTGGCCATGGCCGACGACCTTGCCCAAGCTGATTAATATCATTAATTATTTCAATTTGATAAATTCAACTTCATTCCAATAATCCATAAAACTTAGAGGAAAAAAACAAGCAATTCACAATTTAGATTCGTGTGTCAAACGTGTCGGAAGTGAAAAGAAAAGAAAAACTCGAGGGATGAATTGTGTGTCACTGGAAGTGTGAGTCAAAACAGAAGAGAATACTAACTTTTTTTCTTTCACATTTATTTTTTTATCATTATTTTTTATTTTTTAACATATATATTTTGAGCCCCCTTTCTTGATATTTTTAAAATTGATATCGCGCGTTTGAATCACATGTCGGAAACTCGCAAGTCGGAATTTCAACTCAATTGTTAAATAATGTCGACAAAATTGACCAGATATTCAATTTTCCGACATGTGTTGATGGAGTGTCGAACAGGTGCACGAGATTATCGAAGTGTCGACACAACACAAAAGCTCTCAAAGAATGTCAATACTTTTTAAGTTTGTTATCGATTGCAAATGTCACCAAATCCCCCCAAAGAACCAAAACTAATGCCTCCAAAATCTAGCTGCTCCTAATTAATAGGGTGTCACTAGTACAAAATCGATGAAAGTTTGGTTGGAGTGGGTTTGAATAATAGGACATGTCTCTCATTCAAAAAACATATCTCCCATTCAAACTAGGACTCCACCAAACTTTCTTTCCATCATATGTACTACCTTATAACACCAACAAATAGAAAAATATGCTTTCCACATGTAAATTTTGATGTTTCTGGTTTATTGAGACTAAGAAATCATAATCAAAATGCAAGGTCGTTATCCATGGATGAGCTATGATTGAAGCATAACGAAGGAGTCTAATACCTAAGTCACGATCTTAATTGCATGGATCTAGGAGCAAAATTATTATCAACCTAGTGAAATCACAGGTTGTGACATCCCGAAAGTCGACCCCGTTTCAATAAAATGAAATGTGCATATCGTCGGCGCGCCTATGGTCCTTTTTCTCTGAGCTGATCACTCACAATTTAACTAACCTATTGGGTGAAGCCGTTAAGGGACGTATCCGCGGTAAAATCCCTAAAAGCTACCTAATTGGTTGGATTGGACTAAAATCACGTCTAGTCGAATTTAACCATGAAATTTAATTCGGTTTCGGGAATCGAATATTAGAGTGTGTCACGATTCATTTTTAGGACCTTGTCTCATCGTCTATAGAATTATCGACGAGTCCAAAATTTCAGAAAAGAAATTATCGGAGGAAAAATCGAAGACAGGGAAGGAAAATAGAAAGGGAAAGAGAAAAGAAAAAGTAAGAATAATATTATTATCTTATTTTATTTTATTTCTCTCTTCCCCTCTCTCTTCTTTTCTCTCTCCCTCTCTCATTTCCCTCGTGCACAGCCCCCAACAACCGACTCCCTCCTTGCCGTTTCTCACTTTGGTTCCCTTACTTTTACCTTTTGACTATTCAAACCCTTATCTTCTCGCTCTCATCTCTCATTCTCTCTCTCCCTCGACACATTCTCTCTCCCTCGTTGTTCGAACGAAAAGGAGAAGTAGAAGTAGAAGCCGCACGAAGACAGGAGCAGCTCCTCGTCATCGCCCGCGCTCCGCCACCCGCACGTCGCCAGTGTGCTCCACTGCTCGCCGCTCGCCTCCGCCTCTCCTTCACCCCTTCGGCCACCGTTGAAGCTTTCTTTTTCCTACCCCCTCTATTTTGTGCGAAGACCAGCAGAGACAGAAGCGGAGGCAGCAGCAGATGCCACACGCCAGGCCGTCGCCGCCGTCCCCTGCCTGTGCACTGCCTCGCCGCTCACCTCCCCTCGCGTCCTCACCGCCCAGCCGTGTCCTCCAGTTGCTGTGAAGTCTCAGCTCAGCCCTGTCAATGGCTGAGGAAGCCGTTAGACCGCCGTCCAGCTCCGTCTCGGCCACTATTCGGACCGTCGGAGCTTCCTCGCCCTCCACCGATCTCACCTCGCCCTTTCAGCCACCGGACCAGCCCGGGTAGCCAAGATCAGCCACCCACCAAGTGGGTTTCCAACAGCTTCGGGTCCGCTTTTGGGCCGTTCCCGAGCCCCGATCCCGAGAGTCACTTTGGGAAGTATTGTTCCTCGCATCGCCCCCATCGGATTAATCCGATTTGCACGCGATTCCGATGAGTAATCTCACTAATCCTTGCTTAGTGGACTAATTATATTTAAGGGTTGTTTAGTTTTAATTAATTAGGTTTAGGTAGTTAGATTAGTATAGATTATTGTTTATTAGTCAATTGTGATGCGAATTAGGTAATTTGATGATGCAATTAACACGTGGATGTGGTATACTATTTATTGAAGGTATGTCAGAATTTTTCCCGACCCTTATCGGGCTTCAATTTGGCAATTTGGGCCTAAGTGGAATTTTTAGTAATTAAATATTATTTTTTGAAATTAATTTAAATAATTATTTATTTTCTGGAAATTAAACCGGGGTGGCCGGTGATCGAAATTTTATGTTGGTGATCGTGGTGAAGTCCGTTTATTTAATTGGGCTTTATTTTGAGCTAAATTGAATTTTTAATATTTATTATTAATTTTCAAAATTAATTAACTAATTAATTAATTATTTTTCGGAAATTAAGGCCGAGATAGTGGTGACCAAAATTTCGTGCTGATTGTCATGGTGCGGTCCGTTTATTTAATTGAGTTCTACGTTGTGCTGAATTAAATAAATTGTCGATTTTTAGGGGATTATTCCCAAATTGAATTGATTTGAGTAATTGACGTTGGACAATTGAGGGTTGATTGTCAGTGGTAGAGGCATGGTGGTAGACTACCAATTGCAGTAGAAATTGTGGAAATGAAAGGGAATATGTGAGAGGTATGCTGGCTCGATGACCAAGTACGTCATCTTGGAGAATGGGCATTTTGTATAGTGGATCAATGTAGGTTCTACATCACCTCGGAGAATGCATGTGGCTCGGTAAATTAATATATTACCTTGGAGAATGCACGTGGTTCGGTGATTGGTTTTATTAGTTGAGATTGTATAGCAATGACTAGAATGACCCGGGAAATGGTCCAACTTACATGTAATCGATTAAGTCGATTGATCATTGCTTTGATATGATGTTGTGAATTGATTGACTGAATGGAAATGACCGTGAGTGGTCTTGTTGGCATGTAATCGACTAGGTCGATTTGATCGATGCTTCGATCTGTGATATGATTGCTTGGGTGTCTATTTGATATGTGCTTACATGCAGGTGGGATTTGAGGCCAAGGTAAGTCCTTTGACTCGTGTTGTGCTTAGGCAACTAAGTGGTGTATTGGTTTCCTAATTGATTCTTAGTGGGGTAGAACTCGCTGAGACGTGGTCTCATTGGTTATTGAATAACCATTTCAGGACCCTAAGGAGGAGCCGAGGAGGAGGAGCCGAGGAGGAGGAACCAGAGGAGGAGAAAAATTTTTGAAGAAGAAGAAGATGATCTAGAGAGGGGTCTTGAGTACAGCCCGGATGTGGATTGAGATCCCATCCCTTTTGTGAATCCTGTCTTAGTGTAGATAGGTGTGAGACAAGTATGCCGTGAATAGTATTGTAAATATTCTATGAGTCGTGCTGTTAATAAAAGTGTGGTTGTGAATTTCAATATGAAAATTTTGGCCCTGCTTTTCTATCCCATTGTTTTATTGTTTGGGGATTTATAACTGCTTCCGCATGTGCTTAAGAGAAGAAAGGGTCGGCGATACATAGTTCTGGGATATCGCACTTTAAAATCGATCAAAGGTAATGGATGTGTGCGTGTCTGAGGATCAAGGCATGACATCCCCTTTTTGTGGTATCAGAGCGAAGTTCAAGATTAGAGTGATAAGGAGCGATGACCATGGGATAGTTAGTAGGAAATGCCTTTAAATTCACAATTGGTGCATGTTTGTGTTAGCTGGAAGCTAGGATTGTTTGTCGTGTGTGGATCGCTCGCCTTCTAATCCAGTGTGGATTTAGAAGATAGGTTTCAGTGTAAAGGCTGAACCATGAGTAATGAGGAGCAAAGGACTCCTAGGAGGCATGCCATCAGACCTATTGCTCGGGGTGGAACGCCGACATGGGTCGGTGCCCGAGGAGGTCGAGTGGTGGTAGAGCGCCGGCTCAGGCTAGCGCAAGTGAAGGAGTATCGCCGTAGATCCTAGCCTTGACAGGATCGTTTAGGCGCTATGGAACCTTGGAAAATTGTTAGATTAATAAGCTCAAGATTGAGCCACCTCTGTTGTCATTGTTCATGCTGCCGCCAGTGTAGTAACCACTGCTGTTGCCGCACCTGCTGATATCCAACCTGGAATTGTGATCGGGATCAAGCCACCGCATTTGGGTCAAGATTCAATTCTAGTAGAGATGACAATCGACTGGGGAAGAGGCCGATGTCATAAAAAGGGCATTCCATTTCACCCAACCAGAAGAGCAGGTTCGGAAAGTCAAGATTAGGTTGGAATAACATGTGTCACTTATGTGGAAGGCGACACGGAGTAGCCCCATGCCATTCTAGGTTAGGTACTTGTTTTGGGTGTGGCTAGCCAGGTCACATAGCCAGGAACTGCCTCAGAAGACAAGGGAAACCACAGCAGTTGTTGCTGCCGCCAATAGAACAGAACAAAGGGAACACGTTGCAAGATGTTTAGTGGGATACTTGGATTGAGCCTTTAGTGCAAGGAAGGGTGCAGGCTATCACTCAGCAGGAATCAAAGTACTCATCGAAGGTGTGTCAAATTTGTGGGAAAAAGCATGAGTCAGCCTAGTGTCCGAGTATAACAGGAGTGTGCCACGAATGTGACCAGTACGGCCATCGAGTGAGGGATTGTCCACGTAAATCTAGGAGAACATGAGTGTAACTGTTGTTGGGAGAATGCCACTACGATGGCTAAAGGAGCATGAATGGACCGACCTCGCATCGATCAGAGGAAGAGTGTTTTTGAGGTGTTTTTATTGGAGTAACGTAACAAGTTGGTGAGTGAAGGTTGTAGAATTCCCGTCGTTGTATTAAATCTGTAAAAAGAAGAAACTCTGACTATAGTCGTACTTGACTAGTTGCCAATGTATAACTTTGATACCATATATAAAAAGGTTTGGCTCAATGAGGTTTTGTTGTAAGGAAGCGTTGTTGTAATGAGGTACAGTTTAATCCGTCAACAGAGGAAAATTTCGAATTTATCAAAAGTTGAGGAAGGCCCTTGATTTCCTTAATCTCGTCACAAGAGGTAAACCATTGGGCAGACAAAGGTTGCTCAGTATTACTTGACGGTTGTCTAGGATAGGACAAATTGGAGAATTGAAGATGGAGGACATCTCATTAGTTCAAGAATTTGCAGAGGTGTTGTCACAGGAATTGTCAAACCTATCATTAGAAAAAGAGATAGAACTTGTGATAGAATTAACACCTGGGGTGGAGCCACTCTCTAAGACTTATTATCAGATGTCGTTATCTGAATTGTTAGAACTGAGGGTTCAAAGGTGAGGATTGTTGAATAAAGAATTCATGCATATCAGTGCATTACCTTTGGAAAACATTAGTTTGTTTCTGAGGAAAAAGAAGAGGGTTCGTTGCAATCATGCATCAATTATTGGCTACTCAACCAGGTAACGATAAAAAATAAGTACCCTCTACCAAGGATTGACGACTTGTTTGAACAACTGCAAGGAGCGTCAATATTCTCGAAGATCGACTTGAGGGCTGGATACCATCAGTTGAGGATTAAGAAGGAGGATAGTCCTAAGTCGGCATTTCGTACTCGGTATGGTCATTACGAGTTCACAGTGATGCCATTCGGGTTGACGAATGCTCCAGCTACATTTATGGATATGATGAACAGAGTGTTCAAGAAATATCTAGATCAGTTTTTGATCGTGCTCATCGATGATATCTTGGTCTACTCGAGAAGTGATGAAGAGCACGAGAATCATCTGAGATTAGTGCTCTAGGCCTTAAGAACTCATCAGCTGTATGCTAAGTTTAGCAAATGCGAGTTTTGGTTGACTCGTGTTGTGTTTTTAGGTCATGTGATTTCCGGAGAAGGAATCTCTATCGACCTGAGCAAGATAGAAGCCGTGATCAATTGGCAGAGACCAACATCAATGATAGAAATCAGAAGTTTTCTAGGATTGACAGGTTATTACAAAAGGTTTGTAGAAGGTTTCTCAGCATTAACATCACCTCTAACAAAGCTCATGAAGAAAGATGAAAAATTTGTATGGACAGATACGTGTGAACGTAGTTTCCAAGAGCTTAAGGAAAGGCTGACTACCGCGTTGTGCTGACGATTCCATCTGGTCCTAGAGGATTTGAGATCTACAGTGATGCGTCATTTAGAGGGTTGGGTTGCGTGCCGATGCAACATGGTAGGGTTGTTGCTTATGCCTCTCGTCAGTTGAGACCTCATGAATTGAAATATCCGACACATGGCTTAGAAATCGCAGTCATTATATTCGCGATGAAGATTTGGAGGCACTACTTGTGTAGGGAAAAGTTTCAGATCTTCACGGACTATCAAAGTCTTAAGTATCTGTTCTCTCAGAAGGAGTTGAACATGAGACAGTGCCGATGGATGGAATTACTGAAAGACTACGACTGTGACATTCTATATCACCCGGGAAAGGCGAACAAGGTCGTCGATGCATTGAGTCGGAAGTCTCTAGTGGCACAGATCTTGGTTAAGGAGTGGAACTTAATCGAGAGAGCTCGGGATTCGGAATTCAAATTTGAGGTAGGCCACTTCTCGAGTCTTATGGCCACCCTCAGGATTCAACCAGATGTTCAGGTTAGAATCAAGCAATTCCAACCGACAGATCCAAACGTACAGAAAATTCTTCAAGAGGATACCGATAAAAGAAAGGCTGATTTTTAGGTTTCTGATGATGGGGTACTGAGGATCCGTGGACGTTTGGTTGTACCTGACGATATAGAGCTTAAAGAAGAAATTTTATCTGAAACACATCATAGCAGTTATAGCATTCATCCTAGAGACACTAAGATGTATCAGAATCTGCGTTAACACTATTGGTGGTCAGGTATGAAGGCGGACATTGCCAAGCATGTCGCCAAGTGTTTGACTTGTCAACAAGTAAAAGCCCAATATTGCAAGCCGGGAGGACTTCTGCAACCTCTTGCGATCCCTGAATGGAAATGGGAGCATATCGCGATGGACTTCGTGACTAGACGACCAAGGAGTCAGAGAGGGAATGATTCGATTTGGGTAGTAGTCGACAGGTTGACAAAGCCGACTCACTTCATCGTAGTTCGAAAGGATCTTATTCTTGATAGGCACGCAGACTTATACGTTCATCAGGTGGTTCGAATGTGTGGAGTGCTGGTTACAATAACTTTAGATAGAGACCCGAGGTTTACGGCTGCTTTTTGGAAGAGCTTGCAGAGTGCTTTAGGCACAAAGCTTCAGTACAGTACGGCATATCATCCTCAAACAGATGGCCAGTCTGAGAGGACAATTCAAACCCTCGAGGATATGCTAAGAGCGGGTGTAATAGACTTCAAATGAAGTTAGGAAGATCAGTTTCACTTGGTAGAATTTGCCTACAACAACAGTTATCGGCAGAGTATTCAGATGGCTCCATTTGAAGCGTTGTATGGTAGAGCATGCAGAACTCCAGTATGTTGGGATGAAGTCGAAGAAAGGAAGATAACAGACCCAGAGTTGGTTAAGCAATCAGTAGATGCCGTGGTAGTAATTAGAGACAAATTAAAGACAACGCAAAGAAGGTAGAAAAGTTATGCAGATAAGCATCGAAGGTCTTTAGAATTTCAAGTTGGTGATCACGTTTTTCTAAAAGTGTCACCAATGAGGAGAACTTCGCGCTTTGGTAAAAAAGGCAAACTGAATCCGAGGTACGGAGGTCCGTTTGAGATTCTCAAAAGAATCGGAAACCTAACGTATCGTCTTGCATTGTTGCCAAGATTGACGCAAGTGCATGACATCTTTCACGTGTCGATGTTAAGGAAGTATGAGCCTGACCCGACCTACGTGCTCAATTTCGAGGAATTGGATGTGGATGACCGTGTGTCATACGTGGAAAGCCCGGTTCAGATTGTCAATCGCAAAGAGCAAGTTCTGCGTACCAAGACCATTCCGTTGGTCAAAGTGGTCTGGCAACACCACGGTACTGAAGGAGCAACATGGGAGACTGAAGAATCGATGAGAGAATTGTACCCCCACCTTTTTGCTTAAGTTTGTAAGGTTTAAATTTTGATGACGAAATTTTTATAAGAGGGGAAGAGTTGTGATATCTCGAAATTCAATCCCGTTTCGATAAAATGAAATGTGCATATCATCGGCGCGCCTATGGTCCTTTTTCTCTAAGCTGATCACTCACGAGTTAACTAACCTATTGGGTGAAGCCGTTAAGGGATGTATCCGCGGTAAAATCCCTAAAAGCTACCTAATTGGTTGGATTGGACTAAAATCAAGTCCGGTTGAATTTAACCATGAAATTTAATTCAGTTTCGGGAATCGAATATTAGAGCGTGTCATGATTCATTTTTAGGACCTTGTCTCATCGTCTATAGAATTATCGACGAGTTCGAAATTTCGGAAAAGAAATTATTGGAGGAAAAATCGAAGACTAGAAGGAAAATAGAAAGGGAAAGAGAAAAGAAAAAATAAGAATAATATTATTATCTTATTTTATTTATTTCTCTTTCCCCTCTCTCTTCTTTTCTCTCTACCTCTCTCATTTCCCTTGTGCGCAGCCCCACCGACCGACTCCCTCCTTGCCGTTTCTCACTTTGCTTCCCTTACTTTTACCTTTTGACTATTCAAACCCTTATCTTCTCTCTCTCATCTCTCCTTCTCTCTCTCCCTCAACACATTCTCTCTCCCTCACTGTTCGAACGAAAAGGAGAAGTAGAAGCAGAAGCTGCACGAAGACAAGAGCAGCTCCCCGTCGTCGCCCACGCTCCGCCACCCGCACGTCGCCCGTGTGCTCCGCCGCTCGCCTCCGCCTTTCCTTCACCCCTTCGGCCACCGTTGAAGCTTTCTTTTTCCTCCCTCTTCTGTTTCGTGCGAAGACCAGCAGAGACATAAGCGTAGGCAGCAGCAGACGCCGCCTGGAGCTGGAGTTGCCGTCGCCGCACACCAGGCCGTCGCCACCATCCCCTGCTTGTGTGCTGCCTTGCCGCTCACCTCCCTTCGCGTCCTCGCGGCCCAGCCGTGTCTTCGAGCTCCTGTGAAGTCTCGGCTTAGCCCTGTGAATGGCTGAGGAAGCCATTAGACTATCGTCCAGCTCTGTCCAGCCACTGTTCGGACCCGCCGGAGTTTCCCTCACCCTCCACTGGTCTCGCCTCGCCCTCTTAGCCACTGGACCAACCTCGGGCAACCAAGATTAGCCACCCACCGAGTGGGTTTCCAGTAGCTTCAGGTCCGCTTTTGGGCCATTCCTGGGCCCCGATCCTGAGATTCGCTTTGGGAAGTATTGTTCCTCGCGTCGCCCCCATCAGATTGATTCGATTTGCACGCAATTTCGATAAGTAATCTCACTAATCCTTGGTTAGTAGACTAATTATACTTAAGGGTTGTTTGGTTTTAATTAATTAGGTTTAGGTGGTTAGATTAGTATAGATTATTGTTTATTAGTCAATTGTGATGCGAATTAGGTAATTTGATGATACAATTAACACCTAGATGTGGTCTACTATTTATTGAAGGTAGCTCGGGATTTTTCCCGACCCTTATTGGGCTTCAATTTGGCAATTCAGCCTAAGTTGAATTTTTAGTAATTAAAATTATTTTTCGAAATTAATTTAATTAATTATTTGTTTTCCGGAAATTCAACCGGGGTGGCCCGGTGACCAGAATTTTATGTTGGTGAAGTCCGTTTATTTAATTGGGCTTTATTTTGAGCTAAATTGAATTTTTCATATTTATTATTAATTTTCGAAATTAATTAATTATTTATTTATTTATTTATTTTTCGGAAATTAAGGCTGAGATAGCTGGTGACCAAAATTTCGTGCTGATTGTCATGGTGCAGTCTGTTTATTTAATTGAGTTCTACGTTGTGCCGAATTAAATAAATTGTCGATTTTTAGGGATTATTCCCAAATTGAATTGATTGGAGTAATTGACCATTGGACAATTGAGGGTTGATTGTCAGTGGTAGAGGCATGGTGGTAGACTACCAATTGCAGTAGAAATTGTGGAAATGAAAGGGAATATGTGAGAGGTATGTTGGCCCGATGACCAAGTACGTCATCTTAGAGAATGGGCATTTTGTATAGTGGATCAATGTAGGTTCTACATCACCTCAAAGAATCCACGTGGCTTGGTGATCGGTTCCATCACCTCGGAAAATGCACGTGGCTCGGTAATAAGAAATATTGCCACGAAGAATGCACATGGCTCGGTGATTGGTTTTATTAGTTGAGATTGTATAGCAATGACTAGATTGACTCGAGAAATGGTCCGACTGACATGTAATCGATTAAGTGGATTGATCATTGCTTTGATATGATGTTGTGAATTGATTGACTGAATGGAAATGACCGTGAGTGGTCTTGTTGACATGTAATCGACTAGGTCGATTTGATCGATGCTTCGATCTGTGATATGATTGCTTGGGTGTCTAGTTGATTTGTGCTAACATGCAGGTGGGATCTAAGGCCAAGGTAAGTCCTATGACTTGTGCTATGCTTAGGCAACCGCGTGGTGTATTGGTTCCCTAATTGAGTATTAGTTGGGTAGAACTCATTGAGACGTGGTCTCATTTGTCACGCCTTGATCCTCGGGCACACACACATCCTTTTACTTGGTCGATTTTAGAATGCGATATCCCAGGACTATGTATCGCCGACCCTTTCATTTATTAAGCACATGTAGAAGCAGTTATAAATCCCTAGGCAATAAAACAGTGGGATAGAAAAGCAGGCTATATTTTTCATATTGAAATCTACAACCAAACATTTATACATGGCATTAGACAGAGTACTTCACAAACTATTCACAAGTTCAAAGTCTCACTCTATCTACACATATACAAATGGTTCACAAAGAGATGGGATTTCAATCCTCATCTGGGTCATACTCAGGATCATCCCGATCCTCCTCTGACTCCTTTTCACTCAGATCATTCTCTTCCAAATCATCATTCTCTTCTTCAGCTTTATCCTTGGCTTTAGACGCCGGCTCATCTTCAGGCATCTCCTCAGCTGCTCTCCAGTCTTCGTCCTCCTCCGGTCCTTCCACCTCCTGTTGCGGCATCTCACCATTACCTTTGTTGACACCTAAATTTTGGCGACCCGTTTATTCATTTATCGCATTAAAAATTAGGGATTAATTTTAACCCCTAAAATATATATATATATATATATATATATATTAGTTAATGAATTAATCACATGGCATATAGTTTAGAAGCATTTTATTTTCATTTTGTTTTATTTTAGGCTGCTGGTGAAGGGAAGATTTTTCACATATTCCGTTCAAGCTTTTCATATTTTTAGGCAATATACACCAAATGATGTATTTTCGAGCAAAAAGGAAAATTTTGGATAGAATATGTGAAAAATACAAAAGGGGAATATTCCCCAAGGTGGATATATTTCAACGATATATATAGGGGTATCATGCGCGAACAAAAAGGAAAAAATATATACTGTAGAGATACATTTTTTAGACCTATATAATACCTCGCGTGCAATTTGTTTGAGGGGGCAAAACATATTGATACACACGGCCGCACATGATGGGGTCTTTCTTCGTTTCGTTTGGGGGGTTCGAAAAATAACAAAAAGAAGAAGAAAAGAAAAGCTCTTGAGAAGAAAAGTGAAAAGGAAAAGAAAGCAGAGAAGTAGAACAGCACAGCAGAGAGATTGACGTGAGGGACGTCGATCGGCAGGAAAAAGCAGAAAAAAAAAAGAAAAAAAAGAAGAAAAGGTGCCCCTGTTCATCTTCGTCCGCGAAGCCACCCACTGCTGGCCCCGTCTGCAAGCGCCTGTGTTGTCCACCACGCCCGTGCCGCCGCACTCACACCACAACGACGCTGTCGCAGCCGCCAACCGCTGCGCCCGCACTACTGTCTCGCCTATCGCCGGAGCCCTCCATCGCTCGTGAGCTCGTTGCTCTGCCAGCAAGTCTTGAATAGAACGCCAAGCCCCTGCGAAGACGCCGTTGCTTTGCTGCTCCGTCCAAGCGCCGACGTCGCCCCTACTGCAACGCCTCTACCCGCGACGCCTCTGCTCCGACGCCCGGCAGCCCTCGCCTTGCGCTGCCACCATCCGATCCGGCTCGAACGCCGATCTCGCCGCCAAGCTCGTTGCCTTCCCCGACGACAGCAAGTCTAGATCCGAACGCCGGCCCCCGCTCGCTACACCATCGCCGACCTGCAGCTTCTACCCGAGCTAAGTACCAGCGAAGACCTGCCGTCCAGAAGAGCCGGACCACCAGTGGCTACCCTCGTCGTCAACCCCGGCCTCAACAACTCGCTACTCAGATTGTGCCGTTGAATTTCTTTGTTTTGCAAGCTGACTTGTGCGCCAGTAACCAGGTGACCATGTTCCTATGATTCTTGAGTATATCGTCCGTGAAGAAATTCACTCGTGTTCACACTTCGGCATCCATCAAGTCACGACACTACCGGTTGAAATCAAATAAGAAAAATACGAGAATTCTCAATGGAATATTTGGAATTCACGGCCACTCAAACACGTGGGAAAGAATTGGCATCCCTGTAGCCTGAGGCGGTGGAAATTTGGTTTCCGGTGGGAGAGGGGGGTTAGATAAAAAAAAAAATAGAAATATAAGGGTGCATGGCAGCAGGGGAAACGCCGACAGTAAGGAGATTCGAGAGTTTGGGGTCTAATTCTTTAATTTTTTATATTGCGTTGGTCCTTCCCGTGCACTTGTTTTGATTTTGCAGTCAACCGAACACCACACCATGAATTACCAGCCCAAGCATCCCAAGCTGAGATGCCTTGCCGGCTTGCTCTGAAGCACAATTGGTCATCACGAACCGGCCGCCGTTCGAAGACGAAATTTGGAAGCAATATTTGGGATAGGTAAAAATTTTGTTCTAGTTGATTTCTGAATATTTCGTTTCCTCATTTGAAATATCCATTGATGCACGTGATGGAAATTCCCGATACGCTATGATGTCTGTAATTTCGAGTGGCCTTTCAAATTAGGAAATCTTCCTAATTTCGCAATGTGCATATGATTAACGGTCCGATTTCATGCTCGAAATACGACCCGCAATCGCACGGAATAATCACCAATCCGATCTCACGCTCGAGATATGATTCGTGATTTTATTTAAAAATTGGCCAATCCGATCTCATGTGCGAGATACGATTCGTCAATTTATTTCCAGAATTAAACGGACGTGGATGATATCTTGCTTGATTTGTTGTTGTATGCCTTTATTGGATTGCTCCCGTAAAGGAAAAACCCAAAAAAATATTCGAGTTAGGTTAAATGCATGTTAGGATATTACTGGTTTTAAGGTTATGTTGCATGTTTAGGATAGGAAATTTATTTCGAATTTCTTAAATAAAAAATCCAAAAAAATGCATTCATTTAGGATGTTAGTTTTTGTTTAATTTAAGTTGCATGTTTAATTATTTGGCAATTTTAATTTCGAATTTCATAATAAAAAAGAAAAAAAATTAGAATTAGGGCATTCTTTGCACGTCATTGCATATTATGATAGATTGCATGCTTATTAGGAAAATAAAAATGTGCACGTCATATAAAATTAGGTTCATACAATGCACGTCATTTAGTATTTTTGCTAGGCCCATTTAATTAAAAATCACATGTCATTAGAATTAGGTCATTCAATTAACATTGCATTACATATTGCGTGATTTTCATTAATTAAGTGAAAAAAAAAAGATTGCGTGTTAATTAAAAATCATATTAGGACTGCTGATGTAAATTTTGATCTAACAACGCAGATGCTTTCGTTGCTATGAGGTAAGTCCTATAATTTATTTATTGCTTTTACTTGGGTGTTAAATTGGTGGATTGCGCACCTGCATGATCACCTCACATGTTAGGGAAATAGATTTAAAATCAATCAAAGCTGCCTGCAAAAACATTTTTGAAATTAAAAGAATGGTACCGAAAGGGCATTAGAGAAATCTAGTGTAACCAAGTCCCTGTACCCATAATCTCTGGTTCGTAGGAGCAAAGTAAATCTCACATTACTTTACTTGGGTTTCTAATCGACCCACCAAAAATAGATTAGTGGCGACTCCTAATTGAAAATCAATTGCATATTAAGAACTTGAACCGAAAGTCGCGAATTGGTATTGGCTTGGGAGAGCCCGTGTTAAGTCTAGGCTTAACAATTCATTAGCTAAACCCTAGGTGGTTCACACCCCGAAAAATTGGGTCGCGACAACCTTCATGCCCATTGTCCTCCTCAGTCGAATATACGGGAGTGCAAGTCTCGGCCTCCTGCTGCGGGTCCCTCACATCCACTACTGATCCATCCACTTGATCGGCTATTCCCTCTCTGAACGCCTTTTCCATCACGTCAAAAGGCACGTCCTCTTCCGAAATAGGACATTCTCTGCGTCCATCAAAATAATCACGGTACCAAGACCGATACCTGTGGGGCCTCTGGTCTTACTCCCCCACGTTAACCCAGATGGTCAACTGAACTAATACGTACACTAATCCTTCCGGATGAGGGTGGATGTGGAAATGGGTCACATATTTTGAAATATGCTATGGGACACCGTAGTGCATACGAGGACGAGGAAGTGGAGGTCCTGCCATTCTAAGGGCCTGAAATGATGTCCCACAACTGGGATGAGACTACGTCTCAGTAAGTTCTATCCCACCAAGACTCGATTAGGAAACCAATATGCTAACCGGGCTGCCTATACACACATGGGTCAAAGGACTTACCTTGACCTTAGATTCCACTTGCATATTAGCACAGTTCAATAGGCACCAAAGCAATCACATCACAGATCGATATCTCGATCAATCGACCCAGTCGATCACACGCCAACAAGACCACTCATGGTCAATTCCATTCAATCAATCATTTCACAACATCAAATCAAAGCAATGATCAATCGACCTAGTCGATTACAGGTCAGTTGGACCATTTCTAGGTCATCTCACTCCACACTATATAATCTCCAATAGCACACTCAGTCACAGAACTACAGTAATGCTCTTGGGCGTCTATTTGCCAATGTGATGTACAATGAACACTTTATGTGCAGGCTCTTAGGCATTCCAATTACTTTCAGCCACACGGTCACGATACTCAACACACAGAATTACGGCCACGCAGGCACGATCTACGCCACACAGGCATGATCAATTATCGCCACACAGGCATGATCAATATTCAACAATTTACGTGCATTCTCTAAGGCATCCTACATGCCAAAGCGATGTAATAATTGCCGAGCTACGTCACACAGCATTTCTTCTCATCTTTTATCATCATCAATAAAATATCGTGTGTGGGCACACGATTGGCCTTAGCCAATATATAATCATTTTATTTTCACGAATCCCACCATTATTTGCGTCCACCAAAACACTTTTGGTGCTGTCAACTAACACCTGATTATTTTCCAATTAATTATCCAAATTAATTAATCCGAAAATAATCTTATAATCACAATTAATTCATTCCAGCACAAAATAAAGCTCGATTAAATAAATGGACTGCACCACGACAATCATCACGAAATTTCAGTCGTCGACTAACCTAGCCTTAATTTCCGAAAAATAAATAAATAATTAATTAATTTTGAAAATTAATAATTAATTACAATAAATCCAATTTAGCTCAAAATAAAGCCCAATTAAATAAACGGACTTCACCATGATCATTAGCATAATATTCTGGTCACTGGCCATCCCAGTTGAATTTTCGGAAAATAAATAATTAATTAATTTAATTCGGAAAAATAATATTTAAATACCAAAAATTCCACTTAGGCCCGAATTGTCAAATTGAAGCCCAATAAAGCTCGGGAAATCCCGAGCTTCCTTCAATAAATAGTAGACCACGTCTACTTGCTAAATGCACACTCAATTCATCTAATTCGCATCATAATTGACTAACAAACACTAATCCATACTAATCTAACCACCTAGACCTAATTAAATAAAACTAATCAGCCCTTAAGAATCATTAGTCTACTAAGCAAGGATTAGTGAGATTACTCATCGGAATTGAATGCAAGTCGGATCAATCCGACGGGCACGACATGAGGAACGATACTTCCCAAAGCGATTCTCGGATTTGGGGCCCGGAATCGGCCCAAAGCGAGCCTTGAACAAGGCTAGAAACCCACTTTTCCAGCCACTGTTCTTGGCTGGACAAAGCTCGTCCAGTGGCTGAGCTGGCGAGGCGAGGCCAGCAGAGGGTGAGGGGAGCTCCGGTGAGGCCGGACAGTGGCCGAAGGGGATCGGGCCGAGGCTTGTGGTGGCCGAACAAGGCTAGGCAGAGGCGGTAGCTCAGCTGGATGGGGCGGACAGAGCACGAGCGGGCAAGCTGGAGAAGAACGACGGTGGGCAGCGACGTGCAAGTGGAGCGAACAGCGGCCCGGAGTGGCTGCGACGGCGACAGCAGCTCCGGTCTTCAGGCAACGATGGCCTCTGCTTCCGTTTCTGCTGTCTTCGTCTTTGCACAAACGAGAGAGGAAGAGAAGGGGACGGCGACAACCGCCGAGGGATGAGGAAGAGACGAAGGCAAGCTGCAAAGCGTGAGCGGCATGCGGGTGGTGGAGCGTGAGCGGCGGTGAGCGGCTCCCGGCTTTGTGCGCTTGCGGCTTACGCTTGGCTTCGTTTTCATTTGAACGAGAGGGGGAGAGAGGAAAGAGAGAGAAGCGAGAAGAGAGAGAAGAAGAGATAAGAGTGAAGAAGTTTGAAAAGTTGAAGTGAAAAAGCCAAGAGGGAGACAGCCGAGCATTTGGTGGAGGGGAAAATTCGTACGAGAGAGAGAGAGAGAGAGAGAGAGAGAGAGAGAGAGAGAGAGAGAGATTCAGCCAAAGGAAAAGAAGAAAAGGAAATAAAAAGAACCAAATGGTGCTTAGCCAAAAATGGAAAAGGAGAAAAAGGAAATTGGAGGGAACTAAAAAGAATTTCCTAACATAGGAAATTCTCATCCCATTTTCTTTTGAATTTGCTCATTTATTCCCAAAAGAATTCCCTACTAGAGCACTTGGTCCCTACTTGCGATTCTACATCCAAATTCCCTCTTAATTTTCTTTCAATTAACTCTCACAAAATTCAATTGATGTCTCGAATATGAAATTGATTATTTTCCTCATTCAAAAATCTCCCATGCTTCTTGATTTCACCATCAAAATTAATCCTCGACTTCAACTGAATGAAAACGGCCCTAAACTGAATTTTTTCTAAAAAGTCTCGATTGACAGAAAAATCTTCTGAGACTGTGTCGTGGATCCTAGAATTTATTGTAATATGACAGAACCTTCAATTTTTGAAATCGGACTTGAATCGACGGCTAATTTCCATTTGGCCTGTTTTTAGCGTAACCTAGGCTACCGGGTGGTTTTCAGAACTTTTAAAGGCAAATGACCCGTGGTCGATTTTCTTCGAACCAATATGAACCCATTCGACTCAATGGCGAATCTCGATTGTCGTGAAAATCTCGAGGATTCGATTATGGACACAGGGTACCAAAACAACAGTAAAATCAAATTAGTGTTGGTCTATGAGAGTTTTCCAATTTAGTGGAGTCACCAACTATTGGCCATACATCTCAGTCGAACAGACCTATTTCTGATGTTAAATCGATTTTTAACTGTGTCGCAATGTCTTCTAAAGATGAGCATGGTCAAGAAGCTGATTCTTGATCAAACTCTCAAGTTTATTGCCTTAAATTTTCTTAATTACTTACCCAGATAGTCTAGTTATATCAAGAGTGATTGGTTCTGAGAATAGCCCTATAAACACATCAACAAAATGCTCAATTAATTCAGTAGAAAACAAGTTGAGAAATTTAGGACGTCACATCATTGGTTATTGAATAACCATTTCAGAACCCTGAGGAGGAGCCGAGGAGGAGGAACCAGAGGAGGAGAAAGATTTTTGAAGAAGAAGATGATCTAGAGAGGGGTCTTGAGTACAACCCGAATGTGGATTGAGATCCCATCCCTTTTGTGAACCCTGTCTTAGTGTAGATAGGTGTGAGACAAGTATGTTGTGAATAGTATTGTAAATATTCTATGAGTCGTGCTGTTAATAAAAGTGTGGTTGTGAATTTCAATATGAAAATTTTGGCCATGCTTTTCTATCTCATTGTTTTATTGTTTAGGGATTTATAACTGCTTCCGTATGTGCTTAAGAGAAGAAAGGGTCGGCGATACGTAGTCTTACGATATCGCACTTTAAAATCGACCAAAGGTAAGGGATGTGTGCATGCTTGAGGATCGGGGCGTGACACATGTCCTAATGATAAAGTCAAATTCTAAGAACCTTCAAATGTCTCAAGAAAAAATGCAAAATTTGGCTCACAACCCAAAACAGTCGCCCCCCTTCCGGCATTTATCAATAGTACCTATTAGAGCTTCTACATATCAATTGAAAAGTGGTTACAGCACTCAGATTTAGGTGACATGCATTGAGGATAAACGAAGAGATGCCATGTCACTCTTAAATTATTTAATAAATTTGAGAAATTATTGTATAATTGTGGCTTTCCACGCAAACTACACTTGCTAATTATCACATGTTCGGAATGAGTCCTACTCATTAGAGTTTTCAAAATTTCCTCTCTTCCCTCTCCTTACTATCTCTCCCACTATTATTAATTCCTTGAACGAGACTCCTCTACCATAGTCACAATTTTAATGGCATAGATCTACAGCCATTTTGACCCCTCTTTTTTTTATGTTGATATTTTTAAAAATTGACATCGCGTGTCGGAATAACATGTCGGAAACACGCAAGTCGGAATTTGAACTCAAGTGTTAAATAATGTCGACAAAATTGACCAGATATTCAATTTTCCGACACGTGTTGATGGAGTGTCGAACAGTGCACGAGATTATCAAAGTGTCAGACACAACACGAAAGCTCTCGAAGAATGTCAATACTTTTTTAACTTTGTTATCGATTGCAAATGTCACGAAATCCCCCCAAAGAGCCAAAACTAATGCCTCCAAAATCCAGTTGCTCCTAATTAATAGGGTGTCACCAGTACAAAATCGATGAAAGTTTGGTTGTAGTGCGTTTGAATAATAGGACATGTCTCTCATTCAAAAAACATGTCTCCCGTTCAAACTAGGACTCCACCAAACTCCCTTTCCGTCATATGTACTGCCGTATAACACCAACAAATAGAAAAATTTGCTTTCCACATGTAAATTTTAATGTTTCTGGCTTATTGAGACTAAGAAATCAAAATCAAAATGTAAGGTCGTTATCCATGGATGAGCTATGATTGAAGCATAATGAAGGAGTCTAATACCTAAGTCACGATCTTAATTGCATGGATCTACAAGCAAAATTATTGTCAACCTAGTGAAATCACATGCACTAATGATAAAGTTAGATTCTAAGAACCTTCAAATGTCTCACAAAAAAATGCAAAATTTGGTCGACAACCCAAAACAGTCGCTCCCCTTTGGCATTTATCAACTGTAGCTGTTAGAGGTTCTACATATCAATCGAAATGTGGTTACACGTCTCAGATTTAGGTGACGTGCATTGAGGATAAACGAAGCGATGCTGTGTCACTCTTAAATTATTTAATAAACTTGAGAAATTATTGTATAATTGTGGCTTTCCACGCAAGCTGCACTCGCTAATTATCACATGTTCGGAATGAGTCCTACTCATTAGAGTTTTCAAAATTTCCTCTCTTCCCTCTCCTTACTATCTCTCCCTCCATTATTAATTGCTTGAACGAGACTCCTCTACCACATTCACAATTTTAATGGCATAGATCTACAGCCAGTTTCATTACCAAATTAGTGAAATTACATCTACTAATACTAAAGTCATATTCTATCCAAACATGTCACCAAAAAACACATTTTTTAATTATTAATCTTATTATTTTTTCTTTCTTCACTTCCTTTTTCTTTCTCTAACCGATCGCTGCTAAAGGGAAGGTTGGCAAGGGACCTCACTGTCCTCGGGGAAGCCTAGCCATGGCTAGACGACCTTGCCCAAGCTGATTAATATCATTGATTATTTCAAATTGATAAATTCAACTTCATTCCAATAATCCATAAAACTTAGAGGAAAAAAAAAGCAAGCAATTCACATTTTAGATCCGTGTGTCGGACGTGTCGGAAAAGAAAAGAAAAGAAAACTTGAGAAATGAATTGTGTATCACGGGATGTGTGAGTCGAAACAAAAGAGAATACTAACTTTTCTTCTTTCACATTTATTTTTCTATCATTTTTTTTTATTTTTTAACATATATTTTGACACCTTTTTTTGAAATTTTTTAAAAATGACATCGCGCGTCTGAATCACATGTCGGAAACTCGCAAGTCAGAATTTCAACACGAGTGTCAAATAGTATCGACAAAATTGACCAGATATTGAATTTTCCAACACGTGTTGATGGAGTGTCGAAAAGTGCATGAGATAATCGAAGTGTCAGATACAACACGAAAGCTCTCGAAGAATATCAATACTTTTTTAGTTTGTTATCGATTGCAAATGTCACCAAATCCCCCCAAAGAACCAAAACTAATGCCTCCAAAATCCAGCTGCTCCTAATTAATAGAGTGTCACTAGTACAAAATCGATGTAAGTTTGGTTGGAGTGGGTTTGAATAGTGGGACATCTCTCATTGAAAAAACATGTCTCCCATTCAAACTAGGATTCCACCAAACTCCCTTTCCGTCATACGTACTGCCTTATCACACCGACAAATAGAAAAATCTGCTTTCCACATGTAAATTTTGATGTTTCTGGTTTATTGAGACTTAGAAATCATAATCAAAATGCAAGGTCCTTATCTATGGATGAGCTACGATTGAAGCATAAAGAAGGAGTCTAATACCTAAGTCACGATTTTAATTGCATGGATCTAGGAGCAAAATTATTGTCAACCTAGTGAAATCACATGTACTAATGATAAAGTCAGGTTATAAGAACCTTTAAATGTCTCACAAAAAAATGCAAAATTTCGCTCATAACCCAAAACAGTCACCCCCCCCCCCCTCTGGCATTTATCAACAGTAGCTGTTAGAGGTTCTTCATCCCAATCGAAATGTGGATACACCTCTCAGATTTAGGTGACATGCATTCAGGAGAAACGAAGAGACACTGTGTCACTCTTAAATTATTCAATAAATTTGAGAAATTGTTGTATAATTGTGGCTTTCCACGCAAGCTGCACTCGCTAGTTACCACATGTTCAGAATGAGTCATACTCATTAGAGTTTTCTAAATCCATTATTAATTCCTTGAACGAGACTCCTCTACCACAATCACAATTTTAATGGCATAGATCTACAGCCATTTTTATTGCCAAATTAGTGAAATTACATCTACTATTGTTAAAGTTAGATTCTATCCAAACTTCGAAATATGTCACAAAAAAACACATTTGTTTATTATGAATGTTATTCTTTTTTCTTTCTTCACTTCCTTCTCATTTCTCTAATCGATCGCCACTAAAGGGAAGGTTGGCGAGGGACCTCACTGGCCTCGGGAAAGCTTGGCCATGGCCAGACGACCTTGCCCAAGCTGATTAATATCATTCATTATTTCAATTTAATTATTTCAACTTCAATCCAATAATCCATAAAACTTAGAGGAAAAAAACAAGCAATTCACATTTTAAATTCACGTGTCGGACGGGTCGGAAGAGAAAAGAAAAGAAAAACTCAAGGGATCAATTGTGTGTCACTGGAAGTGTAAGTTGAAACAAGAGAATACAAACTTACTCCTTTCATATTTATTTTTTTTATCATTATTTTTTTTATTTTTTAACAAGTATATTTTGACCCCTCTTTTTTTTTATATTCTTTAAAGTTGACATCGCGCGTGAATCACATGTCGGAAACTCGCAACTTGGAATTTCAACTCACGTGTTAAATAATGTCGACAAAATTGACCAGATATTCAATTTTCCGACACGTGTTGATGGAGTGTCGAACAGTGCACAAGATTATCGAAGTGTCAGACACAACACGAAAGCTCTCGAAGAATGTCAATACTTTTTTAAGTTTCTTATCAATTGCAAATGTCACCAAATCCCCCCAAAGAACCAAACCTAGTGCCTCCAAAATCCAGCTGCTCCTAATTAATAGGGTGTCACTGGTACAAAATCAATGAAAGTTTGTTTGGAGTGCGTTTGAATAATAGGACATGTCTCTCATTCAAAAAACATGTCTCCCGTTCCAACTAGGACTCCACCAAACTCCCTTTCCGTCATTCGTACTGCCTTATCACACCGACAAATAGAAAAATCTGCTTTCCACATGTAAATTTTGATGTTTCTGGTTTATTGAGACTTAGAAATCATAGTCAAAATGCAAGGTCCTTATCTATGGATGAGCTACGATTGAAGCATAAAGAAGGAGTCTAATACCTAAGTCACGATTTTAATTGCATGGATCTAGGAGCAAAATTATTGTCAACCTAGTGAAATCACATGTACTAATGATAAAGTCAGGTTATAAGAACCTTTAAATGTCTCACAAAAAAATTCAAAATTTCGCTCACAACCCAAAACAGTCGCCCCCCTTCTGGCATTTATCAACAGTAGCAGTTAGAGGTTCTATATCCCGATCGAAATATGGATACACCTCTCAGATTTAGGTGACATGCATTCAGGAGAAACGAAGAGACACTGTGTCACTCTTAAATTCTTTAATAAATTTGAGAAATTGTTGTATAATTGTGGCTTTCCACGCAAGCTGCACTCGCTAGTTATCACATGTTCAGAATGAGTCATACTCATTAGAGTTTTCAAAATTTCCTCTCATCCTCTCCTTACTATCCCTCCCTCCATTACTAATTCCTTGAACGAGACTCCTCTACCACAGTCACAATTTTAATGGCATAGATTTACAGCCATTTTGATTGCCAAATTAGTGAAATTACATCTACTAATATTAAAGTCCAATTCTATCCAAACTTTCAAACATGTCACAAAGAAACACATTTTTTATTATTAATCTTATTCTTTTTTCTTTCTTCACTTCCTTCTCCTTTGTCTAACCGATCCCTGCTAAAGGGAAGGTTGGCGAGGGACCTCACTCGCCTCAGGGAAGCCTGGCCATGACCAGACGACCTTGCCCAAGCTAATTAATATCATTCATTATTTCAAATTGATAAATTCAACTTCATTCCAATAATCCATAAAACTTAGAGGAAAAAAAACAAGCAATTCACATTTTAGATTCGCGTGTCAGACCTGTTGGAACAGAAAAGAAAAATAAACTTGAGGAATGAATTGTGTATTACGAAACGTGTGAGTCGAAATAGAAAAGAATACTAAGTTTTCTTCTTTCATATTTATTTTTTTATCATTATTTTTTATTTTTTAACATATATATTTTGACCCCTCTTTTTTGGAAATTTTTAAAATTGACATCGCGCGTCTGAATCACATGTTGGAAACTCGCAAGTTGGAATTTCAACTAAAGTGTCAAATAGTATCGACAAAATTGACCAGATGTTGAATTTTCCGACACGTGTTGATGGAGTGTCGAAGACTGCACGAGATTATCGAGGTGTCAGACACAACACGAAAGCTCTCGAAGAATGTCAATACTTTTTTAGTTTGTTATCGATTGCAAATGTCACCAAATCCCACCAAAGAACCAAAACTAATGCCTCCAAAATCCAGCTGCTCCTAATAATGGAGTGTCACTAGTACAAAATCGATGTAAGTTTGGTTGTAGTGGGTTTGAATAATAGGACATGTCTCTCATTCAAAAAAGATGTCTCCCATTCAAACTAGGACTCCACCAAACTCCCTTTCCGTCATACGTACTGCCTTATAACACCAAGAAATAGAAAAATATGCTTTTCACATGTAAATTTTGACGTTTCTGGTTTATTGAGACTAAGAAATCATAATCAAAATGCAAGGTCCTTATCTATGGATGAGCTACGATTGAAGCATAATGAAGGAGTCTAATACCTAAGTCACAATCTAAATTGCATGGATCTAGGAGCAAAATTATTGTCAACCTAGTGAAATCACATGTACTAATGGTAAAGTCAGGTGATAAGAACCTTCAAATGTCTTACAAAAAATATGCAAAATTTGGCTCACAACCCAAAACAGTCGCCCCCCTTCTGGCATTTATCAACAGTAGCTGTTAGAGGTTCTACATATCAATCGAAATGTGGTTACACCTCTCAGATTTATGTGACATGCATTCAGGATAAACGAAGAGTGCTGTGTTACTCTTAAATTATTTAATAAATTTGAGAAATTGTTGTATAATTGTGGCTTTCCATGCAAGCTGCACTCGCTAGTTATCACATGCTCAGAATGAGTCATACTCATTAGAGTTTTCAAAATCCATTATTAATTCCTTGAACAAGACTCCTCTATCACAGTCACAATTTTAATAGCATAGATCTACAGGCATTTTTATTGCCAAATTAGTGAAATTACATCTACTAATGTTAAAGTCATATTCTATCCAAACTTCCAAATATGTCACAAAAAAACACATTTTTTTATTATTATTAATCTTATTCTTTTTCTATCTTCACTTCCTTCTCCTTTCTCTAACTGATCGCCGCTAAAGGGAAGGTTGGCGAGGGACCTCACTGGCCTCGGGAAAGCCTGGCCATGGCCATACGACCTTGCCCAAGCTGATTAATATCATTCATTATTTCAATTTAATAAATTCAACTTCATTCCAATAATCCATAAAACTTAGAGGAAAAAAACAAGCAATTCACATTTTAGATTTGCGTGTTAGACATGTCGAAGAGAAAAGAAAAGAAAAACTCGAGGATGAATTGTGTGTCACTAGAAGTGTGAGTTGAAGCGAGAAGAGAGTACTAATGTTTCTTCTTTCACATTTAATTTTTTTATCATTATTTTTTTTTTTTTAACATGTATATTTTGACCCCTCTTTTTTTGATATTTTCTAAAATTGACATCGCGTGTCTGAATCACATGTCAGAAACTCGCAAGTCGGAATTTCAATTCAAGTGTTAAATAATGTCAACAAAATTGACCAGATATTCAATTTTCCAACACGTGTTGATGGAGTGTTGAAGAGTGCCCGAGATTATTGAAGTGTCAAACACAACACGAAAGCCCTCGAAGAATGTCAATACTTTTTAAGTTTGTTATTGATTGCAAATGCCACCAAATCCCCCCAAGGAACTAAAACTAATGCCTCCAAAATCCAGCTGCTCCTAATTAATAGGGTGTCACTAGTACAAAAATCTATGCAAGTTTGGTTGGAGTGGGTTTGAATAAGAGGACATGTCTCTCATTCAAGCAACATGTCTCCCATTCAAACTAGGACTCCACCAAACTCCCTTTCCGTCATACGTACTGCCATATAACACCAACAAATAGAAAAATGTGCTTTCCTCATGTAAATTTTGATGTTTTTAGTTTATTGAGACCAAGAAATCATAATCAAAATGCAAGGTCGTTATCCATGGATGAGCTACGATTGAAGCATAAGTGAAGGAGTCTAATACCTAAGTCACAATCTGAATTGCATGGATCTAGGAGAAAAATTATTGTCAACCTAGTGAAATCACATATACTAATGATAAAGTCAAATTCCAAGAACCTTCAAATGTCTAAAAAAAAAGCAAAATTTGGCTCCCAACCCAAAACGGTCCCCCTTCTGGCATTTATCAACAGTAGTTGTTAGAGGTTCCACATATCAATCGAAATGTGGTTACACCTCTCGATTTAGGTGACATGAATTGAGGATAAACGAAGAGATGCCGTGTCACTCTTAAATTATTTAATAAATTGGAGAAATTATTGTATAATTGGGGATTTCCACGCAAGCTACACTTGCTAATTATCATATGCTTGGAATGAGTCATACTCATTAGAGTTTTCAAAATTTCCTCTCTTCCCTCTCCTTACTATCTCTCCCTCCATTATTAATTCCTTGAACGAGACTCCTCTACCACAGTCACAATTTTAATGGCATAGATCTACAGCCATTTTTATTGCCAAATTAGTGAAATTACATCTACTAATGTTAAAGTCAAATTCTATCCAAACTTTCAAACATGTCACAAAAAAAAAAGCACATTTTTTTATTATTAATCTTATTATTTTTTTTCTTTCTTCACTTCCTTATGCTTTCTCTAACCGATCGCCGCTAATGGGAAGGTTGGGGAGGGACCTCGCCGGCCTCAAGGAAGCCTGGCCATGGCCAGACGACCTTGCCCAAGCTGGCTAATATCATTCATTATTTCAATTTGATAAATTCAACTTCATTCCAATAATGCACAAAACTTAGAGGAAAAAAACAAGCAATTCACCCTTTAGATTCGAGTGTCGATGTGTTGGAAGAGAAAAGAAAAAGGAAAACTTGAGGGATGAATTATGTATCACGAGAAGTGTGAATCGAAATATAAGAGAATACTAACTTTTCTTCTTTCACATTTATTTTTTTAATTATTTTTTATTTTTTAACATATATATTTTGACCCCTCTTTTTTTGAAAATTTTTAAAATTGACATCGCGCGTTTGAATCACATGTCAGAAACTCGCAAGTCGGAATTTCAACTCATGTGTCAAATAGTGTCGACAAAATTGACCAGCTATTGAATTTTCTGACATGTGTTGATAGAGTGTCGAAGAGTGCACGAGATTGTCGGAGTGTCAAGCACAACACAAAAGCTCTCGAGGAATATCAATACTTTTTTAGTTCGTTATCGATTGCAAATGTCACCAAATCCCCCCAAAGAACTAAAACTAATGCCTCCAAAATCCAGCTGCTCCTAACTAATAGAGTGTCACTAGTACAAAATCGATGTAAGTTTGGTTGGAGTGGGTTTGAATAATATAACAGGTCTCTCATTCGAAAAACATGTCTGCCATTCAAACTAGGACTCCACCAAACTCCCTTTCCTTCATACGTACTGCCTTGTAACACAAATAGAAAAATCTGCTTTCCACATGTAAATTTTGATGTTTCCGGTTTATTGAGACTAAGAAATCATAATCAAAATGCAAGGTCGTTATCCATGGATGAGCTACGATTGAAGCATAACGAAGGACTTTAATACCTAAGTCACGATCTTAATTGCATGGATCTAGGAGCAAGATTATTGTCAACCTAGTGAAATCACATGTACCAATGATAAAGTCAAATTCTAACAACATTCAAATGTCTCACAAAAAAATGCAAAATTTGGCTCACAACCCAAGACAGTCCCCCCCCCCCTCTAGCATTGTCGCGACCTAATTTTCGGGGTGTGAACCACCTAAAATTTGGCTAATGGATTGTTAAGCCTAGACTTAATTCGGGCTCTCCCAAGCCAATACCAATTCACGACTTAAGTTCAAGTTCTTAACATGCAATTGATTTTTTAATCAGGAGTCGCCACTAATCTATTTTTTGGTGGGTCGATTAGAAACCCAAGTAAAGTAACGGGAGTTTCACTTTACTCCTACGAACCAGAGACTATGGGTACGGGAACTTGGTTACACTAGATTTCTCTAATGCCCTTTCGGTACTATTCTTTAATTTTCAAAAAATGTTTTTGCAGGAAGCTTAAATTGATTTTAAATCTATTTTTCTAACATGTGAGATGATCATGCGGGTGCGCAATCCACCAATTTAACACCCAGATAAATAATAAATAAATTGTAAAAACTCACCTCAAAGCAACGAAAGCATCTGCAACGTTAGGTTAAAAACCACATCAACAACCCTAGATATGATTTCTAATTAACACGCAATTTCTTTTTGTTTTCACTTAATTAATAAAAATCCTGCAATATGCAATGCAACATTAACTAGATGACCTAATTCTAATATCATGCGATTTCTAATTAAATGGACCTAACAACAATATCTAAATGACATGCATTTCATGAATCTGTTGTTTTAATGATACGCAATGACATTTTCTATTTTTTCTAAAAATGCAATCTATCCTAGGGAACAGAACTAATTTATTCTAAGACATTTTTTTGTATTTTTTCATGAAAATTCGGAATTAGGGAAAAATGTGAAAATTTATTTAATTAGATTAAGATCCTATTTAATTTGCATTAGGAATTAGGTAAAGCTAAATCCTAATTTAAACTAAAATATTATCTTAATCCAAATAATCTTAAAATGCAATCTATTCAAGAGAATACTTAAACTTATAATGAATTAAGAATAGTATTATCTAAAACTAAATTAAGTGCAATTTTACCCTAATATGTAATGATATGCCCTAATTCCACACGACATATGCATGATGATTTTTTGCTTTTGTTTAATTTCGAAGTTACTAATTACCAAATAATTAAACAAGCAATCAAAATTAAAAATCTAGCAACCTAAATTGATTGATTTGATTTTTTTTATATTTAATTTTTATTTTTTTTTAAATTTCGAAATAATAAATCTCATATCCTAAACATGCAAGATAACCCTAAATCATGCAATATTCTAATTCAAACATATTTCAAAATAAACAAAGCAATCAAGACGAACCAAACCAAAGATATCATACATTACTCAGATTGAGGGACAATATTTCGCTAGTAAAATCAATAAATTAATCTTAAGCCTTAAAGATCAAAATATCAATTTTATTCCCGCTTAATTAATTATTTCATATAAAGCTTATAGATGAAATAAAAAATTCGGGTGCGGTTGCGAATCATGTGGCATGTCATAATTTCTAAATATGCATAAGGAAACATTTCAGTTAAAGGAAAACAAGAAATAAATAAAATATAGATAAAATAAATCTGCATAATAAAATAATGTAAATCTACCTAATTTGATTTAAAAAAAAAAAAGGACTTGCAGCCGTGGGGTTCAACCAGGGGTGGCTCAGATGGATGGTGAGGGCTTCATGGTCAGAGCTCCGGCGAAGCTAGGTGGTTACGGGACTACTGGTGATGCTGAGGGCAGGGGCGGTGATGACGTTGCAGGTGTTTGGAGCGGCAACCAGCGGCGTCGAGCGGATCGGCACGGGCTGGGGTGCGGCGGCAGGAAGGTGCGGGCGTCGGCGGCGTGATCTCAGCGGGTGCCGCAGCTTCTCGTGCCAGATTGCAGCAGCGATGGTGCTCGGGCAGAGGCGCGGATCGGCAGGCTGCAGACGAGGCGGAGGTGCAGGCGTCGAGTGGGTTGAGGGGGCGTCAGTCGCCTGTTTGCTGCGGCGTCAAGCGAAGCTCCTGCGGGTAGCTGCGGAGGAGCGGAGGACGCTGGTGAACGACGGGCGGTCTGAGGCGCGGTCGCCGGACGCTAAGCGCGAAGGTGCTCAAGCTGTAGAGGCACGATCTGCAGGGGCGTGGACGTCGAACGCCGGTTTGCTGAAGAAGAAGACTCCCCTTCTTTTTTCTCTTTTCCTTTTTTTTTTTTTTTTTTTTTACGTTCACTTTCTACCTCTGTCCCTGTACTTTCCTGCTGCCGGTCTCTTTCTTCTCTGCAATTTGTCAGAGAAAAGAAAATACTTCTTCTTTTTTTACCTGTATGGACGAGAGAGGAGTTGCTTTTTCTCCTCTCTTTTTCACATTGTCTTTTGCTCGAATTCTCTCTTCTTTCTCTCACGAATTCTCTCCTCCCTTTTTTTTTTCGCGAAATTTTCACTTGCACGGATTTTTTTCTTAAACTTTTTGCTCTCAATTTTTTTTTTGAAAAATCTCTCCTCCGAATTCCTCTCCCGGCTCACAAAAATTATGGCTCCTTTTATAGTGATTTTCAGATGGCCATTTTTATAGTAACTTTCAACTTTGCATTAAATCAACCCCGCAAATCGGAACGTGATTTCGCAATCCCCGATCCCGCTCGATTTCTTTCATTTTGCAAAAATTCTTGCCTCTTATTCACTTGATTTTTAAATTGCTTCTGCATTTAACGAAATTCGAATGATCATCAGAATTTCAAATTTCCATGCATAATCAATTAAATAAATTTCCCCCATTTTTTCCTTTTATTTGTTCCAATGCAATTGTTATTTTCCTTATTTTCCTAGATTTGCTAAAAATAGGTGTCAACAGCTGCCCCTCTTTGAAGGTGAACTCGTAGAGGTTGCCTTCAAAGACAAGTTGAGACCTAAATGTTAATCATGCACATAGACTAAGTGACTTTTTTTTTTTTTGGGAAGATGAGTCCCATTTTGAAATGAAATTTATATGATGCATCGAAATGTTAATGCTAACATTTTTTCTTTTTTGGGAAGATGAGTCCCATTTTTAAATGAAATTTATATGATGCATGGAAATGCTAATGCAAATGATAAAGGAACTTACTTGGAATTACTTACCTTTGGGGATGGTAGAGTAACTCAAGATAGATTTGTGTTACACGTCCAGGACCCGTACCATTCTACGGTCGCCTAGTTTAGCATTGTTTGGTTGTGTCTAGGACCCGTACCATTCTACGGTCGCCTAAACAAAAAAAATGATTTTCCAGGACCCGTACCATTCTACGGTCGCCTGAACTAAGGTTGTCTAGGACCCGTACCATTCTATGGTCGCCTAAACGAAAAAATGATTTTTTAGGATCCGTACCATTCTACGGTCGCCTAGACTAAGGTTTTGCTTGGCTAGGACCCGAACCATTCTTCGGTCGCCTAGACTGAGGTTTTGCTTGGCTAGGACCCGAACCATTCTTCGGTCGCCCAGCCTTGCGACATAAATCATCCGACTAGGACCCGAACCATTCTTCGGTCGCCTTAATCAAATTGAATTTGGAGGAAAAGTCTTTAATGTTGTCTAGGACCCGTACCATTTTACGGTCGCCTAAACTGAGGTTTTGCTTGGCTAGGACCCGAACCATTCTTCGGTCGCCTAGACTGAGGTTTTGCTTGGCTAGGACCCGAACCATTCTTCGGTCACCCAGCCTTGCGACAGAAATCATCCGACCAGAACCCGAACCATTCTTCGGTCGCCTTAATCAGATTGAATCTGGAGGAAAAATCTTTGGGGGACAACTCAATTGAGTGTCGGTATTCTTAAAAGGGAATACCTGTGCAATGACAAATATTCAATATATGGATAGAGATATACTTACCTGGTGATATCTCTGATTCTTGGGGATATGTCTTTTGAAATTTAGATATCCTGTGGAGGTCTTTCACCTCATGATGGAGGCTTCTCATCTCCTAATATCATGAAACATTCTAAAAGGAACTTGAATTACCCATCAGACATGATTTAAAGCAAAAATTGATATGCATTCATCAAAGAGATAAACAATCTGAGTTACTCTAGAATGCACATTTCAAAATTTAGTGAGTTTTTTTTTTTTTTTTTTCAACTCAATCGGGGTTCATGCATAATGACCTTTGCATCACTCAAATTTCCACAAGAGAGAATTATCATTCAAGACAATCTTCACTCATAACATGGATTTCCTAAGAATATCAAATGAGAGACCTTCGATTAGAAAGGACTTTCACTCACTCTCATTTAGAGGCTATTTTATGAGAATCACTCCATCTCACCGTCATCATATTAACAAGGGTCTGAGTTTTCTCGCAAGCGATGCGATCTTACCAATCGAGAGGTCTTTAATAGGGACCGTAATGTGGGCTCGGTCAACGGCTTAACAAAGGGACTCTTTGAGTCAAGAATATGCCCTAATTCCACACGACATATGCATGATGATTTTTTGTTTTTGTTTAATTTCGAAGTTACTAATTACCAAATAATTAAACAAGCAATCAAAATTAAAAATCTAGCAACCTAAATTGATTGATTTGATTTTTTTATATTTAATTTTTATTTTTTTTTTAAATTTCGAAATAATAAATCTCCTATCCTAAACATGCAAGATAACCCTAAATCATGCAATATTCTAATTCAAACATATTTCAAACTAAACAAAGCAATCAAGACGAACCAAACCAAAGATATCATACATAACTCAGATTGAGGGACAATATTTCGCTAGTAAAATCAATAAATTAATCTTAAGCCTTAAAGATCAAAATAACAATTTTATTCCCGCTTAATTAATTATTTCATCTAAAGCCTTATAGATGAAATAAAAAATTCAGGTGCGGTTGCGAATCATGTGGCATGTCATAATTTCTAAATATGCATAAGGAAACATTTCAGTTAAAGGAAAACAAGAAATAAATAAAATATAGATAAAATAAATCTGCATAATAAAATAATGTAAATCTACCTAATTTGATTTAAAAAAAAAAAAAAAAAAGGACTTGTAGCCGTGGGGTTCAACCAGGGGTGGCTCGGATGGATGGTGAGGGCTTCACGGTCGGAGCTCCGGCGAAGCTAGGTGGTGACGGGACTACCGGTGATGCCGAGGGGCGGGGGCGGTGACGACGTTGCGGGTGTTTGGGGCGGCAACCGGCGGCGTCGAGCGGATCGGCACGGGCCGGGTGCGGTGGCGAAGGTGCGGGCGTCGGCGGTGTGATCTCGGCGGGTGCCGCAGCTTCTCATGCCGGATCGCAGCAACGATGGTGCTCGGGCGGCGCGGATCGGCGAGGCCGCGAGACGAGGCCGAGGTGCGGGCGTCGAGTGGGTTGAGGGGGCGTCAATCGCCCGTTTGCTGCGGCGTCGGGCGAAGCTCTGCGGGCAGCTGCGGAGGAGCGGAGGACGGCGACGAACGACGGGCGGTCCGAGGCGCGGTCGCCGGACGCCGAGCGAAGGTGCTCAAGGCGTAGAGGCACGATCTGTAGGGCGTGGACGTCGAACGCCGGTTTCTTTGAAGAAGAAGACTCCCCTTTTTTTTTTTTTTTTTTTTACGTTCACTTTCTACCTCTGTCTCTGTACTTTCCTGCTGCCGGTCTCTTTCTTCTCTCGCAATTTGTCGAGAAAAGAAAAGACTTCTTCTTTTTTACTGTATGGACGAGAGAGGAGTTGCTTTTTCTCCTCTCTTTTTCACATTGTGTTTTGCATGAATTCTCTCTTCTTTCTCTCACGAATTCTCTCCTCCCTTTTTTCTTTCGCGAAATTTTCACTTGCACGGATTTTTTTTCTGAAACTTTTTGCTCTCAATTTTTTTTGAAAAATCTCTCCTCCGAATTCCTCTCCTGGCTCACGAAAATTATGGCTCCTTTTATAGTGATTTTCAGATGGCCATTTTTATAGCAACTTTCGACTTTGCATTAAATCAACCTTGCAAATCGGAACGTGATTTCGCAATCAGCTCGATCCTGCTCAGATTTCTTTCATTTTGCAAAAATTCTTGCCTCTTATTCACTTGATTTTTAAATTGCTTCTGCATTTAACGAAATCCGAATGATCATCGAATTTCAAATTTCCATGCATAATCAATTAAATAAATTTCCCCCATTTTTTTTATTTTTCCTTTTATTTGTTCCGATGCAATTTTTATTTTCCTTATTTTCCTAGATTTGCTAAAAATAGGTTTCAACAAGCATCTATCAACAGTAGTTGTTAAAGGTTCTACATATCAATCGAAATGTGGTTACACCTCTTAGATTTAGGTGACATGTATTGAGGATAAACGAAGAGATGCCGTGTCACTCTTAAATTAGTTAATAAATTTGAGAAATTATTGTATAGTTGTGACTTTCCATGCAAGCGCACTTGCTAATTATCACATGTTCGGAATGAGTCCAACTCATTAGAATTTTTAAAATTTTTTCTCTTCCCTCTCCTTACTATCTCTCCCTCCATTATTAATTCCTTGAATGAGACTCCTCTACCAAAGTCACAATTTTAATGGCAAAGATCTACAACCATTTTTATTGCCAAATTAGTGAAATTACATCTACTAATGTTATAGTCGCATTCTGTCCAAACTTTTAAACATTTTACAAGTTTTTTATTAATTTTATTCTTTTTTCTTTCTTCACTTCCTTCTCCTTCCTCTAACTGATCATTGCCAATGGCAGGGTTGGCGAGGGACCTTAGTGGCCTCGGGGAAGCCTGGCCATGGCCGGATGACCTTGCCCAGGCTGAGTAATATCATTCATTATTTCAATTTGATAAATTTAACTTCATTCCAATAATCCATAAAACTTAGAGAAAAAAAAAAAAAAAGAAAAGCAATTCACATTCCCGTTCGCTTGTCGACGTGTTGGAAGAGAAAAGAAAAAAAAAAAAAAACTTGAGGGATGAATTGTGTATCGGGGAAGTGTGAGTTGAAATAGAAGAGAATACTAACTTTTCTTGTTTACCATTTGTTATTTTTATCATTATTTTTTTATTTTTTAACATATATATTTTGTCCCCTCATTTTTTGAAAATTTTAAAAATTGACCTCGCTAGTTTGAATCACATGTCAGAAACTTGCATGTCGGAATTTTAACTCAAGTGTCAAAAAGTGTCGACAAAATTGACCGGATATTGAATTTTCCGACATGTGTTGATGGAGTGTTGAAGAGTGCACCAGATTATCGGAGTGTCAGACACAACACGAAAGCTCCCCGAAGATTGTCAATATTTTTTAAATTTGCTATGGATTGCAAATGTCACAAAATCCCCCCAAAGAACCAAAACTAATGCCTCCAAAATCCAGCTGCTTCTAATCAATAGGGTGTCTCTAGTTTGAAATTGAAATAGGTTTGGTTGGGGTGGGTTTGAATAAGAGGATGTGTCTCCCATTTAAACTAGGACTCCACCAAACTCCCTTTCCATCATACGTACTGTCTTACAATGCCAACAAATATAAAAAGCTCAGCCTAATGTTAAAGTCGGATTCTATCCAAACTTTCAAACATTTGACAAAAAAACACACTTTTTTTTTTATTATTAATGTTATTCTTTTTTCTTTCTTCACTTCCTTCTCCTTCCTCTAACCAGTCGCCACCAATGGCAAGGCTGGCGAGGGAGCTCACTAGCCTTGAGGAAGATTGGTTATGGCTGAACGACCTTGCCTAGGTTGTTAGCTAGGTTGGTGAGGCTCGCCCTCTTCGAATCTAGCAAGGGTCAAGCCCAGTCGGCCGTGGGTGAGGCTCGACCTCACTGGAGGCCTCGGCTAGGGTTGCTAGTGGTTGGGTGAGGCTCATCCTCGTCGGATTTGGGGAGAATCGATCCTTGTCACGACTTACCCATGGCTAACGAGGCTTGCCTAGACCAAAGGTAGGCGTAGGCGGGGCCTCACCTAGCCATGATGAGGGTGGCCTTGCCAGTGGTCGGTAGGGGCGACCCTTGCCAGCACTCGCCTCTAGCTGGCTGGCCAGAGGACGAAGGGAGGAGGAAGAAGAAAAAAGGAAAAAATAATAATAACCAATTCAACAAAATAATATTATTAAAAAAATGTCCATGTCAAGGTCGGCCAAACAGTTGGCACTGGCCGAATGGATTGAATTGGCACAATTACAAAACATTTATGACTGAATTGATTAGAAAATGAAATTTTTAAAATTGAATTGGAAAAATTGCAATAGATTTAAGTCTATTTTGATAATTTTCCCTCCTTTAGTGCTTTGTCTAGACTTCAGTTTCTTTTTAAAATGCCATTCCATACTGAAAAATTAATTTAAAAAACCACATAAAACAAATAGCCACGATATCTCACGAGAAGCATTGTAGTAATCAATATTTAACCAACATGGCGATATAGTACCAAACTGATTGAAAATTTTTGATGGCACATATGTATCTTTTTCCCCACAAAAAGCTCTATAGCAAGAGAAGAAATATGTGGAAGAGTTAATTATTCTCTATCTTTGTTGACACATAAATTTATTCATTTTATTTAGGATTCAATCGCATACAAAATTAGGATTAATTGCTAAAAAAAAAAAGAGTAAAAAGAATAAAGTAAATAACTTTCATTAAAAAGCATCATGTATATTTTCATTATAATCCATTACGCATAGACATTAGGAGTATTTACATAACTATCACTTATTATTAAATCTAAAAATGTAAAAAAAAAAAAAAAAAAGGACCGGGCTTGGTTCAACCCTTCTCTTTTCTCCTCTCCTCTGTATGTCTTTTTGCTTGCGCCAAGCCCAGCTTCATTTACTTTTCTCTAAGCCCAGCCTGCATACTGGTCTTCTTCCTCCTCATGTTGGTCACGCTTTGGAAAAGAGGGGTACAGGTAAGAGAGAGGGAACGGATGGCGAGTGGCAGAGGGCAGCATGATTCGCGGGTTGGGGCCAGACTGACCAGCAAGCTAGTGATGGCAGCAGCCATGCGCACTGGCCGATGCTTTCGAAAAGGGAGCGGAGAAGGAGAGAGAGAAGGGGATGGGGGGTTCCGTTTTGGCCGAGGGAGAGTCTAAGGGAGAGAGAGACAGAGTGCAAACTGAGAGAGCTGGAGCTTGAGGGAGTGATCGACCATCATCGGTGGCCTGTCCATTGGCTGCCATTCGTCACAGCATCCCCACCGAACCAAACCGGGTAGGTCTTCTCTGGTCATGTATGCTCCATTTTTGTAGGGCGCCGAACCGGAACTCACGATTGACTAGTTCACGCGAGCTTCAGTCCTATGGAGCCTCCATTGATGTTTCTGTGCATGCTGCTATGCTCATGTAGAAGCCTAAGCTCGAGTTGAGCTTCAATCGAGGCAAAACCTTCTAATTTCATTACTGCGTACCATCTGTTTGACAAAATGCCATAAAGAAAACCGAAGAATAGCCTGTGTTTTAACACAACAATGACTCATTTTTGCCCTGTGCTTGCTGAATCCTTGTTGCTTTGCCTGTATTCATTGTGTTTTCGTGTGGTTTATGCGAAATATTTGTGTGTATTCGAATCGACGAAGTCTTTCGTCAGACCGGAGAATGAGTTAGTGGTCATCGGAATATGTGGCCAGCGGTAGCCAACGTCGGTCGAGGGGAATGACCAGTGGAGGGTGTTGGTTCGGCGGTCAAAGCCGGTTAATTTGGTCGGCATTGTGCATGGCGTAGAATGAGGAAGCTTCGGGCAAAGAGGGGACATCGTGAAGAAGACTAGGGAAGAAGACGACCTAGAAAAAAAAAAGGTTAAAAGAAAAACAAAATAGAAAGGTGGAAAAGACGTGGGAGGGAGACGTTCGGTGAAGCTGGCATGGATGAGAAGATAGTGCAGGGGAAAAGACAAAACAGAGAAGAAGTAAAAAGAAAAAAGAAAAAAAGAGAAATTATTTAAAAACTAAAAAAATTAATAAAAATATTATTTTCTTTTTCAATCCCACAGGGTCGGGTCAACGGGCCGGATTGGGTTCACCCAGTCAGGATCCGTTTTACCGAACAAAATAATATTAAATATTAAAAATATACTAAAAATTTCAAAACAATCAAAAAATTTCAAAAGAAAAATCAAAAAATAAAAAAAAATTCAAAAAAAAAAAAAAATTTAAAAAATTCGATCTTTTTTAAAAATATTAAATTTAAAAATTTAAAAATTGCAAAAATCCAGTTTTGGGGGAAAATTCGAAAATTCAATTTTTCCCAAAAACTCCAAAAAAAAAATTTCTAAAAAATTCTAAAAGATCTTCAAAAAGGTTAAAATCAATCTCTTGGGTTATTTCTCCTTAAAAAAAAAAAACAAATGGAAGTCTTTCAATTTAGAATTCTGCTCAAGGGGTTTTAGTTGTCCTTAAAGACGGATACTCTTTAATGTGCAATTTTGGTATATTAATTTTGGCTTCCCTTTAGTCTAGTTAGGATTAGTATTTATCTTTTCGTTGATGTAAAACTTTGCTCTCCCATGCAATTCATTTAAATGATTTTTTTGGCTGCTAATTCTTATTTTAATGATTGTGCACCCGTGTGATCATATCATGTGTTAGTGGATAGGTATAAAATCAATCCAGGTTGCCTGACAAAAAAATCTTTTTTAAAATGGTTAATACCTTGAAAAACCCAAAACGGGTACATCTATGACAAATTTACCCAAAACTAATTTTTGACCATAAAAAACCCCAAATTGGTACACCCGTGACAAATTTATCCCAATTGACCATAAAAAACTCTAAACTTGTACATTTATGACAAATTTATCCAAAACTAATTTATTCGACCACAAAAAACCCTAAATTAGTAAATTTCTGTCAATTATACCCTATACTAAATGGGATTAACATCGCAAAAAAATCACAAAAATTGTAAATTGTGATAAACGAAGTGTAAAATCTCAAATTAGTATATCAATCAACTATCACGTGTTATTTAACTTAATTAAAATTTAACGAAAACTAACAGAGGATAAATTTGTCACAAGTGTACTAGTTTGGTGTAAATTTGTCAAAGGTATACCAGTTTGGGGTTTTTGGTGATCAAAAAAATAGTTTTGGGTAAATTTGTCACAAGTGTACCGGTTTAGGGTTTTTTAGGGTATTAACCATTTTTAAAATGAATAAGATTAGGTACCGAAATGGCATTAATTGGTTAATTAGTGTAATCAAGTCCCTGAACTTAGATTATCTGATTGTGTAGGAAGTGGGGTATATTCCAATGTCTCATTTGGTTTCTAGCCAACCCCAATAGGCTAATGGCGACTCCTTCTTACAAAACTCTTATGAACACCTTAACATTGCGCGAGGTATGGGTTTGGGAGAACCCGTGCCTAATTATGGGCTATGAACCTATCTTTAGACAATACCTCTAAACATATTCCCTTTCCCGAAGGGTAGGTTGTGACATCATTCAATTGAGGTTATGTACAGTTAAAGAAAATATATATTATCCTATAAATAAGAACTTTTGAGGAAATATACTAATAATCCCCAACTTTGCATCTTTCAACTTTTATTTTTTTCTTAAAAAGTCAATAAAAATGTTGTTTCCTTTAAGATAAACTAATATGCTTTGTTAAATTAGATTAATACCACAAAATTAAAACTACACAAATTGTACAATTGTGACATAAGAAGAGTAAAATCCCAAATTAGTATACTAGTCAACTATTACGTGTTATCAAACTTAGCAATTTGATAGTAAAATTCAATGGAAACTATTATAGGGTAAATTTGTCATAAATATATCATTTTGGGATAAATTTGTCAAAGACGTACCAGTTTGAGGTTTTTGATAGTCAAAAAATTAGTTCAGGCTAAATTTATCAAATGTGTACTTTCAAGATATTAACCCAAAAGAAAACTACAAAGACCAAAAGAAATTCCCAAGCAAAGCTCTTATCAGTCCACTTTGGTCATAAACACAGCTATACCCCTTAAAGCAGTAGAAAGGAGATCATTGTGAAAGAACTATTTTTAGCTAAGGGTTATTCGTTTCGTGAAAAATAATTTTCAGGAAAACGTTTTTCTAATTTTTGGGCGTTCGTTTCACCGAAAGTGAATTGCTTAGGGAAACCATTTTCCATGAAAGAATTTTTTTTTCTAAACTAGGGGAACATGTTTTCCACTTTTCAAAAGTGGAAAATATTTTCCTAGTCTCTCTTATCTCACATCCTCACTTCCTCCTCCTCCTTTTTCTTCTCCTTCTTTTAATTCGAATTATTTTTTTCTTTGTTTTCCTCTTCTTCTTTCTTTTTAATTTTTTTTTTTGATAATACCTCTTCTTCTATCTTGGCCGATCATCGGCCATAGCCACGACTAGCGACCGGCCAGGGGCAAACCTCAAGCTTGCCCACCTCTACCAAGCTTAGGCTCACCACTCACCAAATTGGGGAGTGCGAGCTTGTGGTGAGGTACTTGCTAATAGGTCATGCTCATTGATCTAGTGAGCCTCGAGCTCACCAAACTCGAGCCTTGCCAAAACGGCGAGCGGCAAACCTAGGCTCGCTTGTGACCCATCGTCGGCCGTTGCCGTGGCTGGCAACTAACCAAGAAGAAGAGGAGGAAAACAAACAAAAGAAAAAGGAAAAAATATAAGAAAAATAAAAATTAAAAAATAAAAAATAATTGATTTTTTAAAAATAAAAATAATTAAAAATCTATTTTTTTAAATAAAATAAATGAAAAAGAGTGTATACAGAAAAATATTTTCCTTCCCGAATAGTGGCAAATATTTTCCACTTCATTTTCAAGTTTCCCTCAAACATAAGAAAATAATTATATTTTCTTGGAAAATGATTTCTTAGAAAATATTTTCTAAAAAGTGGTACATTTTCCGTGAAACGAACGAAGTTGAAAAGATACTTTGATGTAGACATATCGCCCAATATGCATTAGTTACTTAAATGAGATGTCCCCTCCAAAAAAAATGAGGGAGAATTCATGAAAGAAACTGATAGAATTTGGAATATGGGGGAACAGAAAAGGCATGGACAGATGTCAAATATGCTAGCGGTTCATTGTCAAATACGCTAGCAGTCCATGGCAATGTAAGATGCTCAGAAGTAAACATTATTACTCACGGATACCATAACTTGTCAAAGCTGCCTATGGTTCTCTCTACAAGTTAAGATAATGTTAAATATCATCATGAAATGCTAACAAGAAAACAACCCACTTTTGCCACAAAAGGACTCAACTCCCTTCACGTCACATGGAATTCCATCAAAATCGGCATTTTCGGGAGCCAGACATAAGATCAGTGATAGCTGAGTTTTTCCTGTCAAAGCCATTACAACAACCAGACATCTCAAGAAATCCATAAAGAATCATTTAAAGAATGTTGAAAAGCTGGTAGGAAAAAGATGATTTGTTGATGAAAAAATATAGACGCCTATCCGGGGTTTCCATCAAATGGACCTTGCATAGGAAACAATTAGAGGATTCTTCGAGACAATCACAAATTCATCCTCAAAAGCATATTAACGCATATTGAGTGGGCCGCTGTCTTTCTTCAGTTTCTTGTTTTCTCAATTTTCTGATCTTTCATTTCCTATTTACTTCCTGCTGATGTTCCTTTTCTGCAAATCATGTGCACACAAGAGGCCTTGTAATCCTATTCAATCAATTTTCACGATTGTAAGAAAAAAACAACAAACTGCGCACTTAAATAAACAAGCAATACAAGTTTTCATAATTGTTCATTTGGCTTTTCGACGCCTTGCACAGGTATACATACTAGAAAACAAGCTAAAGACCAGAAACCAACGATAGCATTTGAGTTTCAGCAGAAAACATTCTTCCTGAATCAGGCATTTTGTTTGTCATAGAGTCCCTCAAAAGAATTTCCAGCAGTATATGCATGCAGATGGAGGTGATGGGTTTTTATATGATGATAGGCTTATTTAAGCCCGTTCGCCCATGTTGGGCCAAAAACCCGACTCATAAGAGAAGGGCCCATAGAGGAAGAGTGTAGTTACTGTAGATAAGAGAAAAAGGGGGGGTTTTTGAATAAAATAAAAAGAGAAACATCAGAGCGGTTGCTACGTAATCCTAAAAAACAAGAGAAAACACGTTCTCTCATTATCGACGCCCTCTCAGTTTCTCCCCAAAACAGTACGCACCTTTGAAAAATAGTATAAGAATTCCTCTGCAAATTGCGACAATGGTGTTTAATCTATGAAAGACAATATATGTTTGACTCTGTAATGTACCTTATGATTGGTGTAATATGTATTTTCTAGGCATGCTTTCCGCATTTGTTTTTTCGATGATCGATTGAGTATTGGTTCATCGTTTTTGGGAATCCGTTTCTTGACATTGGTATCGGAGCAATGTTCATGTTTCCCTATCACTTTTCATGTTTATAAATTGTTTTTTGATTGAATTTTTCGTGAAATGCCACCGTTGGTCAATCGGGGACGGAAAATCCCGACACCACGTACTATTCACCCCCGTTAATGATTTTCTATAAATCAAAATTCGTTTATGATAACATAGGGTCGTAGCTCTCGTCGATTCGAGAAAATCAATTGGTGGCTCATCGCCGGGGGCCGCCAGACGCATCACCACGCGCAGCCAGAAGATCCGCATCGTTAGCGTGTGCAATACACGTGCCAAGGCGGTTCCCAGGCGTGTGCAATGCACGCATGCGGTAACTGCACACGCTTGTGCAGCACTCAACCGCTAGCTCATGCTAACATCATGATGACATGACGTTGGCCGGCAATTGCCCGCGCACGCGTTGGGCACGTGCAGGTGACGTCACGATGACGTCATCTAGCAGGGCCGATCGATTTGACCTAACCCGACCTATCTTCATTGACCCATTGACTCTTGACCGTTGACTTTGACCGTTGACCAAAAAAAAGAAAAAAAAGAATGCGTTTCTTTTTCAAGTAAGTTTATGTGGATTATATGTAATCCATTTTTGTTATGCATTTGTTGCAGGAACAATGGCTCCCCTTCAAGCATGCACACCGATTCACGCAAATACAACTGAACAAAAAGAAAAGCTTTCAAGGTTGATAGCTAAGTTGATTGATTATCGATGGAAGGGTGATGATTTAATTGATCATGTTCTCGAGGTCAACAAGAAGATACAAGAAGTCATATGGAAGGGTTATCCCATGCTAGATTCTAAGATGGTGCGATTCTTCATCAACACTATTCCACCGGAATGGCAAAGAGTATTGAATCGCCTATAGGAGCTCAACACAAGTCCTAAGTATAAGAGGCTTGTAATGGCTTTTATAGATGAATATTATCGGGTTAGAGCCACAATGACTACGACCCAAGGAATGACTTCAATCTGGCGGTGGATGAATGTGTGAAGGAGAAATCCTAAGGGATATCCGTTTGTCTTTCCGTGGTTGTTGAATGCGCCTAAAGCTTTTTCAAAAGAAAATTTCAAGAATTTTTTTTTAAAAAAAAATGATTCTTTCCTTGTTCATAGGTTGACTTAGCGTTAGCTGTTTCCATCGGTGTTTATTTAGTATGTTTTGTGGATATCTTATGTAAATATCTTCTACCTAGTTGATGTCGTTGTAGCAACTAATGTGTTGGTTACATTATGTGGAATATTTTTATTTTATCATTAATGGATGTCCAATATCATTTGCCTTTATTATTATTAACTGTTGTAGGTAGTTCATATAAGTTTTTGTAGCTTCAAAGAACTTATTTTGTATAGAAGATTATATTAATGATAATTTCAAGTTAGGATTTAGGATGCTGATTGGAAATATAGTAACATTTTAATTCTAAAATCTTATTTGAAATTATTCATTAATATGATGAGTTTATGCAAAATGGATGCAAAAATGATAGGCATTAATAAATTCGTGCATATGTGTATGATATGTTCAGATCGATGGCTTCAACCACTAAGAGCATAGTCACTGAATTAAACAAAGGTGAGAAGCTGAACAACGATAATTATGAAATATGGTATATTAAAATCCAATATGTGTTGGAACAGTAAGAGGCACTAGAAGCCCTTAACCTGACTATTGAAGAACCTAAAGATGGGAACACTGCACAACATAAAAGATACAATGATACATTTGCTGCATGGAAGAGAAAGAACTCCCTTACTCGCATTATGTTGCTGAGTAGTATGGAGAATGATGTCACGCGAGAGTTCAAGCGTTTTGAGAATGCCAAGGAAATGTGGGAAGCGTTAGCAACATTGATAGCAAGATTTGGTCATACATCGGTGACCAAATTGAGACAACTCACTATAATGTTTGACTCTTACAAGAAGTCTCATGGTCATACCATGAAACAATACCTAAGAAAGATGTTAAACATGATTAACGAGTTGAAAGATATTAGCCATGTCTTGACTGATCAGCAGTAAGTCAAAGCAGTAATCAATTCCTTACCTTAGAGTTAGGAGCATATGAATGTGCACCTAACCCATAACGAGAACATCAAAATCTTTGAGGATGTAATGTGCCATCTTGAGCTAGAAGAGGACCGCCTCCTAGTGGCTAAGCCAGAAACTGGCATGTTCTAGCTCACATGGGGTTTTGAGCTTCAAACGCAAACGTCCTGATTGGTTCAAAAGGTGGAAATGCAAGGGAATAAGTTCTTCAAGAAAGAAACCAAAAGTTGACCAACATGAAAGAGAAAAACATCCTCGAATGAAGAAGTTGTCAAGGCTGAAGTGTTACGATTGTGACAAGAATGGTCACTATGCTCGCAATTATCGCGAGCCAAAAAAGGTAAACACTCATTGTACTTTTGAGAACTTTGCTTATGTGTCAAGTTCTGTATTACTAATTGAATCTAATCTTTTGTGGACTGTAGAGTCGGGAGCAACAGACCATACGAAGGATAGAGAATCCTTTGTGAAATTTCAACGAGTACCGACTGGAACAAAATGGATCTATGTAGAAAATAACTGTAGAATCGAAATAAAAGGGATTAACACCCGCCAATTGAACATGCATAGTGAATGCACTTTGTTCCTACATGATGTATTATATGCTCCGGAGATTCGTCGGAATTTAATGTCTGTTTTAGTGTTGGTTAAGCTTGGTTTAATTTGAACTTCCATAATAGTGGTGTGAATTTATATTTGAATACAAACTATTATGGTTATGGTTATTTTCTAGATTGTTTTATTGTATTAATTGTTCACTGTGGTAATGTTAATGTTTGTTATTCCCTTTTTCACGTCTTCTAATTTATATGATAATGATGTGAATGTGTTGTGACATCCTGAAATTCGATCCTGTTTTCGATAAAGTGAAATGAGCATTTCGTCGACGTGCTTATGGTCCTTTTTCTCTGAGCTGATCACTTACGAGTTAACTAACTCATTGAGTGAAGCTGTTAAGGGATGTATCTGCAGTAAAATCCTTAAAAGCTACTCAATTGGTTGGATTGGACTGAAATAACATTTGATTGATTCTAACCATGAAATTTAATTTGGTTTTGGGAATCGAATATTCGAGCATGTCACAATTCATTTTTAGGATCCTGTCTCATCGTCCGTCAAATTATTGACGAGTCCGAAATTTCAATAAAGAAATTATCGGAGGAAAAATTGAAGACCAAAAGAAAATAAAAAGGGAAAGAGAAAAGAAAATAAAATAAGAAAAGTAACATTATTTACTTTTTTCTTTTTCTCTCTCTCCTTCTCTTTTCTTTTTCCTCTCTTCTCTCTCTTCTCTCATCCCTCCCCCTCGTGCAAATTCCCTTCCCCCTTTCCACCGAAGTGTGGGCTGTCACCCACTTGCCTTTCCCCTCTCTCTTTGACCATTCAAACCCATCTATTCTTTCTCTTATCTCTTCTTCTCTCTCCTCTCTCTTCTCCCCCATGTGACCGAAACCCCCTCTTCCTTTCTTCTTGTTCGTGAAAAACCAGAAGCGGAAGAAGGAGAACAGCCGGCTCGCGTAAGGCCGTAGCTCACCGTCGCCGCCTTTCCCGCTATCGTGCTCCGTCACCCGCACGCTGCCCACGCATCCCACCGCTCGTCCCTCGCATCCCCACCGCCTAGCAGCTCCGTCCAGCAGCTGTTTGGTCTCTATCCAGCTTTGGGAGTAGCTGAAGAAGCCGCCTGACCGCCGGAGCTTCCCTTGCCCTCCGCCGGCCTCCCCTCGCCGCCCTAGCCGCCGGACCCGCCTCGGCCAACCTTGAATAGCAAGTGGCCGAGTGGGTATTCAGTGACTTCGGGCCCGCTTTTGGGCCGTTTCCGGGCCCCAAACCCGAGCCGTGCTTTGGGAAGAAATGACCTCGTGTCGTCCCTGTCGGATTGGTCCGACTTGCACGCGATTCTGGTGAGTAATCTCACTAATCCCTGATTAGTTGGCTAATTATGCTTAAAGGTTGTTTAGTTTTAATTAATTAGGTTTATGTGGTTAGATTAGAATATATTAGCGATTATTAGTTAATTGTGATGTAAATTAGATAAATTGATTGTGTAATTAACAAGTAGACGTAGTCTGCTATTTATTGAAAGCATCTCGGGATTTTTCCCGACCCTTAGTGGGCTTCAATTAGGCTTTTTGGGCCTAAGTGGAATTTTTGGTATTTAAATATTATTTTTCGGAATTAAATTAATTAATTAATTATTTTCCTAAAATTCAATTGAGATGGCTAGTGACCGGAATATTATGCTGATGATCGTGGTGAAGTCCGTTTATTTAATTGGGCTTTATTTTGAGCTAAATTGAATTTTTAATATTAATTATTTAATTTTCGAAATTAATTAATTACTTATTTATTTTCCGAAAATTCAACTGGGATGGCCCGTGACCGGAAATTTATGCTGGTGATCGTGATGTAGTCCGTTTATTTAATTGGGCCTTATTTTGAGCTAAACGGAATTTTTAATATTTAATAATTAATTTTTGAAATTAATTAATTAATTAATTATTTTTCGGAAATTAAGATTGAGATGGTCGACGACCGAAATCTCGTGCTGATTGTCGTGGTGCAGTCCGTTTATATATTTGAGCTTTGAATTGTGCCAAATTGAATTAAATGTGGAATTTTAGGATATATTCATAAATGGTTGTTGTTAATTATTTTATTGAGAAATCGTTGGGTATTGAATTTCTAAAGTGGTCGAGTGGGACCGTAAAGCCATTGACTATCGAAAGTGGTCGAGTGGGACCGTAAAGCCATTGAATTTCGAAAGTGGTTGAGTGGGACCGTAAAGCCATTGAATATCGAAAGTGTTCGAGTGGGACCGTAAAGCCATTGAATATCGAAAGTGGTCGAGTGGGACCGTAAAGCCATTAAATATTGAATGTTGTCGAGTGGTGGACTGTGTCTTCCACCTTTGCTTAAGATGTGATCTGAGGATCGTAATTCGTAATTGGGGATTGAGATGGAATAATCGAATCGACCTAGAAATGGTCTGACTGACATGTAATCGACTAAGTCGATTGATTTGTGATTTGACTGAGAATACATGGAGATATATAAAGTATCTGTATATAACCTTGAATTGCAGGTTGAGACTGATGCCAAGGTATGTCTTCTGACCTGTGTGTGTTTAGGCAACCTATGATATAATAGTTTACTAATCGGGCCTTAGTGGGATAGAACTCGCTGAGACGTAGTCTCATCCCGGTTTGGGGAAATCATTTCAGGACCCCACTGAGGAGCTGAGGAGGGAGAGTCTGTGAAAGAGATCTCGGAGGTGAAACCTGAGGGGAAGGATTTTTGAAAGAAGAAGATAATACCGAGAGGGGTCTTGAATATGGCCCAGATGGACTGAGATTCTATCTTCTTTGAGATCTTCATTTTGATGTGAATAGAGATAGAGTAAAAAGTTGTGAAGTACTCTAGTTAGTGTTTTATATAAAAGTTTCGTTATAAGTTTCAATATGAAAAATATGGCCCTGCTTTTCTATCCCATTGTTTTATTGTCTAGGGATTTATAATAGCTTCCGCATGTGCTTAATAATTTATAACAGATTCTATCTTCTTTGAGATCTTCATTTTGATGTGAATAGAGATAGAGTAAAAAGTTGTGAAGTACTCTAGTTAGTGTTTTATATAAAAGTTTCGTTATAAGTTTTAATATGAAAAATATGGCCCTGCTTTTCTATCCCATTGTTTTATTGTCTGGGGATTTATAACAGCTTCCGTATGTGCTTAATAAATAAAAGGGTCGGCGATACATAATCCTGAGATATCACATTTTAAAATCAACCAAGCAGAAGGATGTGTGTGTACCCGAGGATCGGGGCGTGACATGTGTGGCATGCTAGACTTGGTCATATTGGCTAACAATAGATGAATAAGTTAGCCAAAGATGGCTTATTGGACAACATTAAAAAAGTCGATTTGCCCATATGTGAGCATTGCTTGGTAGGGAAAACGACAAGAAAACCATTTGGAAAATGTACAAGAGTTGAATTTCTTTTGCATTTACTCCATTCTAACGTTTATGATCCAATGAATGTGAGGGGAAGGCATTAGACTATTTATTTCATCACATTTATAGATGATTATACTCGATTCAAATATGTCTATTTGATTTCTCATAAATCTGAAGTATTGAGTTGTTTCAAAAAGTTTATCAACTTGGTAGAAAAGCAATTTAATAAGAAAATAAAAGTATTGAGATCCGATCGATGTCGAGAATATTTATTTGATGAATTCAGAAATTTATGTGATGAAAAAGGAATAGAAAGACAGTTGTCTATTCCATATAATCCTCAACAAAATGGTGTTGCGGAAAAAATAAATAGAATCCTATTAGAAATGGTTAGGTCTATGATAGCGCATGCTAACTTACCTATCACTTTTTGGAGTGATGCTTTATTAACTGCTGCCTATATACTTAATCGTGTGCCTTCCAAATCAGTTACTTTCACCCCCTATGAGTTATGGATATGTAGAAAATCAGATTTATGTTTTTTTAAACCGTGGGTTTATGCTACTTATACTCATGAGCCCTCTCACAAGTTTGAGAAATTGGGTCCTAGAGGCAAGAAGGGTATTTTTATAAGATACTTTGAATACTTGAAAGGGTATATGTTTATAGGTGAGTAGGAAAGTGGGAGTATAATTGAATTCGAATCACGGGATGTCACATTCTTAAAGAATAAATGTTCTAAGAATGACGAAATAGGTGATGAGTACTTCCTATTTGAAACATTTGATCAAGATAATAAACTTAGTGGAGTTCGTCTAAGTGGGAGTAATATGAGAAATGATGAATTTAATTTAATTCACTCTCGATTACAACCACATAATAAGACGATATCATCATTATCTAATCCGAGTGGGAGCATAATGAGGAATGATGTGCAAAGTGTACAATCTTCAATATGACGAACAAGTCGCAAAACTATTTCTCGTCGACATTTTGACATTGAATGGGAAACTTTTATAGTTGTTCCGCAAGATGTAGATGAGCAAAAGAATGTAAATGATGCTCTAAGTTACTCTAGTAAGGAAAAATGGATGCATGCAATGAAAGATAAAATGGAGTCAATGAAGTCAAACCATGTTTGTGAAATGTTGATCTTCCAAAAGGACACAAAGCCATTGGAAACAAATGGGTTCTCAAAATAAAGCACAAAGCTGATGGCTAAATAGAAAGACATAATGCTTATCTTGTGGCGAAGGGATATAATCAACATGAATGAATTGATAATGAGAAAAAAATTTCTCCTATAGTGAGATTTACCTCAATTCGCATAATTCTGGCAATAGTAACTAGTATGGATCTTGAGTTACGTCAAATGGATGTAAATACTGCTTTTCTCAATGGAGAATTAGAAGAAGAAAGATATATGGAACAACCTATTGGTTTTATTCTGAAAAGCCAAGAACAAAATGTATGTCGACTTTTGAGATCGATACATGGTCTTAAGTAGTCATTAAGATAATAGTATATACATTTTCATAATGCCATAATGGCATATAATTTTACAATGATTAATGAGGATCATTGTATATATATCAAAAGATCCAAAGATCTATTTTTGATCATATCATTATATGTTGATGATATACTAATTGTCAGAAGCAATATGGAGTTTGTTAATACTGTTGAGAGTTGGTTATCTTCCAACTTTGAGATGAAAGACATAGGTGGGGCTACATACATTCTTGGAGTTAAGATTTCAATAAATCGTTTGAAGAGATCATTATCTATTTTGCAAGAAACATACATAAATAAGGTTTTTGAACGATTTCGAATGCAAGATTGTAAACCATAGATACTCCTATTGCAAAAGGTAAATGATCGAGCCATGGAATGTGTCCAAAGACTCCACAAGAGAATAAATAAATGTAACATGTTCTTTATGCTAGTGTTGTTGGAAGCTTAATATACGCTATGATGTGTACAAGACCTAACATATATTTTGCAGTTAGAATGGTGAGTAGATACCAATCCAATCCAAGTCAAACACATTGGAAAACCGTTAAAAGAATACTGAGGTATCTTAAAGGAATTGCTTATTATACACTGAGCTACCAAGGAAAGGATCTACAATTTAAAGGCTCTTTAGATGTTGATTCGGGAGGAGATTTAGATGAAAGGAAATTTACCTTTGGATTTGTTTTCTTACTAAGTAATGGTGCCATATCTTGGAGCAATAATAAACAAACATATATAGCCTTGTTCACGATGAAAGCTGAGTTCGTAGTATTGTTAGCAGCAATACAAGATGTGTTTGGTTTAAGAGATTTTTGAATCATTTAGGTGTTATTGAGAATATTGCAAACTCATTATTAGTTAATTGTGAAAGCCAAGCAGCAATAACGTACACCAAAGATCCAAAATATCATGACAAGACTAAGCATATAGATACCTGAGAGTACTAGTATGAACAAAATAAAGGAGTTAGGGAAGAGAATAAAAACACAAGATTTATAGTGGTTCGGCTTAATCCAAGCCTACGTCCACTCTCCCACGATGACAGCCTTCTTGGCTGGATTCCAATATGCAATCAACAAGAGATTACAACTTCGAGTGCAAACATTTAGTAGATCACACTATCTCACTAAGTCACTCTCTTGGTATTTCTCTCACGATTACAAACGTTTAAGCTCTCAAGAGACAAGTATATGATCGAAAGTCGCTCAGACTTTGGAATTATAAATTCTACGCTCTATCTCTTACTTGCTCATCGGTCCTTCATCTCCTCAAATACTCCTCCACTTCCAAACTACCCGTTGGACAGCATCCCGGAGAATCGTCTTCCAATATACCCATTGGACAGCTTTGTATCTAGAAGATTTGGTAGCCGTTGAGTGACAAAGGTAAAATCTCAAACTGATTCCGATCGCCCATACAAACGAAATCTTGGTTTCCATAAGTAAAGCTTCTTCGTATAGAAAGTTCTTGTCTTCAAGATCCAATCGTCAATCAAATAGATTGAATCAATCAAATCAATCTTGATGTGGAATCCAAACCAGATCAATAGCCGTTATATGATTGGGCTTGAGTTACGATTCATCGAAATCTGATGTAAAGTCTCGAGTCTCGTAGACTTTACAATCTGAGTCCGGCGTCTTCAGACTTTGAGTCTTGAGTCTAGCAGTCTTGAGACTTTGAGTCTTGAGACTTTGAGTCTTGAGTCTGGCAGTATTCAGACTTTGAGTCTTGAGTCTGGCAGTCTTCAGACTTTGAGTCTTGAGTCCGGCGCCTTGGACTTTGACACAGAAGTCTGGATATCTTCATAATATACTTTGGACATGAGTTACGTTCAGTCTTCTGGTCGTCTTCACACTTTGACAATATCCTTTACATGTTCTATAATCTGCATGGTCTATTACTTAACCATCAAACATGTTAGTAGCCTTTGATTTATTTTGTCATCTTCAAAACATCATAAGGGATTTCCCTAACAATCTCCCTTTTTGATGATGATAAAACAATCTCTGAATATGCAGATTTGTAAACATACTTTTAAATCAAAGGATATCAGAAGATAACAAATAGATTGAGCATAAGAATATATAGAAAAATAATCGCAGCTCAATATTATGCAATAATATCAAACCAATCAGCACATATGCATATTCATATCTTCTCCCCCTTTTTGTCATAATCAAAAAGCGATAACAATAGATTCACGTAGAGAATGATAATCAATATCTTGCATGAATCACAATCTCCAAAAATCAGCCTTTTTATAAAATAAGTCGAATATTAAAGATATGCAATATGGCTCACTTCGATCATATATATCGGAAATATCCAATGAAAATCACGGATGCATCATAACTTGCACGTACCATTTTTGTCATAATAAAATGATAATATCCATACAAGATTTATTAATGACAAAAGGTAATAAAAGATGCACTAACCGGATTTTTTTTAAGATAAATTCTGACACATTTACCTTTCCTTTCATTCATAATAAGATCACGATTAATCCAAAAAGATTTTTCCATAATTGATCAAAGCTCTCCCTTAATTTGTTGCCTTTTTTAGATGATCACGATTCTTTTCCTTTTCTTTTGGATTTGATTTCTCCCCCAATTGTTGCAGGAGATATTTTCTGATTGCACCAAAATTTGCGTAGATTCGCAATCATCATTCCCTTATTGAATTTCCTGCAATCAACTCATTTCCTTTTTGGTATCCATCAATTTGGATCCTTCCATGACGTTAGAGTAAATATGAAAATCTCCATAATCAAATATTCTTTCTTAATTCATCGTAACAAAGTATTCAAAGAAAGAATATTATGCACAATGATATTTTGAAAAATAAAGTCTCACTTAGTCATAGTACGATAAAATCAGGGAGAATGAAATATTTGAATATCTAAAAATATCTTGCATCATCACGTAAAACAGATTTTCACTTTGCAAAATATGATTATATCTGAGAGTATAAAATTAGACAAAATAATATGAATTATCTCAAATAATCACACGTACTAAATCAAATCTTAACTCACAAATCACAAAAACAAATCATACGATTCTTTCTTCCATAAAACAAAATATGATTATTATAAAATCTCAATCAACCAAGGATATATCGAATATCAAGCATAATGAGAATTATTGCCCAAATCAAATTGAGAATAAAAATTCTTACCAAATCCTCTTTCTTCTTTCTTCTTTATATCCTGCAAAAATAACTTATCTTTTCTTTAGTACCCATTTTTTCTTGGGTCCATGAGAGTTAGCAGAATATGTTGCTTTTATCAAATTTTTCTTAATAGGTCTCCAGACTTGAGAAAGATCTTGTTGCCTAAGTCGAGAATTCTCATTTTTAAGATCGAAAATCCTTTTAAGAGAAGATTTGAGATTTGAACAAAGCTCATTTATATACTTTGAAAGTTTGAGATGAATTTTTGAATTGCTTACCTCGATTTCCTCATCGGATTCTGAGTCTGTGTCCGAGTCAGACTTTGATTCTGAGTCTGTGTCTGAATCAGACTCAGATTTTGAATGTGCCATCAAGCATATATTTTCTTGATCATCAACTTCTTTCATGATTCTTTTATGGCTATTATGCTTGTATTGACTTCTTCCATCGAATTTCCTTCCTTTTCTACTCAGCTTTTTAAATTTCTCGACCATAAAGGCAAGTTCTTCATCGTCCATGTCATTTTCTGAGTCTGTTTCATCAAAAACAGCATTAGATATTAAAGCAATGTACTTCTTACCTTCGGGATCTTCATCATTGAGTTGTTCCACTTCATAGGATTGAAGAGTGCCAATCAATTCATCAACGGAGAGTGGCATAATCCTCTGAGTCTCCCGGATTGAGGTCTTGACATGATTCCAATCTTTTGAGAGACCTCGCAAGAGTTTGTTGACCTTCATCGGGTAGAAATTTGCTGACCTTGATATACTAAACCATTTACAATTTCTGTAAAACGGCTGAACATATCTCCAATTGACTCTCCTTGCTTCATCTTGAATGATTCATATTGGCCAAGCAATAAGTTTACTTTTGTTTCTTTTACTCGATCGGTCCCTTCATATGTAACATGAAGTCTATCCCAAACTTCTTTTGCTGTTTCACATGAAGAGATTCTATTATATTCAACAAGAGATAAAGCGCAATATAAAGAATAAATGGCTTTTGCATCAAGCGCTTCTCTTTTGGACATCTCCATCCGAGACATAGGAGCGGGGGTTTAGTTTCTTTGTCTTTGCCATTCTTATTTGATGTGGACGCAGCAATGGGGTTGATTCCTCTTTCCACAACATCCCATTGTAAGAGATCTCTGGATCTTAGGAATGCTTTCATTTTGTTCTTCCATACGTCGTATTCATTTCCATCAAAATATGGTGGCCTTGTGTTGCTTTGCCCTTCCATAAGTCCTGGTGCCAACATACTAGCCATAAAGAATCTTTAGCTCAAAAGTAAAAACACTTTTATAAACCGAGCACTTGGCTCTAATACCAATTGAGAGTACTAGTATGAACAAAATAAAGGAGTTATGGAAGAGAATAAAAACACAAGATTTATAGTGGTTCGGCTTAATCCAAGACTACGTCCACTCTCCCACGATGACAGCCTTCTTGGCTAGATTCCAATATGCAATCAACAAGAGATTACAACTTCGAGTGCAAACACTTAGTAGATCACACTATCTCACTAAGTCACTCTCTTGGTATTTCTCTCACGATTACAAACGTTTAAGCTCTCAAGAGACAAGTATATGATCGAAAGTCGCTCGGACTTTGGAATTATAAATTCTACGCTCCGTCTCTTACTTGCTCATCGGTCCTTCATCTCCTTAAATACTCCTCCACTTCCAAACTACCCGTTGCACAGCATCCCGGAGAATCGTCTTCCAATATACCCATTGGACAGCTCTGTATCTAGAAGATTTGGTAGCCGTTGAGTGACAAAGGTAAAATCCCAAATTGATTCCGATCGCCCATACAAACGAAATCTTGGTTTCCATAAGTAAAGCTTCTTCGTATAGAAAGTTCTTGTCTTCAAGATCCAATCGTCAATCAAATAGATTGAATCAATCAAATCAATCTTGATGTGGAATCCAAACCAGATCACTAGCCGTTATATGATTGGGCTTGAGTTACGATTCATCGAAATCTGGATGTAAAGTCTGAGTCTGTAGACTTTACAATCTGAGTATGGCAGTCTTAAGACTTTGAGTCTTGAGTCTAGCAGTCTTTAGACTTTGAGTCTTGAGACTTTGAGTCTTGAGTCTGGCAGTCTTCAGACTTTGACACAGAAGTCTGGATATCTTCAGAATATACTTTGGACATGAGTTACGTTCAGTCTTACGAGGTCGTCTTCACACTTTGACAATATCCTTTACATGTTCTATAATCTGCATGGTCTATTACTTAACCATCAAACATGTTAGTAGCCTTTGATTTATTTTGTCATTTTCAAAACATCATAAGGGATTTCCCTAACAATACCGAGTATAATTTTGTCAAAAATATAGTTACACGAAAAGATGTGACTTACAGTATATATCTACGTATAGAATGGTAGCAAATCCTATGACGAAGCCAGTACCTAGAGATGTCTTTTGTGGTCATGTGAAATTTCTATGAGATATACTGAATATTGTAATTTCCCTTAGGTGTTCACATTTAATGAATTTGTATTTTCATTATTAATGCCTATGAATCTTTGTTTGACATTTATGTATCTTAATGCTTAGTGCAATATATAAAATTGAAAAAGTATGTAGGACAGATAAAAGATTAGCCCACTCACATAGGTAATTGCTTCTATTTACGGTGTGATAAATAGAGATGAGACGGTTTTTAAGCTTATTATCTAGGTGATAATCGAGACCTCGAGCTTAAAATATATATGTCATCTTAATTAAGTGTTAAGATGATGATATAATATTTATTATGTCCGAAAGTAAAATAATTAACATATTTTAAATACTAGATGTGAGTTTTGATGAATTCCGTGAAAGAGTAAATACGTGAACTCTAGTTAGACATTAGGTATGTCTAAACTATCATCTGTACGATATTGAATGTGTAGACATACGCTCTATGGGAAAATAATTTATATTATAATACGTATTTCATACTATGTATGTATAAGACAACCAACAATAGTGGCAAAAGTTTTGATCTCAATTTTTATATCGTGTGAGACTCTTGAGGAAAAGAGTTTCTCAATTAAGTGCCCTATGACTCTTACTTATTCTCAAGATTTTTATTCAGTGTTTGTTATCTTAAAATGTTGCCAATGATCAAGAATAAGTTTGATCTAATGGGGCATTTCTAGAAAAGCAAGTTGAAATGAAATTGAGAGTTTCAAAGAAATAGAAAGATTGAATTTAGATAATCACATTATAGTTTTGTATTCACTAGTCAACCAATTATGATTGTTTTTGGAATAATCATAATTGTTAATACAATATATCATTAATAAAAAAAAATCAAAAGAGATATAAATGTGATCAATCAATCTATGGTATTGCATACTATATATACTCAAAATATGATGCCCATTATGAGCTGCTATATATTCCTAATAGATGTATGGCAACAAGCTCTTCGAGTATGTTGGTTGCACAGATTATTTATTGGTATGAATGTTGCAAAGAGATAAAGAGGATTTTGTTTGGCCCACCATGTGTGAGTGGGAGATGATGGGTTTTTATGTGATGATGGGCTTATTTAAGCCCATCCGCCCATGTTGGGCCAAAAACCTGGTCCATAAGAGAATGGCCCATAGAGGAAGAGTGTGGTTATTGTAGATAAGAGAAAAATGGGGATTTTTGAATAAAATAAAAAGAGAAAAATCAAAGCAGTTGCTACGTATTCCTAAAAAACAAGAGAAAACATGTTCTCTTGTTATCGATGCTCTCTCAATTTCTCCCAAAAAAACAGTATGCACCTTTGAAGAACAATATCAGAATTCCTCTGCAAATTGTGACAATAGTGTTAAATATGTGAAAAACAAGGTATGTTTGACTCCGTAGTATACCTTATGATCAGTGTAATATGTGTTTTCTAGGCATGCTTTCCGCATTTGTTTTTTTAGTGATTGATTGAGTATCGATTCATCGTTTTTGGGAATCTGTTTCTCGACAGGAGGAGGCGAGGGGTGTTCACCCCCACAATGTAAGCAAACCATCAACCAAAAACCATAGCTTCATCACTCTAGAGTGTGGCTTAGGACAAAGTGTCTTGTCGAGGAATTACACCTATGGTGTGAATATGACTTTAAATATCTAATGTTGATTGACTTGCTATACTCAAGTTAATGACTTATGCTGCTTCCAATGCAGACAAAGCTTTTTTAAGGCTAAAAGGTTAAGATATAATTTCTTCGATCCAATGACAATTGACATGCATGGGGTCAGACAATTTTGTTCCCTCTGTTCTGTTACTTAAAGAGCAGTAAATACTAGGGGTGATCGGGTCCAGGGTGGGTAGGGTTTAGACCTAGATCCTATACCCGACCTAGTTATAACCGGTTCCTCTTTTTTGGACCTTGTACCCGACCCACCCTGTTTTTCCAATCTGGTTCCAGGGTCAACCTTGTTTCCATTGCAACCTACTTTGCAATCTCCCAATATTCTATACGATTTCTAATTTTATATTAATACGTGTAAAAATAACGTAATTTTCCTAATTTATATTGAAACATTAAGTACTTGTAATAAATAAATACATGAATTTTTTTACTAAATAAAAATTAAGAATCCATAGGGTAATTATAATAAATAAAATCATAAGACAAATAATAAGCAACAAACATGGGTTTAATATTAATCTTACTCCCACAACTACTACATGAAGCTACTCATTTATGCAAGCATTTGGTGGCGATGAAATTAGGCGAGCCAGTTTAAATGGTACACAAGAATTTGGTGGCGATGAACACCATCCATTTGTCGGACAGTGAGAGAGAGAGTCGATGAGGAAGGGAAGCAAGTGAGGAAGAGGAACGATGAAGAAGGAGTGCCAAGAGGAAAAACGCCGTGTGATTGTAGTAGTAAGAATAGAAATAAGAGGAAAAAATTGAGTTTTGGACCTATATTTACAAAACCGGTTCGAGAACCTATTCTTGGGTGGGTAATCAGTCGAACTCGGTTCCCAGACCGGTTTAAACGGGTTCCGAATTTTGGGAACCTGTTTCCGGACCAGTTTCAACGAAAACCGGTTTCGGCCCCTATTTTTCGGGTGGGCCAGTCTAGTTTCTGGGTATACTCAGTCTAGTTGCACACGCCTAGTAAATACATAGAACCGATGTTTGATCAAGAACTACACACATGAATATAAACCACAGACATTTGATTATTTTCATGTTTATGTTCCTGTTACACGACCTTCGCATGATGACAACAGCATTGCTTATTTTTTAAACTCTTAAAGGGATAAACTCATGAACAAAAGGCAATAGAAAGACCTAGTTAAGCAACTACCCTTATGCTCACTTAATGAGTAAAGCTCCAATCCGGATCAGTAAAGCTCCAATCGGGAGATAACACTGGCCCTGAGTAGGCCCAATCACTTTCAAGCCCCTCCACTAAGACGAGCCCACAAACTATGTTGTGGTGGCTCTTAATTCATCTTCTTTGAAAGATACTCCTTGTATTCTTTTTTATAATTATTATACGGTACGCGATTTATCATTTTTTTTAATATTCATGTCAAGGGTTAATCACATGCTGAAAAGAAACGAAAAACCTGAATTGCTCATCATTTTTTCTCTTTGATGGAGATTTCGGTAGAATCAATTTGTTTATCTTGGTGCCTAGTGCTTGGTGATTGGTGTCAGGAAAATTATTCGTAGATGGCAATTCAATAAGTTTGTTGCTTCAGGTTTATGTAGTTCTTTGGCACCATTGATAAGCCGTATCGGTTGTAAAAGTTGAGTTTAGAATTTTTATATTATTGGCATGGAAAGTAGATAGTATTAACAAATGATGAATTAATAATTTTTTTAGTGTAAATACATAGGGATCTAAAAAATAGTCTAGATTGATCAATAGGATCGTGTGACGATTTTGGGTTTTGGTTTCGGTGATCATCACCCGTGATGATATTAAAGAAGAATTACTAGAACTGTTATTCAACCTTGTGTTGATGATATTAGAGATAGGCACATAAAAATTGCTCCAGGAACGTTTGGGAGAAAGGAAGTAATTGAAAAAAAAAAAAATCAGGCAAGGAACTGAAAAGAGCATCAGGACCCAATTGCAATAGACGCTCAAATTTGAGGATGGCATTTCAAAATTCAAATTTTCCTCTATTGTGCTAACATCTTGGTCAATTTTCGCTCTCTCATCGCTCCTTTGCTTGGTTAGGATTTGTTTAGCAGCTGTTGTTGGTCGGCATGAAGCTCTTGCGTGAGTAGACCACCCAATTCGATTCACTCTAATACCCTTGATGGATGAAGCGAGCTGCAGAAACATGCTGCTTATCATGCCTAAGCCCAACAAGTAAAGTCCCCCCAAGAGGATGAAGAACCTCGACTCCGCCTTGGACGATCTCTCCTGGTTCCAATGCCAATGCAAGTCCCTTGACAATGAGGCCAATGTCGGTGCCACGTTGTATGACCTCACTATCTGTTGGAGAGAGAATGGCAATGAGCCGTCTAGGGATAGTGAGGTCAACCTAGAAGCGTATGGAAAAATCGGGTAGCATAGATGATTCCCGGCTAAAAACTGAGGGAGGAGGTGGCGAAGTTGGGGGATGATCAGGGGCACGAGGGCATGCTCGTGGAGGAATTTGCGGCGGTGTATATTAGAGGGGTGTTATGGATGGGAAGAGGGGAAAGGGGTGGGGGAAGAATGGCAAGAAGGATGTTTCTTGTTTGGTAGAGTTTTTTTTTTTTATCGGTCCTACTCTATTTCTACTATGATTCTCACTCTCACTCTCAGATTTTTGTCCTACCTCCTTGCAAGGCGTAGGGGTCGAAACTCACACTTGAAATTAAATCGTCCCTACCTCAATCTCTTGAAGAGGTGGGGACCTCACCTCTCCCTTCCATGTTGGAATGGTGGCCACATGGTTCCTATTTGGCAGATTGAAAGGTGAGAAATTATATCCGAAGAGGGGAAGGGCAGTTGATATCGTTGGACTGAAGATTTATGATATATTAATGGATGGGAGCAAAGCACTTATTTAAGGTGTAGATCAAGAATATCTTGAGACTGCATTACACAAGCGTGGGCATCTGGTTTGCATTTTGTCTGGCGATTATAAGCATGTCCATGGGAGTCTAGTGGACAGGGATATTTATGAAAGCTAGTACGAGCACCTAAAGAGGATGAATAAGTGTGAAAACAAATTTTGCAGAGTAAAGTATATAATTTTGCTTTTAAACCAACACTGCTTAACAATAGATTATGAAAAGGAAATTAGACCCTAATAATCAAATAGAGTTACGATCAAAGTAAAAGAGATTAGGGAATAGAATAAGAACACAAGGTTTACAGTTGTTCGGCTTAATTCAAGGCTATGTCCACTCTTCCACACTGACAGGCCACCGGTTGGATTTTACTAAGAATCAAAAGAGTTGTTACAGTATAGCTCTTCCTTGATTCCACAGTGTAGAGACTCTGCTACACTCCCTCAAGGTCTCATAGAAGTATAAACTCTTTTTTGAGTACAAGTTTTCGCTCAACGATTGAATTGACAATAAACAATGAGCTTTAGACTTTGAAATTTCTTTATCGAGCACACACTCGAATAACTAGAATGTCTTCCTTATATACTCCTTCATGCCATCACACTCGTTGGCACTTACCAACGAAGTTTTCCAATCTACTCGTTGGACAGAATCAATTAGGGAGATTTTGAGTTATTTAAGGAATATGACGATAGCCCACCAATCTTACTCGCCCATACAATCAGGATGTAGGTTTCCATAAGTAGAACCTTCCAAATATGCTTCGTCAATCAACGGATCTAAATTACCCGAATTGAAATCAAAATGAATAATAGATTCCAAGTTGCTATATCCAGCCGAGAGATCTTCTTCAGTCGATAGAATCAAATCCTTAACGAAATACTCAGTTCTGGATAAGTCTTCTTCAACGGTCTAGAATTTGTCAATGAGAATAGACTTTGAATCTTGAGTATGGCCGTCTAGTGGTCATCAGACTTCGATGAAAAAGTCTGCAAGTCTTCAGACTAGATTGATGGAAACGTTTTGTCAACTTCAAAACTCTCAATGAAGTTTTCTCCAACAACCTCTCCCTTTTTTATGGTAACAAATCTTTCCTGCAGATTTGCAAATCTTTGTCCTACAAAACAATACTCAAGCAAAAATGGATATCTCACAAAAGATCGTTGGCTTAGTAAAGACAACATTAAATCTGCATCCACAGGAAATCAGTTAGTCCTGTAAATGAACAACTATCTTTGTCATGAAATACCAATAGTGCTTATAATAAACTAACGATCAAATAATTCAAATCCAAATCCAATCACAACCAAACAACCAAACAAAAGTAAAGTCAATCAAAAGAGTCAAGAGTTAAATCTCAAATCTGCAACATCTCTCCCCCTTTTTGTCAACATTAAAAAGGTAGAGACGAAAAGAAAATGGAATTAGGATTGCTTTGGAACACAAACAAGCTGGAAATCTCCCATTGATTGGACAATCCCTTCCAGCTTTTTCAAATCCTCCTTCAATTGAGCCACATTTTCACCCTTGGCATTAGCTTGAACTTGAAGAGCAAGGGCATAGATTTGATCATGCAAGGAAACTGAAGAGGCTTAACCTGCATTCTGCAAGTTCTGAACTTCGCATCCCATAGCATAAATTTGGCCTCGCATCTCCATAAGAACATCAAGCACTCTGCGAAAGTCTGTTGAATTATCAGTTTGAGTACTGGCTTCTGCACGATCAGTATGTGTATTGACAGATGATGGCAAGTCAACTCGATTGCTCAGATTTTGCGATGAAACCTCATGACCTTCCTCAAGGAATTGAGAGGCATAGATGTCTTCTAGATCTGCAGGTGAACGACTAACTCCTTCACTAGTAGCAACAATTGAAGATGTACCTCTTTTCTCAGCAGCTCTCCCTGTTTTATTGCCTTTAGGTGGTGAGAAGTACTCTTCATGCTATGTTTCTTCTTGTTCACCTCTGCCTTCCTCTTCTTCCGCAATCCTTTCTTCCTCTGCTTCTTTTTCCATTGATTCTCTGTCTTGATCCTGTCTCTCCCTCTGTCTTTGGAACTGAACGACATAAGTTTTTCAATGCAAAAGCGGAAATTGTGATATCATCCTCATCCTCTTCATCTTCCAAGATGAGTACTCTTCTTTTCTTGGATGGAGCAACCATTGGCTCCTTCCCTTTTCGTTTTATAGCCGAAGAGACTGGGTGAGTCTTGACGGGAATTTTCTCCTTGAATTGCTCCAAAGCCTTGTTAAGTTCCTTCAGACGCATTTTGAAAATCATTTTCAGTCCCACTACCATTTGATCGCATGTTCGAACACATAGAATCCTGGGAGGCTAAATGTTCAAAAGTCTGAATAACTTAGTGACAAGTGCTGCATAAGGAAGTTGGCCCTTGTCTTTCACCATCGTTCTGTACATGTGGAACATGATAGTGTGTGGAAGAGAGAACTTTTTGCTAGCGTTAATGGCATACATCAACTTTGCCCCCCGAGTTTGAAATATCGGTCTTTGAAGTCGATTTGGGTCTGAGGCAGTTGATCACTATCTTGTGAAGCAAAATATTTGAGGCATTCATCCTCGAATATGAAATCCTTCCTTCTGCCATTCTATCCCAAACAAGCTCTACCGTCACACGTCCAATAGACACACTAATTGGTTGGAATTTCCCTCTTTCAACCCCAATCACATTAGCCAATGTATCCATGTCAACAACATAGTCCCGATCTCGAACACTAAACGAGAATCTATTTGCATCCGAGAAACTTAGATTAGAATAGAAGTAAGCAGTGAGTTCAGTATGAGCCTCTATCGTTCCAGAACAAAACCATTCTAGTTGAAGAAGATTGAATTTCTCTCGCAGCTTAACATTTAGAGAATCAAGAAAATAAAAATCCACACATTTAGGGTTGATCACTCCACGCTTTAGCAACTTAGAGTACAGTCGCTTGTGTTCCTTCAAGCGAAACAAATCTGTCCTTTTGCTTCGAATTTTCGCCACAACACCCATTCTAGGCTTAAAATGAATGTACATCTTATCATCATCATTCCCATCAGGTTGACTCAGCCCTCCAACACGTGGATCGCTTGGGATATTTCCAAATGCTTCTTCTGCTGACCCCGCAGGAGCAATTCCCAATCGTTCCATTGTGCGTAAAAAGTGGGTTTCATTTTGATGCACTTTCTCTTTCAAGAATTCATCAATATAGTTCAAGGGAGTACCATTCTTCTTCAAGGCAGAGTAAAGCTTAAAAATAAAGGTGGGCTTTTGAGTTCTTTCGGGTTCTGCATCTTCGATGATTTCTTCCTCTTCTTGATGTTCAATATCTTGAGGTCTAGATGGAGGAGATAAACGTTGTTGAGAATGTTGTGGGCTCTGTTGCTGTCTAAGAGATTATTCTTCCTCGGTGAGGTCAAAATGCATAGGACCCTCACGCATGCGTAGGACCCTCACGCATTTTTCAAATAGCGTGAGTGACCAAGCTTCATCGTGGTGTACTTTTGATTACTTATGATAGAGAACATGATGTGATTTTCAGTGAAGTCGACAGGATTGCATGCTCTGTGCTACTTTTTTCAGGGAAGCTATACCTTTTTTTTTCTTAATGTGAAGTTGCAATGATATTAAACAAGTAATTTGACTGTAATATGAAAATCTCCTTGTGATCACAACCATGTGTTCGAAATTTGAGTTAAGGCAAAATGAATATGTGTGTAATTGGAATCATACGGGCTGAAGAAAGAAGGGAAGTGTGCGAGCCAACAAGCTGGATTGCCGGATTGGCTTTCTACTGCATCATCCTTTTTTGAATGTTAAATTGGTTATGCAGTAGCAGGTTTTCATTTGTAACATGCACAATGTTTCACTGATGTGGAACTGCATGTCAAAAGCTCTCCCGCCATTTTTGTTTCGTACATTTTCCATTTCTAGAGCTTGCCTTTTTTTCCCCCTTTTTTCCCCTTTTTGTAGTGGGGTTAGAGAGCTGATGAGGTTATTAATCTTGTTTCTTAGGCTATCTAATCAATGCTCTCCAATGGAGTTAGCATTTGTGTATTTGCTGGCATGTGGAAAAATAATAAATAGGTGTACATCAGAGCTCTATCGATGCGAATTGGTGCATGCATAGATGGCACGACAAAGAGTAAAGGGTCGAGATTGAAATTGGAAATGACTGTTCAAGAAGGTTAGGTGGTGGCTGCGCATGTCACCACAGGGGATATGATTTTTAAGCCTATTTTGGAGGAAGGAGTTTTCCGCTTCCATTGTCGCGGCAGTTCCTAATCTTTCTTTTGGCAACAACAAGGATAGGGACACACCTATACAGAGTCATCATGTCCCTTCTTATATCCCTTTTGGGAAGCAGATCGTCAAACTTGAGGTCAATCTTTGCATGCTCTTATTTCTTTCCCATGAGTCAGTTGAATCCTTTCTTGGTTGATTTGTTGCGCTCTTCGGACTGTGACATTTCCAATATTTTTAGGAACTCACTTTGCTTGATTTATTTTTCCAAGTGAGTATGTTTTTCTGGAGTTCTTAATAACATTGTATTACATATGATTTAGCTACCTGCCGGGACCAGTTTTTAAGGGACTGGTGAAGTCAGTGGACTACTTGAGCATATGGGAAAATGAGTTAGTCCCTCATTCCCCAACTTTCCATACTAGCATTTGCTTTATGTTTCCTCGAATGCTCAGTAATCTCTCCAATTTTAGGTGTTTACATGGAACACTGACGCATGGGGTTATAGCCCTGATACTAGAGGTGGCAAAATGGGTCATATATGGGTCACTTTTTTTTTTTTTTTTAAGACACTAGTTAAATAGGCTTAACAAATGTGGGTCTTAAGTGGGTTGGATTTAGAACTTATTTTCAACCAAAACCTCACAATCTCTCTCTTCTCATTTTAACTTTACAATTTTTTTTTTTTTTATAAAAATCGATATTATAATTATTTTTTATTCTTCTTCCTCCTTCTAATGGCTGGCACAGCAATGGCCGACGACTGGCCAGGCGAGCCTCAAGTACCTAATATTTTGTCCCCTCCAATAGTGTTGAAGCAGGCTTCCTTACTTTGGGTGTGGAAAAGAACCAGCAACAACCCGGATCGCTCAAAACAGGACCAAATTGGACTAAAACCTACAATTCCCAAGGGAACCGGTCCAGTTCTCGGTTCCAATTAATTAGAATCGATGGGCACAAGTCCGGTTCTTAGTTATAGGTGTGGGCCCGCCCACTTGACTCGAACTGGTAATATATAAATATATATTTAATTTTTAATAAAAAATTATGACAAAAAAATTTAAGAAAAATGAAAACCCTATAATTCCTATTCTAAAGTTCAATACCCATTAACCGAGTGCTTGTATTGTCTCACTCTCATCTTGTATGAGTTGTTTCTCTCTCTCTCTCTCACGGCCTTGACTCTCAACTCAACGCCCATCAACTTATGGTGTCAACTCTCAATTTGAATCCAATCTTTCTACTAATCTTGCAATTAAGAAAAGGAATTTTTTTTTTTTTGCTTTACTTTGATTTTTCGAAAATGTTGCAATGAGTGAATGAAGTTTCATGGACCCACCCTAGTCCAGTTCTTGGGTGGATCAATAAAACCAATGAGCAGTTCGTGGTTCCAATTTTCTGAAACCAATCCTTAATCGATTGTTTTTTATTCCAAGGTGGGAACTGCCCACTCGGACCATGCTCAACCCCCTTTTTGACACACACTCTCTCTCCCCTTGCCTCTTTGCTTCCTCATCTCTTTTTCTTCGCTGACTGCTAACCAAATCATCTCTATCCAACAATGGTTATTACGCCTCTTTTCTTTGCACTTAACCTCTCTTCTTCAACCCTCACTTCAGCCATCACCGAATCCATCGCTCCTCTCGTTCTCTCCCAAGACCCCTCATCTCTTGCAGCCCACCCACCATGGCCCTAGCTTCCATGCCTCCAGTTCCAAAACCACAAGCTCGACAACCTCTGACTCGGCTAGGATCATCCGTAAAGTTTTCTTCTTCCTGCACCAGTTTGATCTAGCCGAAGGTCACACCCAGATTAAGGAAGTGGAGTTCATGAAGAGCAATGGGAGGGCCAAGAACTATCCCAAAATGTGAGGCCTAATTTTGCGATTCTGGGTCTGTCTAATTTGGGCAAGTCTTCCCATATCAATGCTCTGGTTCGAAAGAAGGAAGTTGCAATTACATCCAAGAAACCAGGTCCTTTTTCTTTCTTGTGGTTTTACTTTGGTTGCGAGGGATGAGCTGATTGATTGATGTATTTTGCAAGCAAGACTTGGCTTATAAATCACTTGGCGGTGAATAGGAGTTGATATATTGTGGATCCGTCGGGTTATGGGGGAGCTTTTGGCTTGCTTAAATATCTCATGCTATGTGACAACTCATAAATGCATAAAAAGAAAAAATCGTAAAATGTGAGGTAATATGTAAGTTTTATTTCTTGGAATGTTGCAACTAATTGAGTGAGGTAAGTCGATTCGAAGTTGTTAGAGTGGAAAACTAGATAATCGTTGGATCACTACTTGTTAACAAGCTTGCAAAACTTGATTAATTGCACTTAAATGGTTTAAGCATTTTTTACCAATCACTTTGGATATGCCCAGGTAGTAATTCTTCTAGCTAAGATGTAGAGATTGGATATGTCATAATATCCATATCCCAAACATTTTAATGATTTATCAATTTAGTCCTAAATCTTTGGAAAAATTCCAAAAAATGGTTTGAAATGCTCTCAATTTCTCAAATAATGGCATAAAGTAAATCATATCTCAAAAAAGAACTTGAAATATTCTAATTTTCTCAAATAAGGGCTTGAAGTTGTCATATTAATCTAAAGGAATTACCTAACCTCATCGGCCGATCAAGGGCATTCCCATCCTTTTGATTTCTTTATTTTTTCCTTTTTTTCTCTTTTTGGCATAAAAAAGACAAACTAAGAAAATAAAAATAAAGACTAACACTAAAAAAAAAAAAAAAAGCGCAAAAAAAAAAAAAAAAAAAAAAAAAAAACTTATGAGGAGGTCCAAGCGTCGTGGCTACCACCCCGTCGTTGGTGGGGTGTTAGCCATGGCTAGCGGGATCGCTGGTGACTAAATTGACACAATTGAAAGATTTATAACTGAATTGGTACAATTGAAAAATTTATGATTGAATTGACCACCATACAATAAATTTATGATTTTTTGGACATTTAAACCAAAAACAAAATTAAAGACAAAAGATGTAATGAGTCAAGACACTTTTCAGGAAACTTTCTACAAGATATGATGTCTTCCATAAGAATGCAATAACGTACTTCTTTTTTTATCTGTACAATGATGCACTCCAAAGTGTTCATTTTTCTGAATTCAAACGCAAAGAACGATATGGAAAGATAGTATAATCGTTAGAGAAGAAGAAAATACTCGGTCCAATCTAATTCATCGACATTTCAACCTTCCGAAATAGCCCGGCACTGTTCTGGACGTTGGAAATCTTTGGGACACCGTTTCAATGAAACTCGATGGTAGAAATAAAAACTTTCTGCGCAGCCACCGTTTCAAATTCCATTGAACCAGCGTTTGTCGAAGTCAAACGATTTTTTATTTTCTTCTATATAGTCCTTTTCTTTTCAATTTTTCTCCAATACAAAAAGCTAAATATTCAACATAAAATAAAATTCGATCATCACGAATATTGTTTGTCGTTTGTGATTACATAATCAGCCACCACACAAAGAACAGAATGGCATGTGCTTCTCTGCCGAAGCCCAACAATAGACTTTATGTAAAACAGTTTCGACAACTTAGAGCTCACAGAGCCACCCAAAAAAAATAAGAAAGACACATAAGATCAAAGGGTCTCTCCACAAGCAAGACCGTTGGTCAATAATGCATGCCTAATCGAGGGGCACGGGTTCGTATATAGCCGACGCAAGAGAGTCCTTGGTATCATTACTGGGTTGGCCGAATCCCTCTCCACATCCGTAAAAAGCATGACAAATTCGTGCCATGTTTAAACAGGCACCAAGAAAAGGCCTTAATCCGGGAATTCGGTGGTCTTCAAGCACGGCTCTATTCATCCACTTCCAGACCTCACGCACCATATGCATGATATGTTCACGTGCAGCCTCTTCCAACGTACCGGTTTCATTCATGTAGCATTCCAACGCCTTCAAGTTGTCTCCTCATGCCAATTCATGCTAAGCATGGACAATTATTGTTGGGTTATAACCATAAGTCCAAATACTCTTCTCACTTTCGTATCGAAGAAATAAAAAAAGAAGATGTACTCTTTTTTTCTTATGAGACACTATTTGCAAGGAGAAGAACAATATAGTAGTAAGTTACCGATGATGTACTGAAATCATTGATGAGTTGGAAAATTGTCCAAAAAGTCCTAAACCTATTGCAATTTTGCCAATTCAATCATAAACCTTTAATTTTGCCAATTAAGTCCTAAACCTTTTCACTTCTTGCCGATTAAGTCCATTTAGCCAATTTTGGCCAGAAAATGCTAACATGGACGCCAGCGATACCACGTAGGACTCGCTGGAGCTGATGTGGACAATTTTTAATAATATTTTAATAGTTTTTTAATTTTTCCGAATTTTTTGATTTTTTTTTAATTTTTAATTTTCTGTTTTATTTTTTATTATTTTTTTATTTTTGGCTTTTTCCAAAGGGCCGGCCACTAGCCAAAGGCGACGGCCGGCTAGCCTCGCCCGTCATAGGCAAGGTTGGGCTGGGCGACGGCGACCCTCACGAGGGCGCCACGGCCTCGGCGAGGGCCGACCTCGCCAGAGCTGGCGAGGGAGCCCTCGGCGGGGTTGCCCTCGCCCAAGCGAACGTCGGCCTCGTGATGGCTAGTCGACGCCCGCCGGCCAGGGGGACGCCGCCTAGGCGAGGGTGAGCCTCGGCGAAGGTCGGCCTCGCCGATCCGGCGAGGGGAGCCCTCGCCGGGGGTTGCCCTTGCCTAGGCTAGTGTCGGCCTCGCCCGGCCGGGTGGGCGACGGCTGGCCACAGCCACGAGCCGACGCCCGATCGGCCGGGGCAAGGGCCAGCCTCACCATATTTGGGAGGGGAGCCCTCACCAAGGCTTGCCCTCGCCCAACCGAGCGTTGGCCTCGCTCAGACCAGATCTGGTGAGGCCAGGCCTCGCCCTTGGTTGGTCAGGCGTTGGCCTGTGACGGTGGCCAGCCGTCGCCGGCCCGGCCAGGGGCAAGGCCAACGCTCGCCTGGGCGAGGGCGACCCCCGGTAAGGGCTTCCCCCGCTAGATCTGGCGAGGTCGGCCCTCGCCGGGGCCAAGGCAGCCTCGCCCGGCGTCGTCGTTGCTCAGCCGGGCCTCGCTTGTGGTGGGAGAGGCCAGCCGATCGGCTGTGGCTGGTTGTGGCATCCTAAAATCTCGTGACAACCTCTGGAGTGCCATGAACCATGATTAGGTAATGGAAGTACCGTTTGATTTTTCGGAGGACGGATAAGCCCCTTTATAGCCATTATTTCGATGGTAGAAGCTTGTGAACTACTTGACGAAGGATGTCAATGATACCTAGCAGCGGTAAGAGACCTTACTAAGAAAGAAGCTGAAATCGGTGAGATTCGAGTAGTCAGGGAATTTCATGATGTGTTTCCTGAGGAGTTGCCTGGATTACCACTAGAGTGGGAAATTGCATTTGAGATTGAACTAATGCCTGGAACATAACCGATATCGAAAGCCCTATATAGGATGACCTTAGTCGAGTTGAAGGAATTAAAGGTGCAACTACAAGAGTTACTTGACAAAGGATTCATTAGACCAAGTGCTTCACCTTGGGGTGTACCAGTCTTGTTTGTGAAAAAGAATGATGGGTCGATGCATCTGTGTATTGATTACAGATAGTTGAATCAAGTAACTATAAAGAATAAGTATCATTTGCCTAGAATTGATGATTTATTTGACCAATTGCAAGGAAGTTCAGTCTTTTCTAAGATTGACTTGAGATCGGGATACCATCAATTAATGATTAAGAAGGAAGACATTCCAAAAACTGCATTTAGGACTCGTTATGGACATTATGAGTTCTTAGTTATGCCTTTTGGATTGACAAATGCACCAGCTGCATTTATGGATTTAATGAATATGATATTTAAACCTTATTTGGATCAGCTTGTGATTGTTTTCATTGATGATATATCGGTATATTCTAGATGACCTAAAGAGCATGAGCAACACTTGAGTATAGTTTTGCAAGCTCTAAGAGATCATAAGTTGTATGCGAAATTCAGCAAGTGTGAATTTTGGCTGGACCGGATAGCATTTTTGGGACACGTGGTGTCAAGATGAGGAATTTCAGTGGACCCGGCGAAAGTTGAGATGGTAATAAATTGGCCAAGACCGATGACACCCACTGAGATACGAAGTTTCCTAGGATTAGCTGGTTATTATAGGAGATTTATTGAAGGGCTTTCATGACTAGCAGGCCCCTTAACAAAATTGACTCGAAAGAATGTAAGATTTGAATGGAGTGGGAAATGTGAAAGGAGCTTTCAAGAACTTAAAAGAAAATTGACTTCGGCTCCAATCCTGACTATACCGTCTGGGTTTGATGGTTTTACAGTATATAGTGATGCATCTCACAAAGAACTGGGATGTGTTTTGATGCAACATGGCAATGTCATAGCCTATGCATCGAGGCAATTGAAACCTCATGAGCTGAATTACCCAACGCATGATTTAGAATTGGCAGCTATAGTGTTTGCTTTGAAGATATGGAGACACTATCTGTATGGAGAAAAGTTTGAAATCTATACAGATCATAAGAGCTTAAAGTATCTATTTTAACAAAAGGAATTGAACATGAGACAAAGGAGGTGGATGGAGTTATTGAAAGACTATGACTGTGAGATACCATACTATCTAGGAAAGGCAAATAAAGTGGTAGATGCCCTTAGTCGAAAGTCAACTATGGACATGGCTAGTCTAAGAATAATAGAGTGGAATCTGTTAAAGTCTATTGTGGATTCAGACTTCAAATTGGAGATGGATTGTCTTATTGGTATGCTTTCTGCATTAAGGATTGAACCCAAAATTATTCAGAAAGTTAAGATCCTGCAAAAATCTGACTCGGAGATTATGAAAGTAAGAGATGCAGTGTCTTTAGGGAAAAGACCAGAATTTCAAGTCTCTGAAGATGGTGCGATAAAATGCCAAGGACAACTTTGTGTTCCTGACAATGAAGAAGTGAAGAAGGAAATTTGTCGAAGGCGCATAGGAGTAACTATAGTATTCATCCCGGAAGTACAAAGATGTACAGGAATTTGCGTCAGCAATTTTGGTGGAATGACATGAAGAAGGATATAGCTAAGCATGTTTCTCAATGTTCATCGTGTCAGCAAGTGAAGGCAGAACACCGCAAACCCACAAGACGATTGAGACCATTGGATATACCAGAGTGGAAGTGGGAACATGTAACGATGGACTTTGTACAAGGATTGCCAAGGACATCAAATGGTCACAACTCTATTTGGGTAATAGTGGATCGTTTGACAAAGTTTGCTCATTTCCTAACTGTCAGCGTAGACTACTCGATGAGTAAACTTGCTGAGATGTATGTAAGCCAAGTAATACACTTGCATGGTATTCCTGTAACGATCACCTCTGATCGAGACTCTAGGTTTACTTCAAATTTTTGGCGAAGTCTTCAAGATGCCTTAGGGACAAAGCTTCAATTTAGTACTGCTTTTCATCCTCAAATAGATGGACAAACCAAAAGAGTGATTCAAACTCTAGAAGATATGCTGAGAGCATGTGTTATTGAATTTAAAGGAAATTGGGATGAGAATTTGCACCTGATAGAGTTCGCCTATAACAATAGTTTTTAGAAAAGTATAGGCATGGCTTCGTATGAGGCATTATATGGAAGAAGATGTAGGACCCTTATCTATTGGAATGAAGTAGGTGAAAGAAAATTGACAGGACCTAAGATAGTACAAGTTACTACAGAAGCGGTCGAGATAATCAGGAAAAGACTTAAGACAGCCCAGAATAGGCAGAGAGACTATGCAGATAGGCGTAGAAGGCCTTTGGAGTTTAATGTGGGAGATCACGTATTTCTTAAGGTATCTCCTATGAAAGGAATATCTCGATTTGGAATGAAGGGTAAGTTAAGCCCTAAATTTGTTGGACCTTTTGAGATACTTGAAAGAGTAGGGGATGTAGCGTATCGTTTGGCGCTGCCTCCTAAATTGGGAAATTTACATGATGTGTTTCATGTGTTGATGTTGAGAAAGTACCAGCCGAATCCTGGTCACATACTTGATCATGAAGCCATCAAAGTAGATGAGAAAGTGAGGTACATCGAAGAGCCTGTGCAAGTACTGGATCGAAAGGAGCAAGCTCCTAGGACTAAGAAGATTCCTTTGGTTAAGATATTATGGCGACATCATGATGCGGAGGAAGCCACATGGGAGAGTGAAAATGAGATGAGGGAAATGTACCCTCACCTGTTTGAGTAGACATAGGTAATGTCTAATTTCGAGGATGAAATTCTCTAAGAAGGGGAGAATTGTGGCATCCTAAAATCTTGTGACAACCTCTGGAGTGCCATGAACCATGATTAGGTAATGGAAGTACCGTTTGGTTTTGTATTAGCCATTGAATTAATGAATTTCAATTAATTTAAGGCCGAGCATGGTAATGGATGATTGTTTGGATGGAGATTGTCTACAAGTGAACCAAGGATTTTATTTAGGTGCAAATTGACATAGAAATCTTATTCTTGGTGGTGTACTTTATAAGTAGAATTTTATTGATTTAAATTACAAAGTTTTCTGAGTTTATAAGTTGAAATTAGGTGTTTGTTTAAATAAAGATTAAATGGGATAGGAATAGGAAAGGGTGGGCTGATTTCTAGGCCCAAAGACCATCCAACCAGCCCTCGCCAGCCCTCTATTCGACCGGCCCAGGAAGGCCCAAGGCCGGCCCAGCCTTGAAGCCCATCAACTTTGCATGTGAGCTGCCAAGTGGCATGGAGGAGGAGCCAAGTGTGGCTGCCCTCATTGGCTTCCTTGGGCGGCTGCATGCAATCAAATGATTGCAAATGATTGTAGGAAAGAAAGCTAAAGGGAGAGAGGCGGATGGGTGAAGGGGAATCGACCGAGAGAGAGAGAGAGAGAGAGAGAGTGTGTGTGTGTGTGTGTCGTCCGAGAGAGAGGAAGAGAGAAAGAGAGGAAGCGGGCATGCAAGAGGAAGGAGGAGGACCGATCGCCTAGCTCGCCGCCGTCCGTTCGCCGCTTTGCCACCGTTTTTGTTGCCGTTTGTGCTTGAGTTTAAGGCAAGTGAAGTCCTAAACCTACCCCTGGCATTGCTGTGTGTATGTGTAGTAGATGGTAAGTCTTGATTGTGGTAGATGGGATGAGATTTCGGAGCTTTGAAGAGAGATTCGTTGGTCATGCATGCTGTTTCTGGAAAGACCAGTTCGACTGTCCGTGAGTTTGTGTGTTGCATGTGACATTTTAGTTGGAATCTTGTTTAGATTTCTTCATGAAAGTTGTAGAGAACACCTTGAAGAACAACATACTAAAATTTGAGGGAAAACGAACAAGTATTGCTTAGTGGAATGATTTTTCTTTGGAGAAGTGAGATCTGGAATTCGTTGTGCTGACCTTTAGAGATTTCGTGGTCTGTAAAGTAACTTTTTAGTGAAAATCTCACTTTGATCTCTGAATCAAAGTTGTACTATACTTCTTGAGGTAGAACATATCAAAAATTTAGAGGAAATGAACGAACATAGGTCGGTGAAATGGTTGTCTTTTGAAGAAACTGGATCTGGGAAAAACGCTACCTTGACACAGTATGATTTCATGATTTTTATAAAATCATACAGTTAAAATTTGATCATGTGTACGTAATGAAAGTTGTAGATAATATTCTGAGGAATAACATACTAAACATTTAGAATAAATAAAAATATGTAGGTCGGTGAAATGAGTTTCTTTTGAAAGATGATAATCTGAGAAAAGATAACACTGAGAACAGTAAATCATCTATATCTAAGACTTTTCTATAACATGTCAAAATTTCATAATTTTTGGAGTTCATTTGGGTATTTATTTTAAATTACTCCCGAAACTGTGCAAGCTGAAATATTGAAGTTTTGAATTCTGTGATGCATGGACCATACTGTTTTGTGTGAGATTCTTTTGGCATGGACTTATTAATGAGATATCTGCCTTTAGGTCTCATCTATAATGTGTCAATTTTTCAGAATTTATTAATGTCGTTTACTAATTTTCTGGAGTTTTAATTAGAGGAATGCATTCTGAATTATCCGAAAAATTGATGTGTTTTGAAAAATGAATGAAATTATCCATGTGATGTAATACTTTGAGTGGTTGATCTTGCTGCATATGTGATGACATATGGCATGTTCTATTGCATAAAAAGTTGGTTAAGATCTTTGATATTATTGCATCGAATATCATGTTGAAAATTGAGATATATGTGTGGATATAACTTGAGAAAATAATGAGACTGTCAGAGGTGTGAGCCGATAATGCCCCGGGAGTGTTGGGATGCTTGGAGTGTGGGGGTGCCGGAAGCCTTAGAGGTGTGTGCTAGGGGGATACCTCGTGATGCTAGTTGGGATACAAGATGCCCGGAGTGTGGGGGTGCCGGATGCCCGAAGGTGTGTGCTAAAGGTTCCTCGTGATGCCAAGTTGGATACGAGTGATAAATTGTGAGATGAAAAACTGGTCCCCGGAAAGATAAAAATTAAGATTGTATCATATGTCATGGATATATGCATGAATGTTTGATGATGAGTGCATGGTGGTATATGCACATATGGCATGGTGATATAGGCATGAATGATTGATGATGAGTGCATGGTGATATATGCATATATGGCATGGTGATGTATGCATGAATGCTTGATGATGAGTGCATGGTGGTATATGCACATATAGCATGGTGATATAGGCATGAATGCTTGATGATGAGTGCATGGTGGTATATGCACATATGGCATGGTGATATACGTATGGTTGTAAGGTAAGGTATGCTTGAATGCATGAATGATATGTGTTTTATTCTTGATTGTTCTGTTTGACGCATTGAGTAGTGTGGTGGATCTTTACTGCTGAATGGTTGTACTCACCCCTTTTGGGGATTAACATTTGAAATTAGAAATATGCCTTTGCTGCCGGTTGCACGCGGTACTTACTATGGCATACCTACTGATGTGGATGTGGATTGTACTGAGCATGTTTGTGTCGGTGCTCCTGGTTTAGTTTTTGTTCGAGTTCGTGTCCTGGTAATGTACGATGTGGGTCGAGCTGATGGCTCGGTCATCCAGGAGTTTTTATCTGTCCATGTCCGACATGATGGAGAGATGTTAGGGATGTTACTGCCGCCGCCGCCCGATGCACCGGATTGGGTATGATGGCGCGTATAGCTGATGAGAGCTGACACTTTTTAGAGATAGTCGACGCTCGTTGATGGAGGGTGGTACATGTTCGATGTAGAATCGAGTCCTTTTTTGGGAGGTAGCCATGTATAGTTAAAATCTTGGCCTTTTTTGTTGTATCTATCTTTATGTCCATTATCAAAATATAAATAAGAGTGAATCAGCATTATCTTTTCTTATGGTGCGTAGTTGGTGTGTATTGCATTATGGTTATTGGAGGGAGAGATGGTGAGACTTGTTTATGCTTCTGCTAATAAGTTGTGCTGGGACCGGTTTAAAAAAAAAAAAAAAAAAAAAAAATCCCTAGTCAAAGGGTATCGGTCTGTGAAGTTATATGAGATCGAGTAATTAAGAGAGATCACCTGTGGCGACCTTAGGTGTGTCGGGGGTGCCACACCCATGGCTGGCTAATGCCTGTGGCTGGTGGCCGGCCACTGGAAAAAGCCAAAAAGAAAAAAAAAAAAAGGGAGAAAAACAGAAAAGAAAATTCAAAAAAATCTAAAAATAGTAAAATATTATAAAAAATTGTCCATTTCAACGCCAAAGCGGTCTACATGGCACCGTCGACGTCCACGTCAGTATTTTCCGGCCGAAATTGGCCGGATGGACTGAATTGGCAATAAGTGAAAAGGTTAGGACTCAATTGGCAAAGTTAAAAGGTTTAGGATTGAATTGGGAAAACTGCAATAGGTTTAGGACTTTGTAGACAATTTTCCCATTGATGAGTCGAGTCATCTTGCATGAACAACGCATGATGCTCAGGATTTTTGACACGGAATCAAGTCCCTCTTCTGTCAATTTATTTGTGGTTAGGAAGTAACTACGCAACAACAAAACCATCCCTCCGGATGAATTCATCGCAACGTCAATGTATTCCTTCAGGGTCGGTTTAATGCCGTTGCTGCGCCAATGGACCTCCTCCAGGTACGCCTTGCATTGATCAGCCCATTATAGGATTGAAATTCGGAAAAGTGTGTCAATGACCAAGTCAAGGGATGTTCTTTTCTTATACTTTGTTCGGACTCTCAAACATTCAAAGAGAAGTCATAACAAAAGTTAGAGACGTGCGGACCCCTCAAGTGCCATAACTTTGCACAAAGGGACACTTAAGTGCCATAACTTACGAAAGGTACACTTCAGTGCCAAAATCGGAGTAAAATAGATCACTTCAGTGCTAATTCGACCAAAGTCCAGCCAAAATGCCGATGTGGTATTTTTTCGTGAACCGAGCCCAAAATGATGCCGTTTTGCACAACGATGTGGCCAAATAATGCAAAAACGGTGTCGTTTTGGGCTGACGTGATAAAAAAATTAATAAAAAATTAACTAAATTAAATTTAAAATTAAATTTAGTTAAAATATTAAAAAATAATAATTTAAAAATTAAAAAAAAATTTTAAAAAAGGTAAACGGGGGAGGCGGTTGAGGATCAGCCCTCGGTCGTGCCGCCGCCGCCCCCGTCGCCGGGGAAGGGCCGTTGACAGCGGGGGGAGGGTCGGCCAGGGTCACAGGGCCCTGGCTAAGGGTCGCGAGCCCTCGCCCCAATTTTGGGGCGAGGGTCGCAGCCTTTGCCCAGATCTGGCGAGGGTTGGCGCCCTCGCCCGGAGGCCAGGGCCGCCGCTCGCCGAGGGTCGCCTCGGCGAGCCGCGCCCTTGGCTCGGCCGGGCGAGGGCCGCCGACCCCCCATAAATCTAGCGGCGAGGCTCGCGGCCCTCGCCTCGATCTGGTGAGGGTCGGTGGCCTTCACCCGGCGGGGCCAAGGGCCGCCGCCCGCCGGTGGCCCGGCCGGCGATGGCCGCCCACCCTCGTCGGATGCGGGCGAGGGCTCACGAGCCCTCATCACCGTCGGCCGGGTCATTGGGCCCCAGCCGGGACCGCGATCCCAGTGAGCCTCCCCGCCGTCGCCCGGCCCATCCCAATGGTGGCGGGGCGGCGGCGGTTGAGGGCTGATCCCGGCCGCCTCCCCCATTCCCTTTTTTTATGTTTTAATTTTTTAAATTTTTTAAAATTTTAAAATTTTTAATTATTATTTTTTAATATTTTAACTAAATTTAATTTTAAATTTAATTTAATTGATTTTTTATTATTTTTTACCACATTAGCCCAAAAAGACGTCGTTTTTGCATTATTTGTCCACATAAGTGTGCAAAACAACGTCATTTTGGTCGCACTTCGCCGGAAAAATGCCACGTCAGCGTTTTGGCAGGACTTTGACTGGAGTGGCACTGAAGTGATCCATTTTTCTTCGAATGTGGCACTTAAGTGTACCTTTCGTAAGTTATGGCACTTAGATGTCCCTTTGAGCAAAGTTATGGTACTTGAAGCGTTCTTTTGCCAAAGTTAGAAATAGAAAAATGAATCAACTAACATGGACTAGAAATTATCAGGTGAAAGATTTAGCAAGTCAAAATTACCACTTTCCGTAGGTAAGGGATGGGGTTGATTCCTCGCTCTCTCATCGTCCAATACCCAATTTCGTTGGTCGTGTTGTACATGACCATGAAACTATCCCTTATTATTGGAGGAAACCTATCGATGTATGTGATGTCCCACCTCGATAAGTTATCACAATTTCAGCAATTTTACAAAATTTACCGCCATTCAATACACTTCTTAGTAACAATAACGAAGATTAATGCCAACCATTACTTTATTAGGCCAAACCACCAACATAAACCATGATATTTCCAAAACGCATTGAAGAGTCTATTTCATAATATAAAATTTTTAGTATTTCTTTTCCATCTCATTCATAGGCTAATTAATTATGTCTTTTTTCTTGGTAGTCATAGTTACAAGGGAAAATGATGATGGTGGTGATACTAGGCAAACCTGACAATGAAATCTGTTAAGAGCTCAAGTTCTTATGGCGTCCCATACATATCATAAACATCATCAATAAGTACCACCATACTAGCAATCTTCCCATTCATTTCTCTAAAAGCTGTATGTTAAGGTTCGAAAACCATACTATTGCTCCAAAAATAGCTTTCCACCATCCTGTCCCTACAAAAGGTCATCTTGTTCGCCCCAAGTTCAACCCACCACCTGAAAAAATTGTCATATGATGATTAAGTCGATCAAAATGCGCTCCCACACTTGCCCGGATTGATTGTGTACCTTGCCAGATTGCTGACTTCCTTCCTGTAGACTGACTACACTAAATTTAAGTCTAATTTAGCCAATCGTAGCAAAGAGGGAATCATGTCTTGCTGTTTCTTGTACATGTCAATGAACCACCGAGCCTCCAACCTGTTTAGCCTCCAATGGATTGGCATATCTAATGCATGACTTACGTGGCTCGCTAAATTAGTGGGAATTTCGTTGAGGTTTAGATCCTTCATATGCTTAGAAGAAAAGGTCCAAGCTTCATCAATTATGGTTTCACCTTCCAATCCATGAAAAGAAGCTTCATAAAGACCAAGAAGCCCCTTCACATCTTTATTGAGCGTTTTATTGAATGTGCCAGTCTTGCTCATAAATCTTTGAAACACGTCTATATGTCCAACAAAAGGAATGGAAGGGTAAATTTTGATCCATCGACATGATTTACAAAAGTTTTATAGTTGACGAGTACCTTGCGGTATGTTGTATCCATGTTGTTTGAGTAGCCGGAATCGAAGGGAAACGACATCAAGATTTTCCGAAAGTTGAGCATCTTCGGTGTTGTTATAGATGGAACTTAGAGCGTTCTTTATCTCCGTCTCGAATTGGTATCCTAGTCCTAGTCTTTGAACTGCGTCAATGAGCTTGAGCTTGGCCACCTGATTCATCTCCCCGTCGAGTAGACCCTTGACTTCTTTCTTCAACCTTTGGACTTCCTCCGAACATTTATCCTCCTAGCACATGAAAAATTCTGAAAAATGAGATCTTAATCGAAGTCAATGCACAAGCACTGTCGAGATCTTGCCTTTTTGTTGAGAATATGCCGTTTTGACCAAGTTTATTGATATCTCCTATAGAATATTGTTGCGGTTGGCCGTAGATTTGATACTTTGGCAATGGATGAAGGTGCAAATTGATTTTACATATGTCATATGGAAATCGTATACCGAAGTACACAAGATGTATACATCCATAAACAAGATTCAAAGTACCGTTTGTCCTTTGTTTCCATGTCGTTTTGGGATTTATGGACTCGTCCCACCAAAGTAAATAGAAAATAGGGAAACAGTGCACCTCGGTCACTAAACTTTTTTTTATTTTTGTCCGTCGTCGGTGTGGTAACTTAAATTTGAGCACGGCAAAGTGAAGCCAAGGCATTAATCGATGCCATCATGGAATAAATTGTTACCGAAATTATCAGAACCATAGACCGGAAAAATTGTTGGGAAATTTTTCCAAGTTTGAGGACCGAATGTGAATATTTCCCATAGTACTTAAGCTAGGCTGGGTTTTGTGCCAAAAAAAACAAAAAGAAAATTCATTACCGTTGAATTAACGCTGATTGATTGCAAATAGTCATAGTCCCAAACACTAGGTTGCCAATTCGCCGAATGTCTCCCAATCTCTTGAACTTCAATCCTCGAAGCACATGTCACGAATTGAGCACCGGAGGCGGTGGAGGAGGTGGCGGCAGAGGAGGAGGAGCGGAGGTGCCTAAAGAATAAGAGAGAGGGCTGGTTATGGTGAAGTGAGGAGGCGAGGAAGCTCGTTGACAATGCCGGAAGAGCCATTGCAAATTCTGCGGTGAGTCGCTTAGGATGCCAACTAGCCTTTATATAGGGGTTGGTCTGGAGCCCCCTCACGCAGATAATTTGTAGCTGCTTTTAGAGCATATTTTTTTCCTATTTACTCGAGCCATTCTCTAAGCATTGTAATTTATGCACATTTTTATTAATTTTTTTCTGAACCGGCTCTCCTCGACCAACCATGATTAATTTGGATGAATAAGAACGAGGTGCTTCGGAATTAGATGTGTCAAATGAATCATAGACCCATTTTTTGACTCATATTAGTACAATCAGGTTGTACATGGCTGGCCAGAGGAAGGAGAGAGAAAGTAGAAGGAGAAAAAGGAAAAATAAAAGGAAAAAAAATAAAAAATAAAAAAGATTAATAAATTCAAAAAAATACAATATTAATGTTAACCAGATGGTTGGCGCCTGCTAGCCAAAATTGGCTGAAGAGACTGAATTACCACAATTGCAGAAGGCTTATGACAAAATTGGCCAAAAAAAATGTTTGGAATTGAATAGGAAAATTTACAATAGGTTTAGGTCAGTTTTGATAATTTTCCATTCTCTAGTGCTTTGTCTAGACTTCGGTTTCTTTTTAAAATGACATGCCAGATTGAAAAATTAATTTAAAAAACAACATAAGACAAATAGCTAGAATATCTCATGAGAAGCATTGTAGTAATCAATATTCGACCAACATGGTGATATAGCACCAAACTGATCGAAAAAGTTAGATGGCACTTATGTATATGTTTTCCCCACAAAAAGCTCTATAGCAAGAGAAGAAATATGTGGAAGAGAGAATTATTGTTTATCTTGTAATGAAAAATACATAAGTCTAATAACATCATTCAATCGAGGATATGTACAGTTAAAGAAGAGAGAGATATATATATTATCCTAGAAATATGGACATTTAAGGAAATATACTGATAATCCCCAACGATGCATCTCCTGACTTTTATTTTTTTTCTAAAAAAAAGTCAATAAAAATGTTGTTTCCTTGAAGATAAACTAATAAAAGTATTAGCAACAGTAGACATAGTAGAAATAATTTGAAGGCCGAATATCATGAAAAGCCTCTAACTTTTTGTTTTCCTTTTAATAAAAATCAGTATCTCAAATTATAAAACGTTCTCTCGGAGACCGTTGGATATAAACAAAAAAAATTAAGCAAAAATATGAAAGGAAATGAGTGAGAACTCGCCAAATTTTAAGAAGAAACAATAAGAAAAACATCATAAAACGTCTTTGTGATGTTAGGTTAGGAATCAATACAATCCCATGCTTTCAGATCTTCGCTATTGAAGCCGAAGGTTGTTTACTACTAAACAGCACTGACACCGACACTAACACAGATATGCGATATGCAACACGACACGACATGATACGTCATTTCTCTAAAAAATAGAATTATAACACCTTGGGACACGTTGCATATTAAATGTATATTTTTATATATACATAACAAATTATTATTTTTATGATTATTTCAATCAAATTAATTTGATTTAAATTCACAAATAAATAAATAAAATATAATAAAAACCTAGAATGAATTTACACTAAAAGAAATAATCCAGAATTTATTAATATCATTCACCGTTTTAATTTATTAAATTCAACTTCATTCAATAATCCATAAAACTTAGTGGAAAAAAACAAGCAATTCACATTTTGAATTCGCGTGTCGGACGTGTTGGAAGAGAAGAGAAATTTTTTTTTTTTTTTGGGATGAATTGTGTATCACAGGAAATGTGAGTCGAAACGAGAAGAGAATACTAACTTTTCTTCTTTCCCATTTATTAATTTTATTATTATTATTATTATTATTATTATTATTATTATTATTATTATTATTATTATTATTATTATTATTATTTATTTTTAACATATATGTTTTGATCCCTCATTTTTGAAAATTTTTAAAATTGATCTCGCGTGTTGGAATCACATGTCGAAAACTCGCAAAATGGAATTTCAACTCAAGTGTCGAGAGAGTGTCAAAAAGTTGACTAGGTATTGGATTTTCCAACACGTGTTGAAAAGTGCACGAGACTATGGGAGTGCTAGATGTGACACCCCTCGACAGCCCCCAATCCGTTAGGGACGCCACAAATTACTCGTCACTCATCCTACTACATATTAGTCTAATGACTTTTATGATTAAAATGAAACCACAGTTCATAGGGGTTGACCAATGGAATTCCTTACCATTTTTTATTTTTTTTAGGAAAGGTCCCAACGCAGTTCATCAGCGGAAGCATAAACAAGTCTCACAATCTCTCCCTCCAATAACCATAATGCAATGCACACCAACTACGAATCGGAAGAAAAGATAAAGCCGATTCACTTTTATTTATATTTTCATGATGGACATTAAGGTCGATACAACAAAAAGGCCAAGATTTTTAACTATACCTGGCTATCCCAAAAAGAAAACTCGACCCTATACGAAACATATACATCCCTCCATCAACAAGTGTTGGCTATCCCCAAAAAGAAAGCATCAGCTCCCACCAGTCCTATGTGCCATCACACCCAACCCAGTGCATCAGGCCGCAGCGGTGGTAACATCCCTAGCATCACCCCATTGCATCGAACGTGGACGGACAAAAACTCTTGGATGATAGGGCTATCAGCTAATCCCACGTCGTACATCACCAATACTCGAACTCGGACATACTCCAGACCAAGTATACTAATACAAGAATGTTCGGTGCACTCCACCTCGACGTCAGTAGGTATACCATAGAAGGTACCACGCACAACTGGTGAAAGATGCATCTTTCTAATCTGAAATGTTAATCCCCAAAAGGGGTGAGTACAACCATTCAACAGTAAAGATCCGCCACACTACACAGTGCATCAAACATACAATCAAGGTATCATGAATAAAACACATATCATTCATGCATTCAAGTATATCTTACCTTCCAACCATGCATATATTACCATGCCATATGTGCATATACCACCATGCACTAATCATCAAGCAATCATGCATATATCACTATTCCATATGTGCATATACCACCATGCACTCATCATTAAGCAGTCATGCATATATCACCATGCCATATGTACACATCCATGCACATTATAGAGTCTCAATTTTTATCTTTCCAGGGACCAGTGTTTGTATCCCTCAATTTATCGCTTGCATCCAACCTGGCATCACGAGGAACCTCCGGCACACACCTCCGGGCATCCGGCGCACACACTCCGGGCATCTTGTACCCCAACTAGCATCACGGGGTGTCCCCACGGCACACACCTTCGGGCATCCCGAAACTCCCGAGGACATCCAACACACACACTCCAGGCATCCGGCACCCACACTTCGCCGAAACTCCTGAGGCATCGTTGGCTCACACCTCCGACGGTCTGGTTATTATCTCAATTTATATTCACATACGAATCTCAATTTCAACATGGCATTCAATGCATCAATATCCAAAGTCTCAACCAGCTTTTAATGCCATATAACTTGTCATATGTCATCACATATGCAGCAAAATCATTCACTCAAAGCATTGCATCACATGGAAAAATTCATTTATTTTTGACAACACATCAATTTTTACATAAAACAGAATACACTCCTTTGGTTAAAACTTTGGAAAAATTAGTAAATGGTATAAATAAATTCTGAAAACTTCACACATTATAGACGAGACCTAAAGAGAGATATCTCATGAAGAACACCATACCACAAGAATCTCACACAAAACAGTACGGTCCATGCATCACAGTCTTCAAAATTTTAACACTTCAGCTTGCACAGTTTTGGAAATAATTTAAATTAAATATCCAATTGAACTCTGAAAATTCTGAAATTTTGATATGTTATAGAAAAGTCCTAAAGCTAAATATCTCATGCAGAAATAAAAATCCAAAACGTTCTAGATTAACAGATATAGACGATTATTTCCCCTGTTCTCGGTGTCTTTTTTTTTTTCCAGATTATCTTCTTCTAAAGGAAACTCATTTCACGGATCTACATATGTCAGTTTCTTCTAAATATTCAGTATGTTGTATATCAGAATATTATCTACAACTTTTATTAAGGACACATGATCAAATTTTAACTGTATGATTTTATAAAAATCACAGAATCATACTAGGTTGAGGTAGCATTTTCCCAGATCCAGTTTCTTCAAAGGACAACGATTTCACCGACCTATTTTTGTTCATTTCTTCTAAATTTTTGATATGTTTTACCTCAAGAAGTACACTACAACTTTTTTATTAAGAACTCAAAGTGAGATTTTCACAAGAAAGCTACTTTACAGTCCACGAATTTACTGAAGGTCAGCACAACAAATTCCAGATCTAATCTCTCCAAAGGAAAATCATTTCACCAGGCAATCCTTGTCCGTTTTGTCTCAAATTTTAGTATGTTATTCCTCAAGATGTCCTCTACAACTTCTATGAAGAGATAAAAGCAAGATTCCGACTAAAAATTTGCATTCAGCTCACAAACTCGTGAAGGGTCGGACTGGTTTTTCCAGAAAACAGCATGCTAGGCCAACGAATTTCTCCCCATAGCTTCAACCTTTCATCACATCTACCACAACCAAAATTCACCATCTTCTACGCACACAACACAGCAAGAAAAGGGTAGGTTTCAGGACTGTACTTGCCTCAAATTTAAGCACAAAACAGCGACAAATGGCGGGCAAAGCGGCGAACGAACGGCCGTGAGCTAGGCAGACGATTGGCGGACAGACCTCCCTCCTTCCTCTCGCACGCACGGCCTCTCCTTTCTCTCTTCCTTTCTTCCTTTCCTTTCTCTCTTTCTCTCCTCTCTCTCTCTCTCTCTCTCTCTCTCTCTCTCTCTCTCTCTCGGACGACTCTCTCTCTTCCTCTCCTCTTTCTCTCGCTTAATCCGCCCCCCTCACTCTCTAATTTCCTTCCCTTCATCATTAGCCATCATGATCTTTGCATGCCAGCGCCACTTGGCAACTTCCATGTAAGGTGGGCTTGAATCCGGTTGGGCTTGGGCCAGCTTGGTCGACGGCAACTCCTCCTTTCCCTTTGGGCTTCGCAGGCTAGGCCCTTGTGGCCGAATGGTGGGTGATCTTGGGCTGGTCTTGGCCTTAAGAGTCTTGGCCCACTCTTCTCTAATTTAATTTACTAATATCTTCCACTTAAATAAATTCCTAACTTACAAAAATAATATGGCCATAAGACTTGAAGTCATAAGTCCATAAATTCCAATTTATAACACACATGGCCAATGATAGAATTTTCTTTCCTATCAATCCAATTATCCACTAAAAGCTTGGCCATAAATCTCATTGCAGATTATGAATCAAACAGATACAATATAACTTGATGGTACTTCCATCACCTATTCATAGACTTTAATGCTTCTAGAGATTGCCATGAATTTTGGGATGCCACACTAGACACAACACGAAAACTCCCGAAGAGTGTCAATGCTTTTTAGGTTTGCTGCGGATTGTAAATGTCACAAAATCCCCCCAAAGAACCAAAACTAATGCCTCCAAAATCCAGCCGCTCCTAATCAATAGAGTGTCACTAGTACAAAATGGATGTAAGTTTGGTTCGGGTGGGTTTGAATAATAGAACATGTCTCCCATTCAAACTAGGACTCCACCAAACTCCATTTCCATCATACGTACCGTCTTACAACACCAACAAATAGAAAAATCTGCTTTTCACTTGTAAATTTTGGTGGTTGTGATTTATTGAGACTAAGAAATCATAATCAAAATGCAAGGTCATTGTCCATGGATGAGCTACGATTGAAGCATAACGAAGGAGTCTAATACCTAAGTCACGATCTTAATTGCATAGATCTAGGAGCAAAATTATTATCAATCTAGTGAAATCACATGTACTAATGATAAAGTCAGATTCTAAGAACCTTCAAACGTCTCACAAAACGCAAAATTTGGCTTACAACCCAAAACATTCCCCCTTTTTGGCATCCATCAATAGAAGCTGTTAGAGGTTCCACATATCAACAGAAATGTGCTTACACCTCTAGAATTTAGGTGACAGGCATTGAGGATAAACGAAGAGATGTAGTGTCACTCTTAAATTATTTAATAAATGTGAAAAACTATTAAATAGTTGTGGCTTTCAGCACAAGCTCCACTCTTGCTAATTACCACATGTTCAAAATGAGTCATACTCATTAGAGTTTTCAAAGTTTCCTCCCTTCTCTCTCTTTATTCTCTCCCTCCATTATTAATTCCTTGAACAAGACTCCTATACCTAAGTCACAATTTTAATGGCACAGATCTACAACCATTTTTATTATTAAATTAGTGAAATTACATCTACTAATGTCAAAGTTTGATTCTATCCAAACTTTGAAACATTTCAAAAAGAACAAATTTTTTTTATTATTTTTCTTCTTTTTCTTTCTTCACTTCCTTCTCCTTCCTCTAACCAGTCACCGCCAAAGGCAAGGTCACCGAGGGACCTCACCAGCCTCAAGGAAGCCTCGCCATGGCCAGACGACCTTGCCTAGGCTAATTAATATCATTCATTGTTTCAACTTGATAAATTCAACTTCATTCCAATAATCCATCAAACTTAGAGAAAAAAAAAAACAAGCAATTCACCATTCTGGATTCGCATGTCAAACGTGTCAGAAGAGAAAAGAAAAGAAAATTAGGGATGAATTGTATATCACGGAAACGTGAGTTGAAACAAAAGAGAATACTAATTTTTCTTCTTTCCCATTTATTATTTTTACCATTATTTTTTTGTTTTTTAACATATATATATTTTGACCGCTCATTTTTTGAAAATTTTTAAAAATGACCTCGCATGTGTAAATCACATGTCGGAAACTCACAAGTCGGAATTTCGACTCAAGTGTCAGAGAGTGTTGAAAAAATTAATCAGATGTTGAATTTTCTGACATGTGTTGACGGAGTGTCGAAGAGTGCATGAGACTGTTGGAGTGTTAGACATGACACGAAAACTCCCGAAGAGTGTCAGTGCTTCCTTGGTTTGTTGCGGATTGTAAATGTCACAAAATCACCCCAAAAAACCAAAACTAATTGCCTCCAAAATCACGCCGCTCCTAATCAATAGGGTGTCACTAGTACAAAATAAATGTGAGTTTGGTTCGGGTGGGTTTGAATAATAGAACATGTCTCCCATTCAAACTAGGACTTCACCAAACTCCCTTTCCATCATACGTACTGTCTTACAATGCCAACAAATATAAAAAGCTGCTTTTCACATGTAAATTTTGATGGTTGTGATTTATTGAGACTAAGAAATCATAATTAAAATGCAAGGTCGTTGTCCATTGATGAGCTACGATTGAAGCATAACAAAGGAGTCTAATATGTAAGTCACGATCTTAATTGCATGGATCTAGGAGCAAAATTATTGTCAATCTAGTGAAATCACACGTACTAATGATAAAGTCATATTCTAAGAACCTTCAAATGTCTCACAAAAAAATGCAAAATTTGGCTCACAACCCAAAACAGTCCCCCCCTTCTGGCATCTAATAATAGTAGCTGTTAGAGGTTCAACATATCAATCAAAATGTGCTTACACTTCTTAGATTTAGGTGACATGCATTGAGGATAAATGAAGAGATGCCGTGTCAATCTTAAATTATTTAATAAATGTGAGAAATTATTGGATAGTTGTGGCTTTCCACGCAAGCTCCACTCACTAATTATCACATGTTCGAAATGAGTCATAGTCATTAGAGTTTTCAAAACTTCCTCTCTTCCCTCTCCTTACTATCTCTCCCTCAATTATTAATTCCTTGAATGAGACTCCTATACCAAAGTCACAATTTTAATGGCATAGATCTACAACCATTTTTATTGTCAAATTAGTAAAATTACATCTACTAATGTTAAATTCGGATATTATCCAACTTTCAAACATTTGACAAATAAACACAAAATTGTTATCAATTTTATTCTTTTGCTTTGTTCACTTTGTTCTCCTTCTTCTAACCGGTTGCCACCAAAGGCAAGGCTAGCGAGGGACCTCACTAGCCTTAGGGAAGCCTGGTGATGGCTAGACGACCTCGCCCAGGCCATTAGCTAGGCTAGTGGGGCTCGCCCTCATCGAATCTAGCGAGGGTCCCCGTCGGCCATGGGCAAGGCTTGACCTCGCCGAATGCCTTGGTGAGGGTTGCTAGTTGTTGGGCAAGGCTCACCCTCACCGGATCTGGCGAGAATGGAGCCTCGCCACGACTTACCCATGGCTAATGAGGCTTACCTAGGCTAGAGGCAAGTAGGGCCTCACCTAGCCATGACAAAGGTGGCCTCACCGGTGGCTGGTAGGGGCAAGCCTCGCCGGCGCTCGCCTCGGCTAGCTAGCCGAGAGGAAGGAGGGAGGAGGAAGAAGGGAAAAAAAGAAAATAAAAAAATAAAAAAGAATAACAAATTTGAAAAATATTATATTATTAAAAAATTGTCCATGTTAGCGTTGGCCAAATGGTTAGCGCTGGTAAATGGATTGAATTGGCACAATTGCATAAAGTTTATGACTAAATTGGCTAGAAAAATAAATGTTTAGGATTGAATTTGAAAAATTACAATATGTTTATGAATGTTTTGGTAATTTTCCCTCCTCCATTGCTATGTCTAGACTTTAGTTTCTTTTTAAAATGCCATGCCAAACTGAAAAATTAATTTAAAAAACCACATAAGACAAATAGCTGGAATATCTCACGAGAAGCATTGTAGTAATCAATAAGTAACCAACATGGTGATATAGTACCAAAATGATTGAAAAAGTTTGATGACACTTATGTATCTTTTTCCCCACAAAAAGCTCTATAGTAAGAGAAGAAATTTGTGGAAGAGAGAATTATTCTCTATTTTATAATGAAAAATATATAAGCCTAATAACATCATTCAATCGAGGATATGTACAATTAAAGAATATATATATATATATATATATATATATATAATCCTAGAAATATGGACATTTGAGGAATTATACGATAATCCCCAACTTTGCATCTTCTGACTTTTATTTTTTTTCTAAAAATAAGTCAATAAAAATGTTGTTTCCTTTAAGATAAACTAATACGCTTTGTTAAATTAGATTAATACCACAAAAAGCCTACGAATTGTACAATTATGACATAAGAAGAGTAAAATCCCAAATTGGTACACTAGTCAATTATCACGTGTTATCAAACTTAGCAATTTGATAGTAAAATTCAATGGAAATTATTAGTGGGTAAATTTGTCATAAATATATCGGTTTTGGATAAATTTGTCAAAGATGTACTAGTTTTGGATTTTTATGGTAAAAAATTTAGTTCAAAAAGTCTCTTAGTTGTTGTTTTACCTATAAGATTTGAGAATAACAATTTCCAAGAGCCACATACTCTGCTTCTGTTGTTGAAAGAGTTACAATACTTTGCTTCATTGAGAACCGAGATGCTATCCTATTTCCCAGCAGTTGACAAGTACCGGAAGTACTCTTTCTATCAACTCTGCAACTTGCTAAAGCTGCATGTGAATATCTAAGGAAAGTAAAATCTCATTCTTTGTGATACCACAAGCCTAACTTTGAAGTAGTTGCAACATATTTGATGATGCGTTTTGCAGCACTTAGATGAGATTCTTTGGGATTTGATTGAAATCTAGCACAAATGCAAACGCTAGATAAAATGGCAGGTCTAGAAGCAGTAAGATAAAGAAGTGAACTAATAATACTCCTGTAAAGCTTCTGGTCAACTTTCTTTCCTCCTACATCTTTGTCCAGCTTCGAAGAATATTGACATTGGTATCTCAGTCTTCTTGCAATTCTCCAATCCAAATTTGTTAACAAGATCTTTTGCATATTTTTATTGGTAAATGAAAATTCCTTCAATTATTTCACTTGTAATCTAAGAAAGAAAGATAGTTCACCCATCATACTCATCTCAAATTTATCCTGCATAGACTTGGAAAACTTCTTGCACATGTTTTTGTTATGCGATCCAAATATGATATCATCAACATAGATTTGAATAAGTAAAAAAATTTTACCTTCTCTTTTAATAAACAAGGTAGTATCACCACCCGTGGTGCAGCGTAGTGGTTGAGTTTCAATTCCTTTTGGGAGAGGTCTGGAGTTCGAATTCCTGCATCATCTGCCTTGTTGGAAAGGAACCCACGACTTGCTTGGGGCAGAAAGGGTGGTTGTGACTCTCCTGCTCCTCCAGGGTTTACTCCGCCGCAAAGTGGTGCACGGAGGTTCTCTGGGTACAAAAAAAAAAAAAAAGAAGAAGAAGAAAAGGTAGTATCCACTTTTCCTTTAACAAAACCATTTTGCATTAAAAACTTACTTAACTAGTCGTACCATGCTCGAGGTGCTTGCTTTAATTCATATAGAGCATTTTTCAGTCTGAATATTGAATCTGGTCTCTTTGGGTCTTCAAATCTGAGAGGTTGTTCCACATACACTTCTTATTGGATAAATCCATTTAGGAATGCACTTTTGACGTCCATTTGGAATAACCTGAAATTTTTATAACAAGCAATAATTTAATTGCTTCTAACCTTGCTACTGGTGCATAGGTCTCATCATTGTTTATCCCTTCTTCTTGCGTATATCATTTGGCCACGAGTCTCACTTTGTTTCTGACCACCTTTCCTTTTTCGTCCATCTTGTTCCTAAAAATCCATTTAGCTCCAATAATTGATTTACCTTTTATTTTAGGAGTTAGTTCCCAAACATCGTTAATGCTGAATTGTCTGAGTTCTTCTTCCATAACTTCAATCCAACTTTCGTCAACTAAAGCTTCTTTTATACTTTTGGATTCTATTTCGGAAATAAGTGCCACGATGCTAGACTATTCTTGCTTCTTGGATTTGGTGCGAATCCCTTCATCAATGTCACTAATGATGAGTTCTTTGGGATGACTAGACTTGTGCTTCTAGTTATTGGTTGGTCTGATAGTTTGCTGATCTTCTACTTCAATTGATTCTTCAACTTTCGTTTGTTGTTATTCTTCAGAAGTCTGAGCCACTTTAAGGGAGGTAGGCTTTGTAAAGTCTGGAGCAAATTCAGATTCTTTAGGTTGAGTTTGAATCAATTGATTTTGCGAGAAGTCTTGGAATTTTCCGTTCATAGATTATTCCACAGACTGAGTCTTCTTGTTGAATACTCTGTAGGCTTTGCTTGAATTTGAGTAGCCAAGGAAAATTCATTCGTCTGATTTTTCTTCAAACTTACTAGTTCGATCATTTGCATTTTTCAAGATAAAACATTCGCAACCAAACACATGAAAATAAGAAACAATTGGCTTCTTTCATTTGAATAACTCATAGGGAGTTTTCTCCATAATAGACCTTCAGAATACTCTGTTAATAATATAATAAGCTGTAAAAACTGCTTTAACCCAAATAAGAGAAGAAATATTACTTTCAATTAAAAGAATTTTTGCCATTTCTTGCAAAGATCTATTTTTTCGTTCTACAACTCTATTCTATTTTGGAGTGTATGGAGAAGAGAAAACATGCTAAAAACTAGATTTATCACAGAATTTGGCAAAGTCTTGATTTTCAAACTCACCTTCATGGTCTGTCCGTATGCCTGAAATAGCATATCATTTCTCATTTTGAACTTTCTTAGCAAACTTTGAAAAGTGAGAAAATGTTTCAGATTTACTTGTTAGAAAGTAAACCCAAGTAAATCAAGAATAATCATCCATAATTACAAGGCAATATCTCTTTCCACCAATACTTTGAGTTCTGGTTGGTCCAAAGAGATCCATATGCAGAAGCTGCAAAACACGATTAGTAGAAACCTGAGATATTGGTTTAAAAGAACTTCTAACCTATTTTCCCAACACACATGGTGTGCATAAGTCAGATTTTTGATACTTCAGGTTGGGCAGTCCACGAATAAGTTTCTTGGATGATATCTTGGCAATGTACTTCATGTTGACATGGCCAAGCTTTCGATGCCATAGATTCACTTAATCTTAAATTGATATTAGATGTTGAGATCTTTCTAGTTTTATATCCAGAAGATAAATGTTCCCATGTCTTTGTCTAGTAAAAGATTAAGAAAGATTTTTACTAGTTCCCACAGCTTCAATCTCCAGTTATGTGTCTCGAACAGCCACTATTCAAATACCATTTAACCATTTTTTTTTTATAGTGACCTACAATTAAAAAATGAACTCAAGCTTTCTTTGGTACCCATATTTTCTTGGGTCCGGGAGAGTTAGTGCAATATACAATCTTTGCCCATTCCTTCTTAACAGATCTCCAAGCCATAGGACATTCTTTCTCAAAATGTTCTGAGTTGTTGCATTTAGAACATTTGAGAGCACTTCGGTCAATAGGTTTTACAAAGACTTTTTGAAAATGGTTTCTATAAAAAGTTTTTGTAGGTCTTTGTTTGATTCTTTTCTTTACTTTTGGAAAATCAATTAGAGGAATAGTTTCTAAAGTCATTCCTTAGTTTGATTTGTTGAATAAGGTCTTTGTACTTGAAAGAATCTTTTCCAACTTTTCAAATCCTATTGAAAACCTTTTTGAGATATTTGAAATGCCCCTTTTTAAAAATGTATTTTCTTTTGAAAGAGAGTTCGCATTTTCTTCTAAAACAACAAAACTTTTATCTAAATTTTCAAAATTTTCTTTCCAAGAACTTTCATGTGGCTTAAGTGTAGAATTTCCCCTTTTTATCTCGGAAATTCTTTTAAGAAGGGTTTGAGATTAAGACACGGTTCATCAATGTATTTCGAGACTTTAGTATGAATTTTTAAATTGCTTACCTCAATTTCACTATCTGAGTTTGAGTTTGAGTCTGAATCTATCTCAAAGTCTGAACTTGATTCTGATTTTGCCATTAGATAAATATTGGCATAATCTTTATCACTTTCTTCACATTCAATATCACTCCATGTCTCAACTTTAAGTGTCTTTCTATATTTCTCAACTCTTCCCTTCTTTTTCTTCAACAAAGGACAGTTAGGTCTGATGTGTTCATTTTTCTTGCATTCAAAACAAATCACATCTTTGTTGGCTTCATCATACTCAGTTTATTTGTTTTGAAACTATTGAGTACTTTGCTTCTTCTAATTGAATCTTTTTCCATTTTTGTTCAATTTCCTAAACCTCTTTATCATAAGTGCTAGCTCTTCATTGTCCATATCATCTTTAGAGTCTGTATCATCAGAATCATCGTTAGATTTTAAAGTGATTGACTTCTTACCTTTGGGATCTTCTTCCTCATTGATTTGCTCCACTTCATAAGATTGAAGTGTGCCAACCAGCTCGTCCACAGAAAGTGGCATGATTCTTTGAGCCTCCCTTATTGAAGTCTTCACATGATTCCAATCTTTGGAGAGTCCATGCAACAATTTGTTAACCTTCATTGGTCCTGAAATTAGCTGTCCCTGATACTCTAGACCATTTACAATTTCTGTAAAACGACTAAACATGTCAGTGATAGATTCTCCTGACTTCATACTGTCCGAACAAAATATTGATCTTTGTTTCTTTTATTCGATTAGTTCCTTCATAGGTAATATGCAGCCTATCCCAGACTTCTTTGGCTGTTTCACAAGAAGAAATTCTGTTATATTCAGTGGGAGATAAAGCACGATATAAAGAGTAAATTGCTTTCGCATCAAGAGCTTGTCTCTTGGTTATTTCTTCTTGTATCATCTCGCTAGTGTCTACAACTTCTTTTCTTCTTTCTGAAACTGATGCAACTTTAGGAATGATTCATTTTTCTACCACATCTCATTCCAGAGGATCTTTCGATCTTAGGAATGCCTTCATCTTGTTTTTCCATACACTGTATTTATTTCCATCAAAATAAAGAGGTCTGGTGTTGCTTTGACCTTCAACCAAACTTGGAGCCAATATACTAGCCATAGATCTTTAACTCAGAAGTAAAAACACTTCAATTGAATGAGCACACAGGCTCTTATACCAATTGATAGGGCTAAAAAGGACACCTAGAGGGGGGTGAATAGGTGTTCTAAGAAGTTTTGCAAGACTTTAATAGATTAACTCGACTTTTGAGAATAATAGACTAAAGATGTAGAAGACTATAAATAGTTATATAAAGTTACGAATTAAAGTAAAGAGTTAAAGGAAAGAAAATTGAAACATAAGGTTTATAGTGGTTCGGCTTAGACCAAGCTTATGTCCACTTTCCCGCACTAACAGCCTATTAGCTGGATTTCACTAAGAATCAAAAGAGATTTTATAGTCTCACGTCCTTGATTCCACAATGTAGAAGCTCTACTATACTTCCTCAAGGTCTCACAAGTATTTGATCTCTCTTTTGAGTACAACTTAAGTTCAGTGATTAAAATAGCAAAAAACTAGGAGTTTCAGACTTAAAATTTTTTCTTTCACGCACACTCGCGAATAACTTGAGCATCTTCTTATATACTTCTTCATGCCTTCACAACCGTTGGCACTATCCAAAAGAATTCTTCTAATCTACCCGTTGGACAGAATCAATCAAGGAGATCTCGAGTTATTTAAAGAATGTGATGATAGCCCACTAATTATGCTCGCCCATACAATCATGATCTAGGTTTCTATAAATGGAACCTTCCAAGTATACTTCGCCAATCAACAGATTTAATTATCCGAATTGATTTCAACAAGAATAATTGATCACAAGATGCTATCTCTAACCGTAAGATCTTCTTCAATCATACGAATCAAATCCTTAAAGATAAATTCGCATCTGAATAAATCTTCTCTTCGTTGGTCTAGAAACTATCAGTGAGGGTAGATTTTAAATCTTGAGCCTGGAGGTCTTCAAACTTTGATGATAGAGTTTGCAAGTCTTCAAACTATACTGATGAAAATGTTTTGTCAACTTCAAAATAATAAGAAAGTTTTCTCCAACATAATTTAGTGCAGTCAATCTACAGGAAGGAAGTTAGCAGTCTGGCAAGGTACATAATCAATCTAGCAGTGTGGGAGAGCATTTTGATTGACTTAATCATCATATGACAATTTTTTCAAGTGGTGGGTTGAACTTGGGGTGAACAAGATGACCTTCTATAGGGATAGGATAGTGGAAAGCTATTTTTGGAGCAATAGTATGTTTTTCGAACCTCAACATACAGCTTTCAGAGAAATGAATGGGAAGCTCGCTAGTATGGTGGTACTTATTGATGATGTTTATGATATATATGGGATGCCAGAAGAACTTGAGCTCTTAATAGATTTCATTGTCAGGTTTGCCTAGTATCACCACTGTCATCATTTTCCCTTGTAACTATGACTACCAAGAAAATGACATAATTAATTAGTCTATGAATGCGATGGAAAAAAAAAATACTGAAAATTATATATTATGAAATAAATTATTCAATGCATTTTTGGACATGTCATGGTTTATGTTGGTGGTTTGGGCTAATAAAGTAATGGTTGCCATTAATCTTCGTTATTGTTAATAAGAAGTGTATTGAATGGCCGTAAATTTCATAAAATTGCTGAAATTGTGATAACTTATCAAGGTGGGACATCACAAACATCGATAGGCTTCCTCCAATAATAAGGGATAGTTTCATGGCCATGTACAACACGGCCAACGAAATTGGGTATTGGACGATGAGAGAGTGATGAATCAACCCCATCCCTTATCTGCGGAAAGTGGTAATTTTGACTTGCTAAATCTTTCACCTGATAATTTCTAGTCCATGTCAATCGATTCATTCTTCTACTTCTAACTTTCGTTATGACTTCTCTTGGAACGTTTGAGAGTCCGAAAAAGTATGAGAAAAGAACGTCCCTTGACTTGGTCATTGGCACACTTTTCCGAATTTTAATCCTATAGTGGGCCGATCAATGCAAGGCGTACCTGGAGGAGGTCCATTGGCGCAGCAAGGGCATTAAACCGACCCTGAAGAAATACATTGACGTTGCGATGAATTCATCCGGAGGGGTGGTTTTGTTGTTGCCCAGTTACTTCCTAACCATGGATATATTGACGGAAGAGGGACTTGATGTACTGAAATCATTGATGAGTCGAGTCATCTTGCATGAAATCATTTCTGAATCTTAATCCTATAGTGGGCCGATCAATGCAAGGCGTACCTGGAGGAGGTCCATTGGCGCAGCAAGGGCATTAAACCGACCCTGAAGGAATACATTGACATTGCGAGGAATTCATCCGGAGGGGTGGTTTTGTTGTTGCCCAGTTACTTCCTAACCACGGATATATTGACGGAAAAGGGACTTGATTACGTATCGAAAATCCCGAGCATCATGTGTTGTTCATGCAAGATGACTCGACTCATCAATGATTTCAGTACATCATCGGTAACTTACTTTTATATTGTTCTTCTACTTGCAAATAGTGGCTCATTAGAAAAAAAGAGTACATCTTCTTTTTTATTTCTTCGATACGAAAGTGAGAAGAGTATTTGGACTTATGGTTATAACCTAAGTAGCACCAACACTAACACGCGACACATGGCACGATACGCCGACACGTCGTTTCTCAAAAAATAGAGAATTCCGACACATTATGACACGATATCAAATATATATTTTTATATATACATAATAAATTATCATTTTTATGATTGTTTCAATCAAATTAAATTGAATCAAATTCATAAACAAATAAATAATTAAAAATCCTACAATAAATATATACTAAAAATATTAATTCGCCATTTAGTAATATCATTCAATGTTTTAATTTGAAAAATTCAAATCTATTTCAATAATTCATAAAACTTTGAGAAAAAATAAGCGATCCATATTTTAAACTCACATGTTAGATATGTTGGAATAGGAGAAAAAAAAAACTTAATGAGTGAATTGTGTATCACAGAAGTGAAAGTCGGGAGAGAAGAGAATACTAGATTTTTATTATTTCTCCATTTGTTATTTTTATTATTGTGTTTTATTTTTGACATATATATATTTTGACCTCTCATTTATTGAATTTTTAAAATTGACCTCGATATCGGAATTACGTATGAAAAACTCGTATATCAGAATTTCGACTCGAGTGTTGGAGAGTGTCAAGAAAATTGGACTAGGTGTTGGATTTTCCGACACGTGTTGACCGAGTATCGGAGAGTGTCCGAGAGTGTCGGACATGTGTCGAAGTGTCTGACACGACATGAAAGCTCTTGGAGAGTGTCGATGCTTCATAGGTTATAACTCAACAATAATTGTCCATGCTTAGCATGAATTGGCACGAGGAGACAACTTGAAGGCATTGGAATGCTACATGAATGAAACCCGCGCGTCAGAAGAGGCTGCGCGTGAACACATCATGCATATGGTGCGTGAGGCCTGGAAGTGGATGAATAGAGCCGTGTTTGAAGACTACCAAATTCCCGGATTAGGGCCTTTTCTTGGTGCCTGTTTAAACATGGCACCAATTTGTCGTACTTTTTACGGACGTGGAGACGGATTCGGCCAACCCAGTAATGATACCAAGGACTATCTTGCGTCGGCTATATACGAACCCATGCCCCTCGATTAGGCGTGCATTATTGACCAACGGTCTTGCTTGTGGAGAGACACTATGATCTTATGTGTCTTTCTTAGTATTTTAGGGTGGCTCTGTGAGCTCTAAGATGTCGAAACTATACGAGTACCTTGCGGTATGCTGTATCCATGTTGTCTGAGTAGCCGGAATCGAAGGGAAACGACGTCAAGATTGTCCGAAAATTGAGCATCTTCGGTGTTGTTATAGATGGAACTTAGAGCATTCTTGATCTCCGTCTCAAATTGGTATCTTAGTCCTAGTCTTTGAACCATGTCAATGAACTTGAGCTTGGCCACCTGATTCATCTCCCCGTCGAATAGACCCTTGACTTCTTTCTTCAACCTTTGGACTTCTTCCGAACATTTATCCTCCTAGCACATGAAAAACTTTGAAAATGAGATCTTAATCAAAGTCGATGCACAAGCACTGTTGAGCTCTTGCCTTTTTGTTGAGAATATGCCGTTTTGACCAGGTTTATCAATATCTCCTATAGAATATTGTTGCGGTTGGCCGTACATTTGATACTTTGGCAATGGATGAAGGTACGAATTGATTTTACATATCTCAAATGTCATATATAAATCGTATACAGAAGTACACAAGATGTATACATCGATAAACCAGATTCAAAGTGAAGTTTGTCCTTTGTTTCCATGTCGTTTTGGGATTTATGGACACGTCCCACCAAAATAAGTAGAAAATAGGGAAACAGTGCACCTCGGTCACTAAACTTATTTTTTTTATATTTTTTTTTCTGTCGTCGGCGTGGTAACTTAAATTTGAGCAGGGCAAAGTGAAGTCGAGGTATTAATCGATGCCAAACAAAAGTATAATACTCAAATAATCAGTGCCATCATGGAATAACTTGTTACCGAAATTGTCAGAACCATAGACCTGAAAATTTGTTGGGAAATTTTTCCAAGTTTGAGGACCAAATGTGAATATTTCCCATAGTACTTAAGCTAGGCTGGGTTTTGTGCCGAAAAAAACAAAAGAAAATTCGTTACCATGTAATTAACGCTGAGTGACTGCAAAAAGCCATAGTCCCAAATGCTAGGTTGCCAACTCGCCGAATGTCTCCCGATCTCTTGAACTTCAATCTTTGAAGCACATGTCACGAATTGAGCACTGGAGGCAGTGGAGGAGGTGGCGGTGGAGGAGGAGGAGCGAAGGTGCCTAAAGAATAAGAGAGAGGGCTGGTTATGGTGAATTGAGGAGGGGGAGGAAGCTTGTTGACAATGCCTGAAGAGCCATTGCGAATTTTGTTGCGAGTCACTTAGTATGCCAACTATCCTTTATATAGGCGTTGGTCTAGATTCCCCCTCACAAAGACAATTTGTAGCTGCTTTTCGAGCAGATTTTTTCCTATTTACTCGAGCCATTCTCTAAGCATTGTAATTTATGCACTTTTTTTTCCCAAACCAGCTCTTCTCGACACACCATGATTAATTTAGATGAATAAGAATGAGGTACTTCGGAATTAGAGGTGTCGAGAATGAATCATAAACCCATTTTTTGACTCATTATTACAAGTAGGTTGTACATGGGTTGTTTAAACATTTAAAAGGTAAGGTGAAAATGAACTTAAAAATTTGAAATTCAATCAAATTGGGCTTTAATGAAAATTTAGGTTGCGTTTGGTAACCATTCCCTTCTCATGAACAATTTCTACTAAGAAATTATTCTTTTTTATTTTATTTTATTGATTAGCTTCGAGCATTTGAAGACATTTGGTAACTATTCAAAATTCCTATTCTCGAAATAGAAATGTGTTTTTTATGAATCTTAAATTTTTATATGATTTAGAATTTCTTTTAATTTTTTAATACTTTTTAATATTTACCTCTTTTAAATTTTTAATAAATTTATTATTTAATCTTATTATTTTTGAAAATTATTATTTTTTATAAATTTTTAATTTTAATACATAATTTTATCATATTTTAATATGCTTATGTTATAATTTCATTATATATTATTATATTTTTAAATTATTTTATTATATATTTTTAAATTTTATTTTAGAATTTTATCATATTTTTAATATAATTTTATTATGTAAATTTAATATATCTTTAATATAATTTATATTATAAATTTATTATATTTTTAAATTTTCTTTTAATATTTAGGGTTATACCTTGAAAAATTCTAAACTAAACCTCTGACAAATTTACTAAATCTAATTTGTTGATCACAAAAACCCTAATATAGTACATCTGTAACAATTTTATCCCAAGTGACTACAAAAAACTCAAATTGATACATTTATGACAAATTTACTAAAAACTAATTTGTTCGATCGCCATAAACCCAAACTAATACATTTGTAACAAATATACCCTATGTTAAATTTAGATTCATAACACGAAAAATCACAAAAATAAAATAACTATGACAAATAGTTAGTAAAATCACGAGCTAGTAAACTAATCCACTGTCACGTGTCATTTAACTTAATAATTTGATAATAAAATTTAATGAAAACTAACATAGGTAAATTTATCGTAAGTGTATCAGTTTAGGGTAAATGTGTCAAAAGTGTACTAATTTGAGGTTTTTGATAGTCAAAAAAATTAATTTGGGATAATTTGTCACAAGTATATATGTTTAGGATTTTTAACATAATACCCTAATTTAATTATATTTTTGCGATCAGCTAGAGGAAAAAGAAAAAGAAAGAAAAGGAAAAGAAGAAAATAGAAGAGAAAAAAAAAAAAGAACATGGTTTGGTTTGATTTTGGAGTTGTTTCCGAAAGTAAAGACGTAACTTTTTTTTTTTTTTTTTTTTGATTTTGTTCCAAATTTATTTTCAAAAACCAAAAAGTTACCAAACAAAATTTTCTTCTGAACAAAATAATATAATCACATATTGTTTGACATGTTACCAAACATACCATTGGATGACTTATTTTTGTTGCTACATGCAAAACGCTTTCTACATGACATGTGTATCGATTGGACACCTCGCCAGTGCTTATGTGTGATGACGTCAACAATACATGTGAAGGAGCTTTGGCGCGCGAAGGCACAGGGCATGTGAACCCAATGGGGCAGAGGCGCATGAGGGCACTTGTGGCAGCGAATAGCAATGAAATTTCCGAAACAAGCAACATAAAAGCGTCAAAACAGCACTCAAGAGTGACGAGTTTGGTGGAAAATGACATTGGCGTCGCTTATGCTTTGTTGCTACTAACACTGTGCAAAAGGCTCAAGGGGCTCTTCCTCAAACAACAAAAGTTCGGGAAAATGACTTTCCAAATGTCATAACCTTCATATAATTTTCATATCAATGCCACAACCTTTTTCCCAATCACTTCAATGCAATTTTGGTGAAAAATTGATCACTTTGGTGCTATTGGCAATTTGTGTATCCGGAAAATTTGTCATAGCCTTATTTTAATGTAAAAGGTTCGATGTAGCTTGCTGACAAAGTAAAATAATCAAAAAAGAGGCTTTGCATCACATTTGTTTGCCTTAAATTAACAATTTAGATTAAATTCATTGTGCTCTTGAAACCTTATTTCACAAACAAGATTTAGGGCAAAATTAGTTGTTGAAATTTGCAATGAAGACCAGGAGCCAAACAAGTGGCTCCCGATCATGTCAATTTGGTCAGGACAAAGTGATGGAGACACGGCGTTGCTCTGCAAAGTGAAGCCGAAGCCATATACTATAGGTTGAAGACTTTTTTGATACATTTCCTGATGAAAATAGAAAACTGCGAGCTGAAGAAATACAGAGCGCGAAATCAACTGACTTCACAAAACTGTAGTAAGCTAGCTATCATTCCCTTTGAAGTCGCACAGCGGAGAACATATCATGCCACTATCAATAATAAGCTCCGAAATAGATAAATGAAAATCCAGTTGTATATGTTATTCAGGATATTTCGCAGGAAACACAGTCTTGCCATGCTCTGCTTTACATATCAAACATCTCATGATACCATAATTCAGGCAAAATCAGGAAATCTGCCACCAATCCTCATAGGAAACAAACGAATAAATGTTGTGGAGCTAACCAAGACAGTCGCTTTGACTCTTGGTATGTCTTCCATCTTTCTTCTTTGGCTTCTTCTCGTTTGGCTTCACTTAGCCACAAGTTCCATGTCCTCTTGTGGAGAAAATTACCAAAATAGTCCTAAACCTATTGCAACTTTTCCAATTCAGTGTCAACTAGACGGCTAGTGCTGATTGGCCAAAATTGGCTAAATAGACTGAATTGGCAAAAAAAAAAAAAAAAAAAAAAAACGGCTTAGAACTAACTTGGAAAAATTGCAATAGGTTTAGGCATGTTTTAGTAATTTTCCCTCCTCTAGTGCTTTGTCTAGATTTCGATTTCTTTTTCAAATGTCATGCCAAAATGAAAAATTAATTTAAAAAACCACATAAGACAAATAGCCAGAATATCTCACGAGAAGAATTGTAGTAATCAATATTCAACCAACATGGTGATATAGGACCAAACTGATTGAAAAAGTTAGATGGCACTTATGTATCTTTTTTCCCCACAAAAAGCTTTATAGCAAGAGAAGAAATATATGAAAGAGAGAATTATTGTTTATCTTGTAATGAAGAATAAATGAGTCTAATAACATCATTCAATCGAGGATTTGTATAGTTAAATGATATATATATATATATATATATAATCCTATAAATATGGACAATTAAGGAAATGTACTGATAATCCCCAACTATGCATCTTCTTACTTTTATTTTTTTTTCTAAAAAAAAATCAATAAAGATGTTGTCTCCTTTAAGATAAACTAATAAAAGTATTACGAACAGTTGACACATTAGAAATAATTTGAGGCCAAATATCATTAAAAGCCTCTTAACTTTTTTTTTTCTTTTATATAAAAATCACTATCTCCAATTATAAAACATTCTCTCGAAGACTGTAAAAACTAAACAAAAAAATAAAGCAAAAATATGAAAGAAAATGACTGAGAACTTGTCAAATTTCAAGAAGAAACAATACGCCATAGAACGTCTTTGCAATGTCAGGTCAGGAATAATTACAATCCAATGCTTTCAGATATCCGCTATTGAAGCCAAAGGCCGTTTACTACTAAGTAGCACCAACACCCACACCAACATTCGACACACGACATGACATAATACGATATCACATGCCGACACGTCATTTCTCAAAAAAAGAGAACTCGACATGTTATATATTAAATGTATATTTTTATTATACATAATAAATTATTATTTTTATGATTATTTCAATCAAATTACTTGGATTCAAATTCACAAATAAATAAATAAATAAATAAGAACCTAGAATTAATTTAAACCAAAAACATTAATCCAAAATTTGTTAATATCATTCATTGCTTGAATTTGATAAATTCAACTTCATTCCAATAATTCATAAAACTTAGAGGAAAAAAACAAGCAATTCATATTCTGGATTCGAGTGTCGAGACATGTCGAAGAAAAAGAAAAAAAAAACTTGGGGGATAAATTGTGTATTACGGGAAATGAGAGTTAGAATAGAAAAGAAGACTAACTTTTCTTCTTTCCCATTTATTATTTTTTAATTAATTTTAACTTTTCACATATATATATATATATATTTTTGGTAATAATTATATATATATATATATATATATATTTTGACCCCTTATGTTTTGAAAATTTTTAAAATTGACCTCACGTGTTAGAATTACATGTTGGAAACTCACATGTCGGAATTTCAACTCAAGTGTCAGAGAATGTTGAAAAAGTTGACCAAGTGCTAAATTTTCCAACATGTATTGATAGAGTGTTGAAGAGTACATGAGGGTGTCAAAATGTCGGACACGATACAAAAGCTCCCGAAAAGTATCGATGCTTCCTAGGTTTGCTGTCAATTGCAAATGTCACAAAATCCCCCCCCAAACAACCAAAACTAATGCCCCCAAAATCCAGCCGCTCCTAATCAATAGGATGCCACTAGTACAAAATCGATGAAAGTTTGGTTGGGGTGGCTTTGAATAATAGGACATGTCTCCCATTCAAACTGGGACTCCACCAAACTCTCTTTCCATCATACGTACTGTCTTACAATGCCAACAAATAGAAAAAATTGCTTTTCACATGTAAATTTTGACAGTTGTGATTTATTGAGACTAAAAAATCATAATCAAAATGCAAGGTCATTATCCATGGACGAGCTACGATTGAAGCATAACGAAGGAGTCTAATACCTAAGTCATGATCTTAATTGCACGAATCTAGGAGCATAATTATAGTCAATCTGGTGAAATTACATGTACTAATGATAAAGTCATATTCTAAGAACCTTCATATGTCTCAGAAAAGAACGCAAAATTTGGCTTACAACTCAAAAAAGTCCCTCCTTCTAGCATCCATCAATAGTAGCTGTTAGAGGTTCCACATATCAACCGAAATGTGCTTATACCTCTTGCCTAGGCCAGAGGTAGGCAAGGCCTCACCTAGCCATGGCGAGGGTGGCCTCGCATTGGCCAACAAGGGCGAGCCATGCTAGCGCTCGCCTTTGGCTAGCTAGCTAGAGGAAGGAGGGAGAAAGAAGAAGGAAAAGAAAAGGAAAAAGGAAAAAAAAAAAAAAATAATAATAAATTCGAAAATATATAATGTTATTAAAAAATTGTCTACGTTAACATCGGCTGGCCAAAATTGACCGAATTGACTAAATTAGCACAATTTCAAAAAGCTTATAACTGAATTAGCCAAAAAAAAATATTTAGAATTGAATTGGCAAAATTGCAATAGATTTAGATTTATTTTTGTAATTTTCCTTCCTCTAGTGCTTTATCTAGACTTTGGTTTCTATTTAAAATGCCATGCCAGACTGAAAAATTAATTTAAAAAATCACATTAGACAAATAACCAGAATATCTCACAAGAAGCGTTGTAGTAATCAATATTCAACCAATCATGGCGATATAGCACCAAACTGATTGAAAAAGTTAGATGGCACTTATGTATCTTTTTCCCCCACAAAAAGCTCTATCGCAAGAGAAGAAATATGTGGAAGAGAGAATTATTCTTTATCTTGTAATGGAAAATACATAAGTCTAATAACATCATTCAATCGAATATGTACAGTTATAGAATATATATATAATCCTAGAAATATGGACATTTAGGGAAATTACTAATAATCCCCAACTATGCATCTTCCGACTTTTTTTTTTCTAAAAAAATGTCACTAAATATGTTGTTTCCTTTAAGATAAACTAGTAAGAGTATTAGCGACAGTGGACAAAATGGAAATAATTTGAAGGCCAAATATCATGAAAACGTTCTCTCGGTAAACTAACTTTTTATTTGACTTTTTGTAAAAATCAGTATCTCAAATTATAAAACATTCTCTTGGAAACCGTCGAATATAAACAAAAAAATAAAGAAAAAATATGAAAGAAAATGAGTAAGAACTCGCCAAATTTCAAAAAGAAACAATAAGAAAAACGTCATAAAATGTCTTTGCGATGTTAGGTCAGGAATAAATACAATCCCATACTTTCAGATCTCCGCTATTGAAGCCGAAGGTCGTATGCTACTAAATAGCACCGACACCAACATCGACACACAACACACAACACGACACGATACCCTGATAAGTTGTTTCTCAAAAAAAGAATTTTGACACGTTGTATACATGGCAAATTATTATTTTTATGATTATTTCAATCAAATTAAGTTGGTTCAAATTCTCAAATAAATAAATAAATAAATAGATAAATAAATAAATAAATAATAACAAAAGCCTAGAATGAATTTAAACCAAAAACATTAATCGAGAATTTATTAATATCATTCATTGTTTCAAGTTGATAAATTCAACTTCATTCCAATAATCCATAAAAATTAAAGGAAAAAAACAAGCAATTCACATTTTGAATTCGTGTGTCAGACGTGTCGAAAGAGAAGAGAAAAAAAAAAATTTTGGGATGAATTGTGTACCATAGGAAATGTGTGTCGGAACATAAGAGAATACTAACTTTTCTTCTTTCCAATTTATTATTTTTATTATTATTTTTATTTTGAACATATATATTTTGAACCCTCATTTTTTCAAAATTTTCAAAATTGATCTCGCTTGTTGAAATCATATGTCTAAAACTTGCAAGGCGGAATTTCGACTCGAGTGTCAGAGAGTGTCGAAAAAGTTGACCAGGTATTGGATTTTCCAACATGTGATGACAAAGTGTCAAAGAGTGCACGAGACTGTCGGAGTGTTAGACACAACACGAAAACTCCTGAAGAGTGTCAATGCTTTTTAGGTTTTCTATGGATTGTAAATGTCAGAAAATCACCCCAAAGAACCAAAACTAATGCCTCCAAAATCCAGCCGCTCCTAATCAACAGGGTGACACTAGTACAAAATGGATGTAAGTTTGGTTCGGGTGGGTTTGATTAATAGAACATGCCTCCCATTCAAACTAGGACTCCACCAAACTCCCTTTCCATCATACGCGCCGTCTTACAACACCAACAAATAGAAAAATCTGCTTTTCACATGTAAATTTTAGTGGTTGTGATTTATTGAGACTAAGAAATCATAATCAAAATGCAATGTTGTTGTCCATGGATGAGGTACGACTGAAGCATAACGAAGGAGTCTAATACGTAAGTCACAACCTTAATTAAATGGATCTATGAGCAAAATTATTGTCAATCTAGTGAAATCACACGTACACATGATAAAGTCAGATTTTAAGAACCGTCAAATGTCTCAGAAAAGAATCCTTGAACGAGAATCCTATACCTAAGTCACAATTTTAGTGGCACGGATCTACAACTATTTCTATTATCAAATTAGTGAAATTACATCTACTAATGTCAAAGTTGGATTCTATCCAAACTTTCAAACATTTCACAAAAGAACACACATTTTTTTATTCTTTTTTTTTTTTCCTTTTCTTTCTTCACTTCCTTATCCTTCCTCTAACCGGTCGCCACCAAAGGCAAGGTTGCCGAGGGACCTCACCAGCCTCGAGGAAGCCTGGCCATGGCCAGACGACCTTGCCTAGGCCGATTAATATCATTCATTGTTTTAGCTTGATAAATTCAACTTCATTCCAATAATCCATAAAACTTAGAGAAAAAAAACAAGCAATTCATATTATGGATTTCCGTGTCAGACGTGTCGAAAGAGAAAAGAAAAAAAAACTTGGGGGATGATTTGTGTATCACGAGAAGCGTGAGTTGAAACGAAAGAGCATACTAACTTTTCTTCTTTCCCATTTATTATTTTTATCATTATTTTTTATTTTTAACATATATATATATATATATATATATTTTTTTTGACCCCTCATTTTTTGAAAATTTTTAAAATTGACCTTGCCTTTCTAAATCTCATGTCGGAAACTCGCAAACCGGAATTTCGACTTGAGTGTTAGAGAGTGTCGAAAAAATTCAGATGTTGAATTTTCCAACACGTGTTGACGGAGTATTGAAGAGTGCACGAGAGTGTCGGAGTGTTAGACATGATGCGAAAACTCCCGAAGAGTGTCAGTGCTTTTTAGGTTTGCTGCAGATTGTAAATGTCACAAAATCCCCCCAAAGAACCAAAACTAATGCCTCCAAAATCCAGCCGCTCCTAATCAACAAGGTGTCACTAGTACAAAATGGATGTAAGTTTGGTTTGGGTAGGTTTGAATAATAGAACATGTCTCCCATTCAAACTAGGACTCCACCAAACTCCCTTTCCATCATGCGTACCATCTTACAATGCCAACAAATATAAAAAGCTGCTTTTCACATGTAAATTTTGATGGTTGTGATTTATTGAGACTAAGAAATCATAATCAAAATGCAAGGTCGTTGTCCATTGACGAGCTACGATTGAAGCATAACGAAGGAGTCTAATACTAAGTCACGATCTTAATTGTATGGATATAGGAGCAAAATTATTGTCAATCTAGTGAAATCACACGTACTAATGGTAAAGTCAGATTCTAAGAATCTTCAAATGTCTCACAAAAAAATACAAAATTTGGCTCACAACCCAAAACAATCCCTCTCTTCTGGCATCCAATAATAGTAGCTGTTAGAGGTTCCACATATCAATCGAAATGTGCTTACACCTCAAATTTAGGTGACATGCATTGAGGATAAACGAAGAGATGTCATGTCACTTTTAAATTATTTAATAAATGTGAGATTATTGGATAGTTGTGGCTTTCCTTGCAAGCTCCACTCGCTAATTATCACGTGATTGAAATGGGTTATACTCATTAGAGTTTTCAAAACTTCCTCTCTTCCCTCTCCTTACTATCTCTCCCTCAATTTTTAATTCCTTGAACGAGACTCTTATACCAGAGTTACAATTTTATGGCATAGATCTACAGCCATTTTTATTGTCAAATTAGTGAAATTACATCTACTAATGTTAAAGTTGGATTTTATCCAAACTTTCAAACATTTGACAAAAAAATAAATTTTTTTATTAATTTTATTCTTTTTCTTTCTTCACTTCCTTCTCCATGCTCTAACCGGTCGCCACCAAAGGCAAGGCTGGCGAAGGACCTCACTGACCTCAGGGAAGCCTGGTGATGGCCAGACGACGTTACCTAGGCCGTTAGCTAGGTTGGCAAGGCTCGCCTTCATTGGATCTACTGAGGGTCAAGCCTCGTTGACCATGGGTGAGACTCGACCTCGTCGGAGTCCTCGGCGAGGGTTTCTAGTGGTTGGGCGAGGCTCACCCTCGCCGGATCTAGCAAGAATCGAGCCTCACCACCACTTACCCATGGCTAATGAGGTTTGCCTAGGCTAGAGGCAGGCAGGGCCTCACCTAGCCATGACAAGGGTGGCCTCACCAGTGGCCGGCAAGGGCAAGCCTCACCGGTGCTCACCTTCGGCTAGGCGGCGGAGGAAGGAGGGAGGAGGAAAAAGGGGAAAAAAGGAAAAAAAAAAAACAAATTCAAAAAATATAATATTATTAAAAAAATTATCCACGTCGGTGTCGGCCAAACAGTTGGCGCTAGCGAATGGAGTGAATTAGCGCAATTGTATAAAATTTATGACTAAATTGGCCTGAAAAAAAAAAAAAATGAGTAGAACTGAATTGGAAAAATTGTAATAGGTTTATGTCTATTTTGGTAATTTTCCCTCCTCTAGTGCTATGTCTAGACTTCAGCTTCTTTTAAAATGCCATGCCATACTGAAAAATTAATTTAAAAATCCACATAAGACAAATAGCTGGAATATCTCATGAGAAGCATTATAGTAATCAATATTTAACCAACATGGCGATATAGTACCAAATTGATTGAAAAAGTTTGATGGCACTTATGTATCTATTTCCCCACAAAAAGCTCTATAGCAAGAGAAGAAATATGTGGAAGAGAGAATTATTCTCTATCTTGTAATGAAAAATATATAAGTCTAATAACATCATTCAATTGAGGATATGTACAGTTAAATAATATATATATATATATATATATATATATAATCCTAGAAATATGGACATTTAAGGAATTATATTGATAATCCCCAACTTTGCATCTTCTGACTTTTATTTTTTTCTAAAAATAAGTCAATAAAAATGTTGTTTCCTTTAAGATAAACTAATACGCATTGTTAAATTATATTAATACCACAAAAAAACTACACAAATTGTACAATTGTGACATAAGAAGAGTAAAATCTGAAATCGGTACATTAGTCAACTGTCACATGTCATCACACTTAGCAATTTGATAGTAAAATTCAATGGAAACTATTAGAGGGTGAATTTGTCATAAATTTACCGGTTTGGGATAAATTGTCAAAGATGTCAGTTTTTATGGTCAAAAAGTTAGTTCAAAGAAAATTTATCACATGTGTACTTTCAAGATAATAACCCAAAAAGAAACTACAAAGACCAAAAGAAATTCCAAAGCAAAGCCCATATCAGTCCCCTTTGGTCATAAACACAACTATACCGCTTAAAGCAGCAAAAAGGAGACAATTGTGAAAGAGCTATTTTCAGCTAGGGCTTTTTTCGTTTCACAAAAAAATAATTTCCAAGAAAACATTTTTCGAATTTTTTGGCATTTTTTTCACATAAAATAATTGCTTAGTGATCTAGGAGCATAATCATGGTCAATCTGGTGAAATTACATGTACTAATGATAAAGTCATATTCTAAGAACCTTCAAATGTCTCACAAAAGAATGCAAAATTTGGCTTACAACCCAAAAAAGTCCCTCCTTCTAGCATCCATCAATAGTAGCTGTTAGAGGTTCCACATATCAACTGAAATGTGCTTACACCTCTTGCTTAGGCCAGAGGCAGGTGAGGCCTCACCTAGCTATGGCGAGGGTGGCCTCGCATTGACCAACAAGGGCAAGCCTTGCTAGCGCTTGCCTCTGGTTGGTTGAACAGAGGGAGGAGGGAGAAAGAAGAAAGAAGAAAAAGGAAAAGAAAAGGAAAAAAGAAAAAATAATAATAAATTCGAAAATATATAATATTATTAAAAAAATTGTCCACGTCAGCATAGGCATGCCAAAATTGACCGAAAGGACTAAATTAGCATAATTGCAGAAAGCTTATAACTAAATTAGCCAAAAAAAATGTTTTGAATTGAATTGGAAAAATTGTAATAGATTTAGATTTATTTTGGTAATTTTCCTTCCTCTAGTGCTTTATATAGACTTTGGTTTCTTTTTAAAATGCCATGCCAAACTGTAAAATTAATTTAAAAAATAACATAAGACAAATAGCTAGATTATCTCATGAGAAGCATTGTAGTAATCAATATTCAACCAACATGGCGATATAGCACCAAACTGATTGAAAAAGTTAGATGGTACTTATGTATCTTTTTTCCCCACAATAAGCTCTATAGCAAGAGAAGAAATATGTGGAAGAGAGAATTATTTTTTACTTGTAATGAAAAATACATAAGTCTAATAACATCATTCAATCGAGGATATGTACAATTATAGAAGATATATATATATATATATATATATATATATATATATAATCCTAGAAATATGAACATTTAAGGAAATTACTGATCATCCCCAACTATGCATCTTCCGACTTTTTTTTTCCTAAAAAAATGTCACTAAATATGTTGTTTCCTTTAAGATAAACTAATAAAAGTATTAGCAACAATGGACAAAATGGAAATAATTTGAAGGCCAAATATCATGAAAACGTTCTCTCGGTAAACTAACTTTTTATTTTAATTTTTGTAAAAATTAGTATCTCAAATTATAAAACGTTCTCTCGGTGACCGTCGAACATAAACAAAAAAAATAAAGCAAAAATATGAAAGAAAATGAGTGAGAACTTGCCAAATTTCAAGAAGAAACAATAAGAAAAACATCATAAGATGTCTTTGCGATGTTAGGTCAGGAATAAATACAATCCCATACTTTCAGATCTTTGCTATTGAAGCCGAAGGTTGTATACTACTAAATAGCACCGCCACCAACATCGAAAGACAACACGCGACAACACATCGATAGGTCGTTTCTAAAAAAAAGTGAATTCTAACACGTTATATATTAAATGTATATTTTTATATATACATGACAAATTATTATTTTTATGATTATTTCAATCAAATTAATTTGATTCAAATTCACAAATCAATAAATAAATAAATAATAACAAAAGCCTAGAATGAATTTAAACCAAACACATTAATCCCTAATTTATTAATATCATTCATTGTTTCAAGTTGATAAATTGAAATTCATTCCAATAATCCATAAAACTTATGAAAAAAACAAGCGATTCACATTTTGAATTCGCATGTCGATGTGTCGAAAGAGAAGAGAAAGAAAAAACTTTTAAGATGAATTGTGTATCATAGGAAATGTGAGTCGGAACAGAAGAGAATACTGACTTTTCTTCTTTCCCATTTAATAATAATAATAATAATAATAATAATAATAATAATAATAATATTATTATTATTATTATTATTATTATTATTATTATTTTTATTTTTATTTTTATTTTTATTTTTATTTTTATTTTTATTTTTATTATTTATTTATTTTTAACATATATATTATGACCCTCATTTTTTAAATTTTTTTAAAAATTGACCTTGCGTGTTGAAATTACATGTCGAAAACTCGCAAGACGGAAATTCAACTCAAGTGTCAAAGAGTGTCAAAAAAGTTGACAAGGTATTGGATTTTCCAACACTTGTTGACAGTCTTGAAGAGTGCACGAGATTTTCGGAGTGTTAGACACTACATGAAAACACCCGAAGAGTGTCAGTGCTTTTAAGGTTTGCTGCAGATTGTAGATGTCACAAAATCCCCCCGAAGAACCAAAACTAATGCCTCCAAAATCTAGCCGCTCCTAATCAATAGGGTGTCACTAGTACAAAATGGATATAAGTTTGGTTCGGGTGGGTTTGAATAATAGAACATGTCTCTCATTCAAACTAGGACTCCACCAAACTCCCTTTCCATCATACGCACCGTCTTACAACACCAACAAATAGAAAAATCTGCTTTTTATATTTATATTTTGGTGGTTGTGATTTATTGAGACTTATAAATCATAATAAATATGCAAGGTTGTTATCCATGGACGAGCTACGATTGAAGCATAACGAAGGAATCTAATACCTAAGTCACGACCTTAATTGCACGGATTTAGGAGTAAAATTATTGTCAATCTAGTGAAATCACGCGTACTAATGATAAAGTCAGATTTTAAGAACCTTCAAATGTCTCACAAAAAAAAAAAAAAAACGCAAAATTTTGCTTAAAACCCAAAACAGTCCCCCCTTTTGGCATCCATCAATAGAAGCTGTCAAAGGTTCCACATATCAACAGAAATGTGCTTACACCTCTAGAATTTAGGTGACGTGCATTGAGGATAAATGAAGAGATGTCGTATCACTCTTAAATGATTTAATAAATGTGAGAAACTATTAAATAGTTGTGGCTTTCCGCATAAGCTCCACTCGCTAATTACCACGTGTTCGAAATGAATCATACTCATTAGAGTTTTCAAAATTTCCTCCCTTCCCTCTCCTTACTCTCTCCCTCCATTATTAATTCCTTGAACGAGACTCTTATACCTAAGTCACAATTTCAATGGCATGGATCTACAACCATTTTTATTATCAAATTAGTGAAATTACATCTACTAATGCCAAAGTTGGATTCTATCCAAACTTTCAAACATTTCACAAAAGAACACAAATTTTTTATTATTTTTTTTTCTTTTTCTTTCTTCACTTCCTTCTCCTTCCTCTAACCGGTTGCCGCCAAAGGCAGGGTTGCCGAGGGACCTCACTAGCCACGGGGAATCCTGGGCATGGCCAAATGACCTTACCTAGGCGGATTAATATCATTCATTATTTCAACTTGATAAATTCAACTTCATTCCAATAACTCATAAAACTAAGAGAAAAAAAAAAAAAAAAACAAGCAATTTACATTCTGGATTTGCGTATTAGACGTGTCGGAAGAGAAAAGGAAAAAAAAAAAAAAAAAACTAAGGGGATGAATTGTGTATAACGGGAAGCATGAGTCGAAACAAAAGATAATACTAACTTTTCTACTTTTCCATTTATTTTTTTATCATTATTTTTTATTTTTTAACATATATATATTTTGACCCCTCATTTTTTTGAAAATTTTAAAGTTGACCTCGCGTGTCTAAATCACATGCCAGAAACTCGCAAATTGGAATTTCGACTCGAGTGTTAGAGAGTGTCGAAAAAATTGATCAGATGTTGAATTTTCCAACACGTGTTGATGGAGTATCGCAGAGTGCAAGAAACTATCGGACTGTTAGACACGACACGAAAACTCCCGAAGAGTGTAAGTGCTTTTTAGGTTTGTGTGGATTGTAAATGTCACAAAATCCCCCCAAAGAACCAAAACTAATGCCTCCAAAATCCAGCTGCTCCTAATTAATAGGGTGTCACTAGTACAAAATGAATTTAAGTTTGGTTCGGGTGGGTTTGAATAATAGAACATGTTGCCCATTCAAACTAGGACTCCACCAAACTCCCTTTCCATCATACGTACTGTCTTACAATGCCAACAAATATAAAAAGCTGTTTTTTACATGTAAATTTTGATGGTTGTGATTTATTAAGACTCAGAAATCATAATCAAAATGCAAGGTCGTTGTCCATTGATGAGCTACGATTGAAGCATAAGGAAGGAGTCTAATACCTAAGTCAAGATCTTAATTGCACGGATCTAGGAGCAAAATTATTGTCAATCTAGTGAAATCACACGTACTAATGATAAAGTCAGATTCTAAAAACCTTCAAATGTCTCTCAAAAAAATGCAAAATTTGGCTCACAACCCAAAACAGTCCCCCCTTTTTGGCATCCAATAAAAGTAGCTGTTAGAGGTTCCACATATCAATCGAAATGTGCTTACACCTCTCAAATTTAGGTGACATGCATTGAGGATAAACGAAGAGATGTTGTGTCACTTATTTAATAAATGTGAGAAATTATTGGATAGTTGTGGCTTTCCACGCAAGCTCCACTCGCTAATTATCACGTGTTCGAAATGAGTCATACTAGTTAGAGTTTTCAAAACTTCCTCTCTTCCCTCTCCTTACTATCTCTCCCTCCATTATTAATTCCTTGAACGAGACTCCTATACCAGAGTCACAATGTCAATGGCATAGATCTACAACCATTTTTATCGTCAAATTAGTGAAATTACACCTACCAATGTTAAAGATGGATTCTATCCAAACTTTCAAACGTTTGACAAAAAAACACAAAATTTTTATTAATTTTATTCTTTTTCTTTCTTCACTTCCTTCTCCTTCCTCTAACCGGTCGCCACCAAAGGCAGGGCTGGCGAGGGACCTCACTAGCCTCAAGGAAGCCTGGTGATGGCCGGATGACCTTGTCTAGGCCGTTAGCTAGGCTAGGGGGGCTCGCCCTCATCGGATCTAGTGAGGGTCTCGCTGGAGGCCTCGGCCTCGCTGGAGGCCTCGGCGAGGGTTGCTAGTGGTTGGGCGAGGCTCACCCTCGCCAAATCTGGTGAAAATCGAGCCTCGCCACGACTTACTCATGGCTAATGAGGCTTGCCTAGGCCAAAGGCAGGCAAAGCCTCACCTAGCCATGACAAGGGTGGCCTCACCAGTGGCTGGCAGGGGCGAGCCTTGCCGGCACTCACCTCTGGCTATCTAGCCGGAGGAAAGAGGGAGGAGGAAGAAGGGGAAAAGAGGGAAAAAATAAAAAAGAATAACAAATTCGAAAAATATAATATCATTAAAAAATTATCTATGTCAGCGTCGGTCAAACGGTTGGCACTAGTGAATGGATTGAATTGGCACAATTGCATAAAATTTATGACTAAATTGGCCAAAAAAGAAATATTTAAAACTGAATTGGAAAAATTACAATGGTTTATGTCTGTTTTGGTAATTTTCCCTCCTCTAGTGCTATGTCTAGACTTTTGTTTCTTTTTAAAATGCCATGCGAGACTGAAAAATTAATTTAAAAAACCACATAAGACAAATAGCTGGAATATCTCACGAGAAGCATTGTAGTAATCAATATTTAACCAACATGGCGATATAGTACCAAATTGATTGAAAAAGTTTGATGGCACTTATGTAACTTTTTCCCCACAAAAAGCTCTATAGCAAGAGAAGAAATATGTGGAAGAGAGAATTTTTTTCTATCTTGTAATAAAAAATATATAAGTCTAATAACATCATTCAATCGAGGATATGTACAGTTAAAGAAAAAAATATATATATATATATATAATCCTAGAAATATGGACATTTGAGGAATTATACTGATAATCCCCAACTTTGCATTGTTCGACTTTTATTTTTTTCTATAAAAAAAAAGTCAATAAAAATGTTGTTTCCTTTAAGATAAACTAATACGCTTTGTTAAATTAGATTAATACCACAAAAAAATTACATGAATTGTACAATTGTGACATAAGAAGAGTAAAAACCCAAATTTGTATGCTAGTCAACTATCACGTGTCATCAAACTTAGTAATTTGATAGTGAAATTCAATGTAAACTATTAGAAGGTAAATTTGTTATAAATATACCAGCTTGAGATAAATTTGTCAAAGATGTACCCAATTGGGGTTTTTTATGGCCAAAAAATTAGTTCAAAGTAAATTTATCACATGTGTACTTTCAAGATATTAACTGAAAAAGAAACTACAAAGACCAAAAGAAATTCCCAAGCGAAGCCCATATCAATCCACTTTGGTCATAAACACAACTATACCCCTTAAAGCAGCAGAAAGGAGATCATTGCAAAAGAACTATTTTCAGCTAGGGCTTTATTTGTTTCGTGAATAAATAATTTTGAGGAAAACGTTTTTCCAATTTTTCGGCGTTCGTTTCACAGAAAGTGAATTGCATAGGGAAAACATTTTCCATGAAGGAAAAAAAGTCTTCTAAACTAGGGAAACACGTTTTCCACTTTTCAAAAGCAGAAAACATTTTCCGCACTTAGTCTCTCTTATCTCGCATCCCTATAAACCCTTGCTTCCTCCCCCCTTTTTCTTCTCCTTCTTTTAATTAGAATTATTTTTTTTCTTTTTTCTTTTTCTTTTTTTCGTTTTCCTCTTCTTCTTTCTTTTTAATGTTTTTTTTTTTGGTAAACCCTCTTCTTCTATCTTGGGTGGTTGCTGACCATGGCCACGGCCAGCAACTAGCCACAGGCAAACCTCGAGCTTGCCCACCTCTAGTAAGCGCTCACCACTCGCCAGATTGGTGAGCACGAGCTTGTGGTGATGCGCTTGCTAATAGGTCACGCTCATTGATCTAGTGAGCCCCGAGCTCACCGGACTCGAGCCTTGCTAGATCGGCAAACGGCGAACCTAGGCTCGCTGTGGCCAATCGTCGGCTGTCAACATGGCGACAACCGACCAAGAAGAAGAGGAGGAAAACAAAGAAAAGAAAAAGAAAAAAACATAAGAAAAAAATGGAAAAAAAAATTAATAATTGATTTTTAAAAGAATAAAAATAATTAAAAATTGATTTTAAAAAAATAAAATAAATGAAAAAGAGTGTATACGAGAAAATGTTTTCCTTCCCGAACATCAATAAATATTTTCTGCTTCATTTTCAAGTTTCCTCTGAACATCAGAAAATAATTATATTCTCTTAGAAATGATTTCTTAGAAAATATTTTCTAATAATGCTACATTTTTCACAAAACGAATAGAGTCTGAAAGACACTTTGATGTAGACATATCGTCCAATATGCATTAGTTACTTAAATGAGATGTTCTCTCCAAAAAGGACCCAATTGATATGAATTGATTACACCCTCCACGTCACATGGAATTCCATCAAAATCGCCATTTTCGGGAGCCGGACATAAGATCAGTGATAGCCGAGTTTTTCCTGTCAAAGCCATTACAACAACCAGACAGCTCAAGAAATCCATAAAGAATTAGTTAAAGAATCGTTGAAAAGCTGGTAGGAAAAAGATGATTTGTTGATTAAAAATATATAGACGCTTATCCGGGGTTTCCATCAAATGGACCTTGCATAGGAAACAATTAGAAGATTCTTCGAGACAATTACGAGTTCATCCTCAAAAGCTTATTAACGCATATTGAGTGGGCCGCTGTCTTTCTTCAGTTTGTTGTTTTCTCAATGTTCTGATCTTTCATTTCCTATTTACTTCCTGCTGATGTTCCTTTTCTGCACATCATGTGCACACAAGAGGCCTTGTAATCCTATTCAATCAATTTTCACGATTGTAAGGGAAAAACAACAAACTGCGCACTTAAATAAATAAGCAATATAGGTTTATAATTGTTCATTAGGTTTTTCAACGCCTTGCACAGCTAGTACATATTAGAAAACAAGCTAAAGATCAGAAACCGACGATAGCATTTGAGTTTCAGCAGAAAACATTCTTCCTGAATCAGGCATTTTGTTTTTCATATAGTCCCTCAAAAGAAATTCCAGCGTTAGAAGGAGAAAATTTAGGATATGCATGCAGAATGGACGAGGCGAGGGGTGTTCACCCCACAATGTAAGCAAATCATCCACCGAAAACCTATGAAGCACGGACACGTTGTCCATGCTTCCGTGTCGTGTCCGACACGTGTCGGAGCGTGTCGGACACGTCGACACGCTCGGACACGGTCGGACACGCGGTCAACGCGTGTTGGATTTTCCGACACACGGTCAACTTTTATCGACACGAGTGTCGACGTGTGTCCGGAAAACTGATGGAGGGTGAACGCGAGGGAGGGCGAGGGAGCAGAGGCCGCGAGCGCCGGCAAGACGAAGCCACGAACGGACCACCACGACGGCGAGCCGAACAGAGAGAAAGAAGAGAGAAGGCAAACTCCCGACGGCAAGACGAAGCCACAAACGGATCACCGTGACGGCGAGAGACGGCCGAGAGAGCGGTGAGGGTCGCCACTGTTGCGATGGATCGGCGATGAGAGGAAGAGGGGAGGAGGGAAGGGGGTCGTGCGGCGAGCGGCAAGGAGGATAGGAAAAGAAGAGCTCGGCGGCTCGCTAGGGTTTTTTGTAAAGAAATCCGAAAAAAATAAGAGAAAGGAGGTCTGATGGCGTGAGAGAGGGGGGGATGTGACAGCTCACTTGTCACTGTCAAGTGGAGGGAGGGAAAATAGTAAAACGAACTTGTGGTGGAGGGAAAAAAGACGAACGAAAAAAGCAGTAGATTCTGGGAATTGTTTTTTAACCGGAAAATTAAATAAATGAAATTAAAAAATAATTTCAAAAAATAAAAATATTAAATTTTGAATAATGATCAATTTTGGTTATGGTAAAAAATCATTGATTTATTTAAATAAATTGATTCGAATTTCTTATTAATTATTAGTTTCATCGATAACTTTTATTAAAATTAAAAAATGTTTCTATTAATTATGAATATATCTTTCGAATTTCAAATGAATTGATTTGTTAATATTATTAGTGTAAATTTATTATAGGCTCTTATTTATTTATAAATTTGAATCAAATTAATTAAAAGTAAAAATATTCATTTAATATACAACGTGTCGCACCGTGTCGGAATTTTCTATTTTTAGAAATGACGTGTCAACGTATCGTGTCGTGTCGGACACTTGTGTCGTGTCCCGTGTCGGTGCTACATAGCCGAAAACCACAACTTCATCACTCTAGAGTGAGGTTTAGGGCGAAGTGTCTTGTCGAGGAATTACACTTATGGTGTGAATATGACTTTAAATATCTAATGCTGATTGACTTGCTATACTCAAGTTAATGACTTACGCTGCTTCCAATGCAAACAAAGCTTTTTAAGGCTAAAAAGTTAAGATATAATTTCTTCGATCCAATGACAATTGACATGCATGGGGTCAGAAAATTTTGTTCCCTTTGTTCTTTTACTTAAAGAGAAGTAAATATGCAGAATTGATGTCTAATAAAGACCTACACACATGAATATAAACCGCGGACATTTAATTATTTTCATGAAATTGTTCCTGTTACAGGACCTCCGCACGATGACAACGGCTATGCTGATTTTTTAAACTCTTAAAGGGTAAACCCATGAACAAAAGGCAATAGAAAGACCTAGTTAAGCAACTCTCCTTATGCTCACTTAATGAGTAAAGCTCCAATCTTGATCAGTAAAGCTCCAATCAGAGATAACACTGGGCCTAAGCAGGCCCAGTCACTTTCAATCCCGTCCACTAAGACAAGCCCACAAACTATGTTGTGGTGGCTCTTAATTCATCTTCTTTGAAAGATACTCCTTGTATTTTATTTTTTATTTTTATAATTATTATACAATACGTGATTTATCATTTTTTTAACATTCGTATCAGAGGTTAATCACATACTGAAAAGAAAAAGAAAACCTGAATTGCTCATCATTTTTGCTCTTTGCTGGGGATTTCGGTACAATCAATTAGTGTCTTTGGATTGAATTAGTCACCAATGAATTTGTTTGTCTTGGTGCTTGGTGATTGGTACTGGGCAAATTATTCCTAGATGGCAATTCAATAAGTTTGTCACTTCAGGTTTATGTAGTTCTTTGGCACCGTTGATGAGTTGTATCGGTTGTAAAAGTTGAGTTTTGAATTTTTAATATTATTGGAATGGAAAGTATATGGTATTAACAAATGATGAATTAATAATTTTTTTAGGGTAAATACATAGGGACCTCGAAAATAGTCTAGATTGATCGATAGGATCACACAACGATTTTGGGTTTTGGTTTCGGTGACCATCCCCTGTAATGATATTAAAGAAGAATTACTAGAAGTGTTATTCGACCTTGTGTTGATGATATTAGAGATAGGCACATAAAAATTGCTCCGGGAACGTTTGGGAGAAAGGACGTAATTGAAAAAAAGAAAAATCAGGCAAGGAACTAAAAAGAGCATCAGGACCCAATTGCAACAGATGCTCAAATTTGAGGACGGCATTTTAAAAATCTAAATTTTCCTCAGTCGTGCCGACATCTTGGTCGACTTTCGCTCTCTCATCGCTCTTTTGCTCGGTTAAGGTTTTGTTTAGCCACCGTCGTCGATCGGCATGAAGCTCTCGCGTGAGCAGATCACCCAATTCGATTCACTCCAATAGCCCCGACGGATGAAGCGAACCGCAGAAACCTGCTGCTTATCACGCCGAAGCCCAACGAGTAAAAGTCCCCCCAAGAGGATGAAGAACCTCGTCTCCGCCTCGGACGATCTGTCCTGGTTCCAGTGCCAGTGCAGGTCCCTCGACGATGAGGCCAATGCCGGTGCCGCGTCGTACGACCTCACTGTCCGTCGGAGAGAGAATGGCAACGAGCCATCTGGGGACGATGAGGTCAATCCAGAAGCGTCAGGAAAAATCGGGTAGCGTAGATGATTCTCGTCTAAAAACTGAGGGAGGAGGTGGCGATGTTGGGGGATGATCAGGGGCACGAGGGCATGCCCGTGGAGGAATTTGCGGCGGCAACGTATATTAGAGGGGTGTTATGGATGGAAAGAGGATAAAGGGGTGGGGGAAGAATGCCAAGGAGGATGTTTCCTGTTGATAAATTTTGTTTTTTTTTTAATCGATCCTATTTTATTCCTACTTTAATTCTCACTCTCGAATTTTTGTCCTATCTCCTTGCAGGGTGTGGGAGTTGAAACCCACACTTGAAATTAAATCGTCCCCACCTCAACCTCTTAAAAATGTGGGGACCTCACCTCTCCCTTCCATGTTGGAAGAGTGGCCACGTGGTTCCTATTTGGCACATTGAAAGGTGAGAAATTATATCTGAAGAGGGGAAGGGCAGTTGATGCCGTTGGACTGAAGATTTATGATATACTGATAGATGGGAGCAAAGCAGTTATTTAAGGTGTAGATCAAGAATATCTTGAGACTGCCTTACGCAAGCGTGGGCATCTGGTTTGCATTTTGTCTGGTGGTTATAAGCGTGTCCATGGGAGTCTAATGGAAAGGGATATTGACTGAGATACTGGTGTAGTCCGCGATGCTGATAGTCAGGAGTTGTTCAACGTGCGGCTTGGTCAAATTGCTGAGTATGTTGGAGATCCAAGATTAATTGGGGTTTTTGTCGGTGCCTCAACAGTGTCAGAAAGATGGTAGGCATTCCTGTTTAACATGACTCCTGTTTAGTATTTGGGTAGATTGAGGTCGTACTTGATTCATGCATTCAGTGTTGGCAGTTGCTTGAGGTGATCGTGATGATGTCAAGTAAACTTTTCAGTTGACTTTTAGATTCATATTATGTCCATGTTGAGTTATTAAGTAAGTTCTACTTGCTGAAGCTATTCCCTTGTCAAATAAAGATATTGTGGTTTTGTTTTATAATTTATCTCTCTTTGTCTATCTATGTTATTGCAAAGTTGAATTAAGTCGATGAGAATAAAAAAAGAAGAGGGTAGAGAAGTAACAGAGAGATCAAAAGAGAAGATAGAGCACAGAGAAAACATTTTTCGGGTACTCTTTTTTTTATACTTGAAATGTACCAAATAATTGAATGCTCATGTAGTGAGCTGTAACGGCAGTAGGAACAAACCGCATGCTTGACTAGTTAGATCTCAATCTCATAACAGAGACTTATTCCATTGATACACCAAAACCTCCTTGTAAGCATTTTGCTTTAAATGATTTTGATTTTTAGTTGTTTCGAAATAGCTGTATGGCTGTTCCCTTTGAAAGTGGATCAAGATTGGTGACAGCAGTTTCTAAATGTTGTGCATGGTGGAAGTAGAGAGTGGATATCTGAAGATGATGCAGGTTTTTCTGGTCAAGTTGACTCATAAAGGTGCTGCAGTTTGACTTATGATAGCTTGTACCTGGCCTTCCGATTGTCAACTTACAAATATATGGACCGAAAAACATTGAAGTTTCTTAACATGGCAAATCTTAGATGCCAGTCTCTTGGTCGTGATACTACTTATTTGAGTCAAAAGGTAGACGAATGGTTGGTTCATCTCATCTTAAGTTGAGTCGAGAGGAGCTCCTTATGTAGTCGGACAATGCTGAATTGTTCATCATTTTTGTTCTTTGCTGGGGATTTTGGTTTAATCAATTAGTGTCTTTGGATTGAATCAATCAACCAATCAATTAGTTTGTCTTGGTGCTTGATGCTTGGCAAATTATTCCTAGATGGGCAATTCAATAAGTTTGTTGCTTTAGGTTAATGCAATTCTTTGGCATAGTTGATGAGTCGTAGTGGTGGTAAAAGTTTTATAAATTGATGACTTTTATCTGATAAAGCTGATTTGATAATTTGGTCTCAGGTTGTAGAGAAGTTTCCTGTTAAACTTATTTGTTTGGTTCCCTTCATTGTGTTAACTTGATAAACCTAACCAAATCAATATTATATGTTAAGGCAATAATTTTGTTGTCAGCAATAAGGCTATGATCCTTCTTGCACCTAATAAAAAATGTTGTAGCTAATAGTCGTTCAATGTCTTTGCAGTTTGCAATCTTCCCTCTAAGGAAATAATTTTCTTGCTTGATGTTAACGATTAAAGTGCTAAGTTACTCCTTAGCTTCTTCTATGTTATTGGTTTAGAGCCGCATCTCATAAATGACGAACTAACTCAACGGATTGGTTTGACTTTTACCCTTATTAGATTGATTTTGGTGAAATAAATCATTTTTTTCTTTTTTGTATACAGTATACACCAAATGGGACCAAGAACCACAAATGTCCTAGTCAACAAGAAATGAAATTGACTTCTATTAAGTACAGTTGAAACAAATTTATATTGGCACGGTTTAATTGTCCTTTTAGTTCCCACTTTTACTTGCTTGTCAACTCACTTATAAGTATTTGTGATTTACTCTAACTCTTATCTTGGATGGAAAATATTGAAAGGGGTAAAAAGAGAACCCACCTGCGATGATTCTATTATTTGGGTTACTACACGGGAAGGGAATGGAAGAGAAATTTAGTTACTTCATTTTGGACTAAAAGAAGTTTCTCCAAAGTCAGAGATGAATAATGGAAGTTATCGTTTGCTGATGCATATAGTTATAACCACAAGAGTATCCTTCGTGAGGAGTAGGAAACAAGAGAAAGAGAAAGGCTACTTCAGTCTATCAAATATATTTCATTTTCCTCCATATAGTTTTCTCTCCAGTATGCATTTAAGTCAAGATTTCACCTTCTTATCTTTTTTTTTTTTTTCTCTTTTTCAAATAGAGTGAGTGACCAAGCTTTTGACTTCATTGTGGTGTACTTTTGATTACTTGTGAGAGAGAACGTGATGTGATTTTCAGTGAAGTCGAGAGGATTGCATGCTCTATGCTACTTTTTTGGAGAAGCTATACCTTTTTTTTTCCTTAATCTGAAGTTGCAATGAAATTAAACAAGTAATGTGACTGTAATATGAAAATCTCCTTGTGATCACAACCATGTGCTCGAAATTTGAGTTAAGGCAAGATGAATCTGTGTGTAATTGGAGTCATAAGGGCTGAAGAAAGAAGGTAAGTGTGCGAGTAAACAAGCTGGATTGCCGGATTGGCTTTCTACTGCATCATCCTTTTTTGAATGTTAAATTGTTATGCAGCAGCAAGTTTTCATTTGTAACATGCACAATGTTTCTCTGATGTGGAACTGTATGTCAAAAGCTCTCCCAACATTTTTACTTTTTGTACATTTTCCTTTTTCGGAGCTTGCCTTTTTTTTTCCCCCTTTTTGGAGTGGGGTTGGAGAGCTGATGAGGTTATTAATCTTGTTTCTTAGGCTATACTCTAATCAATGCTCTCCAATGGGGTTAGCATTTTTGTATCTGCTGGCATGTGGAAAAATAATAAATAGGTGTACATCAGAGCTCTATCGGTGCGAATTGGTGCATGCATAGATGGCACGACAAATAGTAAGGGGTCGAGATTGAAATTGGAAATGACTGTTCAAGAAGGTCAGGTGGTGGTTGCGCATGTCACCACAAGGGATATGATTTTTAAGTCTATTTTGGAGGAAGGAGTTTTCCGCTTCGATTGTCGCGGCAGTTCCTAATCTTTCTTTTGGCAACAACTAGGATAGGGACACACCTATACAGAGTCATCATGTCCCTTCTTATATCCCTTTTGGGCAGCAGATCGTCAAACTTGAGGTCAATCTTCACATGCTCTTATTTCTTTGCCATGAATCAGTTGAATCTTTTCTTGGTTGATTTGTTGCGCTCTTGGGACTGTGACATTTCCAATATTTTTAGGAATTCACTTTGCTTGACTTATGTTTTCCAAGTGAGTATGTATTTTTGGAGTTCTTAATAACATTGTATTACATATGATTTAGCTACCTGCTAGGACCAGTTTTTAAGGGACTGGTGAAGTCAATGGATAGCTTGAGCGTATGGGAAAATGAGTTAGTCCCTCATTCCCCAACTTTCCATACTAGCATTTGCTTTATCTTTCCTTGAATGCTCAGTGATCTCTCCGGTTTTAGGTGTTTACATGGAACAATGACGCATGGGGTTATGGCCCTGGTACTAGAGGTGGCAAAATGGATCATATATGGGTCACTTTTTTTTTAAGAGACTAGTTAAATAAGTTTAACAAATGTGGGTCTTAAGTGGGTTGGATTTAGAACTCATTTTCAACCAAAACCTCACAATCTCTCTCTTCCCGTTTTAACCTTACAATTTTTTTTAATATAAAAATCGAAATTATAATTATTTTTTATTTTAATTTTCTTTTCTTTTTCTTTTTTTTTTTTTTTTTTTTTCTTCTTCCTCCTTCCGGTGGCCGGCACGACAACTTGCCAAGCGAGCCTCGAGCTCGCCGGATCCGGCAAGGCATTTGTTCAATTTAACATTATTTTTTTCTTGTTCTTTTTTTCTTCCAAGTACTATCTAATATTTATATATATATCTTAAATATATGTTTTTCACTTTGACCACTAATAGAACACGCCGGCCAAATAGTTTACCTTAATATAGATGCTCACGAGGGTTAATTTTTAAATGGACACGAAAATGATAGAATATTTAAATATTAAATCGAGCAAGCTGTTTTGAAAGCTAAAATTATAAAGTAAATGTGTGATTTATTATTTAAATATTTTAACATGATTTAATATTTAAATATTCTATCATGAACACTAAGGCATGACTAAAAACAACCTAACCTAGCATTAATTGAAAGCTTGAAATATATAAATTGTTCAACAAATAGACAATGGTGGATCGAGACATAGATACTCAAATTATTTTGCAATTTTGGGGAGTTCGTCAATAATAACATCAAGATCTTTAGTTAGGCAATCAAAGAAGACACTCAAACGGGTTGCAATAGATCGAACGAAGGCAAATAAACACAACCCACCAGGCTCAAGAGCTCTTCCCGCTTGAACGAAGGCTCAAAAGCTTTTCCGCCACGTCTCTCTTCCACCACCCTCGTCCTCTTCCGAAACTTGCCCTTGCCTAACCATTGTGAGGTTGGTGTCACTTGGCCATTGAGACCTTGCCATGGTCAGGCAAGGCTCACTCTCACTTCATTTGGCCGACCTTCAAGAGGAGGAAGAAGAAGAAGAAAAAGAAAGAGGAAAATGTAGAAATCTTAAGTTACAAAAAAATTTAAAAATTATCCAAATGAATTTTCGTTTGGGGAATAAAATTAAAAGAAACCAATTCTAAATCGAAATTATTTTCAATAGTAGAATCTTTAGCAAATGCATTTTTATTGTCTAGGGCACATTGCACTCATCGGTTTTTGAATCTTTAACTGAAGTTTGATGCCTAGGAACATAGTAACCTGAAGGCTCTAGCATCGAACTTCTTAATGACGATCATAACATGAAGATTCAAACAATTCATGAACAAGGTCACCTCATAGCATAAGGACTCAGACTTGAGGGTCGAGTTCGCAATCACCTCTTCACTCTCAATCTCTGATAACGGCAGTACAGTGACCAAGATCGACGCTAAAGTAGGAGAGACCGCAGGGGGGAGAAGGGGCAAATTACCGCTGGTCTTTAGGATGGGATTGTCATTCTGGAAGGTGACATTTTTGGTTTGAGTTAGCAACTTAGTGAGAGCAAGGGTGGATATGAGCCATGGATATGGAGGCTAGTAGCTGATAGCGATGATGATGACGATTACAAGCAAGAAGACAAAGACTGAGAAGCAGAGATTGCTAAGAACTTGATGATAATATGGTTAAGGGCTTCAGCTCCTAGATTTGAATCTTTAATTGGGGTTTTTCTTGTCTTCATGATCGATCAACCGAAGAGTTTGACGCCGCATGTGACAATGAATAAGACAGAGCAAAGGGGATAGAATGGGGGTGAATAGTGAAGAGATATGAGATGGATTTTTGACTTACAAGTGAGCTTTGAGTTGAATATATAATGGAGGAACACCACAACCAAATCACATCAAATCAGAGAAAATCCTAATAGGCAACATTTCTAAGAAACAAGAATAGAAAGCCTCTTTTCAACAGCAGGCAACTGTGCTTTTCTGCTCGGGTCTTGCCGGAGTAACAACTATATTGTACAATATTGTACAAGGGCTGGAGAGCATCAACTGCAGATCCCTCAAAGTTGCAAGGTTGTCTCATTGATTGGTCCTCATCAACGTGACTGCGATAATGTGAAAATCCAGTAGCATACGGGAAGCAACCTAAGTAACGGGGATATTCTCGAGTAATTCTACTCTTAGACTAGACTCAACATTTTTGAGTCATAGCGACACATCTAACCGGACAAGACTTCCATTATGCTTGTATGGAAGGAGCCAGCTGAGCAGAATCAGCAGGACGAAGGATCAAACTAGCACGTCTCAGATTAATGCTACAGGGAACAATGCTTGAATCAAATCCGCGCTTCCAAAAGATGCACCCCTGTGAATGAATTGTAATAATGCCATGAATTGAGTCATCAAGGCAAATTCTAGTTCCCAAATGATTTCCAGGAAATATATCCCAACCATAGGAACTTGGAGAAAGATCTCAAAGAAAAATGATATCATAAGTCTAGAGTGAACTAATTAGGATGTAATTTGCCATCAGGATACATAGACTTGCGGCACAACCATACAGTTCTATCAAAACTTCTTTCATTTTTTACTTTCTCTTTCTGGTACACGTTTTTCAATTTTCAAGTTCATTCCCTACATTCTCTGAGTACACTTTCTCGACACATAAACCATACAACACACCAGAATACTTCTCCAGCGATCCACTGAAGAAGCTTTCTTCAATTTTTTGAAAGCAGAAGATGTCAGCAGACTATCCGAACCTGCCTGGTGACATACCCCGACTCTCTCAACTTTCAACAACTCCGCGACCTTGTTGAGACCTCCGTGGAGACTATTGCAGAACTTCATAAGATGCTTGATATCATACAATGTCGGGAAATACATGTGGATCAACTTGAAGAACCCCGCTTGAGTGTCCGGCAGGGTTTGGCAAGTCAACACCTTGAGCAAATACCCGAGATCGTACCCGCTGTGGAAGGTTACCCAGTGAACATTATCGTTCAGCACAATCCCAGACGACATCAGCAACTCCCCAAATCGCACGGCATTGATGCCCCTGTCCCTATTCTTCTTGAAATTGATCCCGCTCTGTTTCAAGAGCTCGATCGAATCATTTGCGAAGAAATCCTCATTCGCATTGAACTCATGGAAATTGAACTGCCAAATGCAGCACTTATCCGACCCGCAAGTCGGCAAGCTCCCTCTCTCATCAGAAAAAGTGAGGCCCAATTGGATCAACTTCAGTATATCCACATTCTCCTTCAGAGTCTGGTAGTGAAACTCACTGGAGTTCTTGAAGTTGCCCACAGGGCGCACGGCAATACCCGGGAACTCCGTGTCCATGGCTGCACGAATTAGTTAAGGAGGCGTTCTTGGTTCTTAAGGCAGATGTGGTTGGCCTTGTCGATGATGTAGTCCAGGTAGGAGTCGAGGATGAGCTCATTGTCGCACTTCCTGATCCGGACCGTGAAGCCACGCTTCTGGTCGGGCAGGGGCCCCCACGAGGAAGGCTGGGACCACCACTGCCTCACCACATGCTCCCACTAGACGGCAACGCCGTCAAAGATGTCGACGATGCAGTCATTGTTTGAGTGGCCACAGGTGGTGAGCTGGAATTGCGAGCGCGACTGAGGGACAGGCAGCTACAGGAGGCCGAGACGAAGGAGCTGAATAGAGTTGGACAGTGTTGACGCAGTTGTTCTCGTTGATTTCAAAGTAGCAGTAGAAGAGTCAAGGCCTAAGGCCCGTTTTAGGAATCTGAGGGTGGTGAAGCAAAGCTCCGGCGGGAGTGCCGCCCAGAGGAGGGTCTGGCAGAAGGCGAGGGTGCCCAGCAGTCTGGTTCTCCAGGTTCTTCGTTAGATATTGAGGATTTATTTTTTAGTCATAGCCATCCATTTTCTTTGTCAATCTCATCGAGACTAGTTTGTGTTTTGCAGGTTTCGTGCCTGCTATCGAGTAACCTATGGTAATCTTAATATTTTACCGGCTGTTCTTGTGGTTGAGTAATTGGGGGGCTAATACTGTCCTGACACTATTCAATCCAAGCGAGACTAGTGCCTTCTTTTTATTTTTTTTTTTGGGAAAATGATCTGCACTGCACCATGTATTGTGTCAAGGCCACCGGATGACTAGCTTGTCCGGTCTAGTAAAATATCAACAAGGATACCCTTCGGTGAAAAAGACATTGGGTACTTGAGGCCCCACATCTTGACTTCTCTCATGCTACTCTCTCTCTCTCTCAATGGAAAGGAAAAAACATAAATGAATGTAAGAACAGATACTTCACCTCCCCTCTGAAGTGAAGTGAAGAAAGACGACGAGCCATTTGCCGATTCTCTCGTGGAGCTTTATACTTGCAAGAACATCCACCGTGAACCTCTCTTCATCGCTGTCGCACACATGTCTGAGTCAAGAGCCGGCTCGCCGCAGCTGTCGCCACCCACGAAAACCTCGCCGAAGCCCTCGCTCTTAGTCACTCTCCTATCACTGTCGGTCTTGGCTCCAATTCTAGCGATCACGATCCTGCACCAACACGAGCCCTTCGACTGGCACTGCACTGCTTTGCTCACTCTCCTATTCTCTACACTGCACTGCTTTGCTCACGAGGAGAGGGCAGCCGTTGAGGTTGAAGTTAGAGGGAGAACAGCAAGTGATGATTATGGGGTTGTGGGTAGGAGGGACGGCAGGCGAGAACCTATCCTCAAGAGCTTGAGTTGCGAGAAGGCGAGGTGCTCTGATGGGGAGAGAGAGAGAGAGAGAGAGAGCCCTTGGGGATGCGACAGCCTTGCTCAATGATTCCGTATTTGCTCGATATCTCGTATTTTGTCTCTTCCAGGTGTCAATTGCATCTCCATTTAGTATGTGGTCAAAATGGCACCGTTATTCCCAAGAAATAATGGTACCGTCGCCTCAGCAGCACCCTTCTTTTTTTTTATCTTTCTTTTTATCTTATGCTTGATTTAGTTCATCAATGATGAAATTAAGTTTTGTTTGCACCATTACTACCATCCAGTGGAATATCTTGATTTTAAGGAGTATAAAATCCTGACGAGAATTTTGCTTGAATTGTTTTTGGCAAGAACGGAATTGTCAATCAAAGCAAAATCAGATTTTTGTTTTTGGCTTTGATAAAAAAGAAATTAACTTTTAATTGTAACCGTTAATTATTATTAGGAATTGGTAAAAAGGAGCGAAAAATGTGAAACCAAAACATGGAGCTCTAAAAGCAAAGGCAAAGCCAATTGGAACAAGCAAAACAAGGACGCGATTCTCCTGCAGTTTCAATCCCGACCAAAAAAACATCCCTAAAGCAATCAAACAAGACTTCAAAGTCCTAGAAAATAAAGTAAGACACTCTCCAAATCAACCTCAGCCCACAAGATTGCCTCGTTAAAATTGCAAAACCCAACCTTCAGTTCATGATAATTGATCGTCCTTCGAGTTCTCAGGAAAAATTTCTAAAATCTGAATTTCCGATGAGAAGAAATTCAGAGAGTGAGAGGAGCACCAAAGCAAAGAGCAAGTGAGCCGAGCAAGCACCAAGGCAAAGAGTGAAAAAGAGAGACCCACCTAGCACCAAGGGAGCTCCGGAGCAAAACGAGCCGAGCATCGAGAGAGCGAAAAAGAGAGACCCGCCGAGTAACGAGAGAGCTTCGGAGCAGAACGAGCCAAGCAAACTCTGAAGTAAAGAGCGAAGAAGTGACGCCCAATGAGCATCGAGTGAGAGCCGGAGTAGAGAGGGAGCAAGCATCGAAGAGAATGAAGACGAGGGAACTGAAATTTTGAATTCATGAGAGGAATGGAGAGAAAAACGTCATTCTTCCTCCTTCAAAAGGAGAAAAAGGCGGAGAGAGAAAGTGAAACAAGAGTCTGTTTTGTAATATTTCTGTTTTGGGAAATAATTTCTTTTCAAAAATAATATTTTCCTATTTTTATTTTCTTAAATAATTTATGAATAAAAGAGCGCGTTTGATAACTATACAAAATTTATATTTTCAAAATTGAAAAAGAATTGGAATGCATTTGTTACACCTGATGGTGACGGGCGGCGAGTGGAGATCGACAAAATGAGGGTCAGCCAATGATAGAGCAAGCGGCAAGGAAGAAGAAAAGAAAATAAATAAAAGAAAAAAATGATTTATTTCTAGAAATTATTTCAGGGAATAAAAAAACTACTCTTTTATATTTCTTATTTTTATTTCAAATCTATTTCTTGAACACTTTTTTATTCCGGAGAATAAAAAATTAATTAACATTACCAAGCGGATTTATATTTTTTCTACTACAGGGAGCAAAAGAACATAAAAACAAAGAAATAGAAGTGTTGCCAAACGGAGCCTAACTCTTCACAACAGGTCTAGTGTAGCCATTAATGTAAGGAGGCAATTAGTATTTTCTATGTACAAAGAGCAATGGGGACCACTAATTGACATGGAGCCACGTGGAGCCACCTAATTGGCTAGGGCATACATGTTGTGGCTGACCCACGTAATATTTTCTCCCCTCCAATAGTGTTGAAGTAGGCTTCCTTACTTTGTGTGTGGAAAAGAATTAGCAACTGCCCAGACCGCTCAAAACTGAACTGAACTAAACTAAAACTTGTAGTTTCTAAGGGAACCAGTCCAGTTCTTAGCTTTAATTTATTAGAATTAATAGATACTGATTCGGTTCTCGGTTATAGATGTGGGCCTGCTCCCACTCACTCGACTAAACTGGTAGTATATAAATATATATATCTAATTTTTAATAAAAATTTATGACAAAAAAATTTAAGAAAAATGAAAACCCTAAATTTCCTAATCTAAAATTCAATACCTATTAACCGAGTGCTTGTCTTGTCTCACTCTCATCTTATATGAGTTGTTTCTCTCTCTCTCTCTCACTCATAGCTTTGTCTCTCAACTCAACACCCATCAGCTTACAGTGTCAACTCTCAATTTGGGTCCAATCTGTTTACTAATCTTGCAATTAAGAATAGGAATTTTTTTTTCTTTTTTTCTTTTCTTGCTTCACTTTGATTTGTCAGAAAATATTGTAATGAGTGAATGAAGTTTGATGGGATCGGTTCCATGGACCCACCCCAGTCCGGTTCTTAGGTGGATCCACAAAACTAATGGGCGGTTTCCGATTCCAATTTTTCAAAACCAATCCTTAATAGATTGTTCCTGATTCTAAGGTGGGAACTGCCCACCTAGACCATGCTCAACCCCCTTTCTGACACACACTCTCTCCCTTTGCCTCTTCCCTTCTTTCTCTCTTTTTCTTCGCTTCCTCGACTGCTAAGCAAATCATCTCTATCCAACAATGGCTATCACGCCTCTTTGCTTTGCACTTAACCTTTCTTCTTCAGCCCTCACTCCGGCCATCTCTGAATCCCTCGCTCTTCTCGTTCTCTCCCAAGACCCCTCCTCTCTTGTAGCCCACCCACCACGGCCCTAGCTTCCATGCCTCCACTGCCAAAATCGTAAGCCCGACAACCTCTGACTCGGCGAGGATCGTTCGGAAAGTTTTCTTCTTCCTGCACTGATTCGATCCAGTCGAGGGTCACACCCAAATTAAGGAAGTGGAGTTCATGAAGAGCAGTGGGAGGGCCAAGAACTGTCCCAAAATGTGAGGCTCGATTTTGCGATTTTGGGTCCGTCTAATTTGGGCAAGTCTTCCCATATCAATGCTCTGGTTCGGAAGAAGGAAGTTGCAATTACATCCAAGAAAGCAGGTCCTTTTTCTTTCCTATGGTTTTACTTTGGTCGCCAGGGATGAGCTAATTAATTGATGTATTTTGCAGGCAAGACTTGGCTTATAAATCACTTGGCGGTGAACAGGACTTGGTATACTATGGATCCGTCGGGTTATGGGGGAGCTTTTGGCTTGCTTAAATATCTCATGCTGTGTGACAACTCATAAATGCATAAAAAGAAAAAATCGCAAAATGTGAGGTAATATGTAAGTTTTATTTCTTGGAATGCTGCAACTAATTGAGTGAGGTAAGTCGTTTCGAAGTGTTAGAGTGGAAAACTGGATAGTCATTGGATCACTACTTGTTAACAAGCTTGCAAAACTTGATTAATTGCACTTAAATGGTTTAAGCATTTTTTACCCATCACTTTGGATATGCCAAGGTAGTAATTCTTCTGGCTAAGATATAGAGATTGGATATGTCATAATATCCATATCCCAAGCATTTTAATGATTTATCAATTTATTCCCAAATCTTTGGAAAAATTCCAAAAAATGGCTTGAAATGCTCTCATTTTCTCAAATAAGGGCTTGAAGTTACCATATTAATCTAAAAGAATGACCTAACCTCTTCGGTGATCAAGGGCATTTCCATCCTTTTGCTTTCTTTATTTTATTTTATTTTCCTTTTTTTTTTAAGTTTTTGGCGTAAAAAAGACAAACTAAGAAAATAAAAAATAAAGACTAACACTAAAAAAAAAAAAAAACACTCACACAAAAAAATTTAAAAAAAAAAAAAAAAAAAATTAGGAAGAGGTTCGCCTGTGGCTGCCACCCTGTCGTTGATGGGGCGTTAGCCATGGCTAGCGGGATCGCTAGCGACTGGGCAAGGTGGACAACTCTTGCCCAGACCTGGGGAAGGGTGGCAATCTTCTTTTGAATCTAGCAAGGACCAAGCTCTCACCTTTGGTCAGCGACCCCATTAGCCATGTTTGATGCCCCACTAGCGATAGGGCAACAGCCACAAGTGAGGGAGGGCTAGTTGCCAACCCTATGCCTAAGTTTTTTTTTATTTTATTTAAGTTTTAGCCTTTTTTTTTAGTTTGTCTTTTTATGAACATAAAGAGAAAAGGAAAAAAAATAAGAAAAAGCAAAAGGACGGAAATGCCCTTGATCGGCCGAAAAGTTCAAGTCATTCTTTGATACTGACATGGCCACTTCAAATCAATATTTGAAACAATGTCCATTTTAGGCAATGATGTAATAAAATGAGGACATTTTATGTCTTTATTTAAGGTAAGGTTCACTTCAAACCCTTATTTGAAAAATCAATGATATTTATAGCCTTTATTTAGAATTTTTTAAAACCTTTTGACAGTATTTCAACTAAGCTGTAGAGATTAGATATATATGTGGCATCCCAAAATTTCATGACAACCCCTGGATATATCATGAACCATTAATAGGTGATGGAAGCGCCATCGGATTATATTATAGCCATTAGACCGATGAATTACAATAGATTAAGGCCGAGCATTTTAATAGACAATTATTTGGTTGGAAATATATCCTATGTCCATGAGTGATTAAGGATTTGTATTAAAGGATAAATTGATAGAAAATTTTTATTCTTAGCCATGTACTTTATAAGTTGGATTTTTATTGATCTATATTACAAAATTTTATGGCCATGTGAGTATTTGAGATTATGAAATTAAGTGGGGATTAAAGTAAAAGGTTAAGAGCAATTATGGGCTTATTTAGTATTATTTTGAGCCATTTAAAAGTTGGATTTTAGACCCAAAAGTGTTGGACCCAAAGTGGCCAAGAGGCCGGCCCAATGAGGCCCATCTTCTTTGCATGAAAATCCACAAGCAGCAAGAGAAGCTTGCCAAGTGTCCTTCCCCTAGAGCCAAGTGGCATTAGCCATGCAAACCAAATGATGAAGGGGAAAGAAAGAGAGGGAGAGTGGGTAGATTCAGAGAGAGGGTTACTGAGAGAGAGAGAGTGAAATCGAGAGAGGGAGAGCGAGTGTGCGAGGAAGAAGGAGGAGGTTCGTCGCCGCCGTCGAGCCGCCGTGTGCTTTCTGTGTTTTTCTTGGATTAGAGGCAAGTAGAGTCCATTGATCTACCTTTTGCTTTTGTGTTTGGTGTGTGATGAATGGTGAATCTCGGATGTGGATGAAGTGTGAAATTTCGAAGTTGTGTTCTAGCCTAGTATTCTGTTTCTTGGAAAAACAGTTTGACCTTTGATGATTTCGTGAGTTGCATGCAATGTTCTAGTTGGAATCTGACTTCGACTTCTTGATAAACGTTGTCAAGGACTTCTTGAAGATTAACATACTAAAAATTGAGATGAAACAGACAAGTATTGGTTGGTGAAGTGATTTTCCTTTGAAGAAACTAGATCTGGAAACTGTTATGTCGACCTTTGGTGATTTCGTGAGTTGCATGCGATATTCTAGTTGACTTCTTGATGAAAGCTGTAAAGGACCTCTTGGAGAATAACATATCAAAATTTGAAAGGAAACGGACAAGTATAGGTTGATGAAACCATTTTTCTTTGATGAAGCTAGATCTGGAAACTGTTATGTTGATCTGTTGTGATTCCGTGATTTTTTGAAATTATTCAGTCCGAAATTGATCTTGTGTTCTGGATGAGAGTTGTAGAAGACATCTTGAGGAGAAGCATACTAAAATTTGAGGATAAACGGACAAGTAATGATCGGGAAAAACGATTTTCTTTGAAAAGGATGAATCTGGACAGTGAACCGAGAGATAGGAAGAGTTATAAAAATTATATCTTTTAATCCAGAAGGAATTAAATTCCTATTTCTTGATGAGACTTTTACCTTTAGATCTCAGCTATAACATATCAAAATCTCAGAATTTTAAGAGTTTATTTAAGGGCTTAATCAAAATTATTTCCAAAACTATGCAAAAGTGGTGCTGGAATTTCTTTTGCTGTGATGTATGGATCTATGTGATTGATGTGGAACTTTCTTGACATGGTGTTTTGCATGAAATATCTTCCTCCGGATCTTGTTTACATCGTGTTAAATTCTCAGAATTTATTGAGATTTTTTACTAATTTTCCAAGAATTTTCACTAAAAAAGTGTATTCTGTTTTATTCGAAAATTGGTTCTAGTTTCAAAAACCAATGAACTTCTTTATGAAATGTGATATCATGGATGTTATGCGTACTGCATATATGGTGATGTTTGGCATATCATGTGACATCAAAAGATGGTTTAAATCTATGATATTGTTGCATCAAATGCCATGTTGAAAATGAGACATATATGTGCATATACATTGTGATAATGATGACCGTCGGAGGTGTGAGCCGACGATGCCCGGGAGTCGGGATGCCCAAAGGTTCGAATGAGTGGATGCCCTTTGGATGCCTGGTTGTATTATGAATACATGCCCAGAGGTTTTCCTCGGGAGTGTCGGGATGCCCAGTTGTATTATGATACATGCCCGGAGGGTAGGGGTAACCATTTTCATGGCGAGCCCCGGAGATTCCTCGTGATGCCAGGTGGGATGCGAGATGCCCGAAGGTGTGTGCCGGATGCCCGGAGGTGTGTGCCAGAGGTTCCTCGTGACGCCAGGTTGGGTGCAAGCGATAAATTATGGGATGCAAACCTTGGTCCCTGGATGAAAAATAATGAGATCCTTGTGAAAGATAAGAACTGAAATTGAATTATATGCATGGGTGTATGCATATGGCATGATGCATGATCTACTTATGAAAGTAAATTGATGCTATTTGATATTGAAAATGCGATCATGAAGGCGTGAATGGATCTCATGGTGATGTATGCTTGATAGCATGGATGATACGAATCATGGTGATATATGCACGATGACATGGCAAGATATGCATGACTGCATGGTAATATATGCACAACTGCATGGTGATGTATGCTTGATAGCATGAATGATATGTGCTTTACTCGTGATATCTTGATTGTCTTGCTTGTTGCATTGTGTAGTTTGGTGGATCTTTACTGTTGAGTGGTTGTACTCACCCGTTTGGAGACTAACATTTCAGACTAGATAAGATACCTCTGCTGTCATTGCCACCGGTAGATGGATCAAGTGGTTGGATATGACCGCGAGGAGGAGGATAGCAAAGGAAGGAACTTTTGGACACCGACATTGATCGATGGACTTTAAGTATACGACTGTTGGAAGAGATGTCGGTCATCTTTTGAAGTATAGCCGAGTATAGAAGACTATAGCATTTTGATGTACTGATGAATGATGTCCATCTGGTTTAAGTAAATAAAAGTGTTGGGCTTTTACCTATAGATGTTTAGTGGGTGTGCATCGTTTTTTGAATATAGGGAAGGGAGTTGTTGGATATGCTTCCGCCATATAAATTGCGTAGGACTGATCTAAAAAATGTAAACCCTAGGACTTATAGACTTATTATAACTCTTTGGTATCAGAGTGATATATCATCAGGTCAAGTGAAAGGTAAGTGAATAGTGATGACCCAAACGGATCGGGGGCCGTCGAGGGGTGCGACGATATAACATTCATATCATAATATCCATGTCCTATTCCCATCATAAAATTCATGTCCTAAACCTTTTGACGGTTTGAAAATGTAGACATTCCAGTGAAATATCCAAATAATAGTTTTAGAATTAAATTGACAAATCTTCAAAATGTTTGACTAAGCTGACGTAATTAAAAGATTTATAACTGAAATGGTATAATTGAAAATTTTATGATTGAATTGGTCACCGTACAATAAATTTAGGATTTTTTGGATAATTAAACCAAAAACAAAATTAAAGACAAAAGATGTAATGAGTCAAGACACTTTTCAGGAAACTTTCTACAATATATGATGTCTTCCATAAGAATGCAATAACGTACTTCTTTTTTTATCTGTACAATGATGCACTCCAAAGTGTTCATTTTTCTGAATTCAAACGCAAAGAACGATATGGAAAGATAGTATAATCGTTAGAGAAGAAGAAAATACTCGGTCCAATCTAATTTATCGACATTCCAACCTTCTTCAATAGCCTTGCACTGTTTTGGACGTTGTAGAATCTTTGGGACGCCGTTTCAATGAAACTCGACGGTAGAAATAAAAACTTTCTGCGCAGCCACCGTTACAAATTCCATTTAACCAGCGATGGTCGAAGTCAAACGATTTTTCATTTTCTTGTATATAGTCCTTTTCTTTTCAATTTTTCTCCAATACAAAAAACTAAATATTCAACATAAAATAAAATTCAATCATCACGAATATTGTTTATTGTTTGTGATTACATAATCAGCCACCACACAAAGCACGGAATAGCATGTGCTTCTCTGCCGAAGCCCAACAATAGACTTCATGTAATAAAACAGTTTCGACATCTTAGAGCTCACAGAGCCACCCTAAAAACTAAGAAAGACACATAAGATCAAAGGGTCTCTCCACAAGCAAGACCGTTGGTCAATAATGCATGCCTAATCGAGTGGCACGGGTTCGTATATAGCTGACGCAAGAGAGTCCTTGGTAATATTACTGGGTTGGCCGAATCCGTCTCCACATCCGTAAAAAGTATGACAAATTCGTGCCGTGTTTACACAGGCACCAAGAAAAGGCCCTAATCCGGGAATTCGGTAGTCTTCAAACACGGCTCTATTCATCCACTTCCAGGCCTCACGCACCATATGCACGATGTGTTCACGTGCGGCCTCTTCTGACGCGCCGGTTTCATTCATGTAGCATTCTAGTGCCTTCAAGTTGTCTCCTCGTGCCACTTCATGCTAAGCATGGACAATTATTGTTGGGTTATAACCATAAGTCCAAATACTCTTCCCACTTTTGTATTGAAGAAATAAAAAAAGAAGATGTATTCTTTTTTTCTTATGAGCCACTATTTGCAAGAAGAAGAACAATATAAAAGCAAGTTACCGATGATGTACTGAGATCATTGATGAGTCGAAGCATCTTGCTAGAACAACGCATGACACTTGGGATTTTCGACACGTAATCAAGTCCCTCTTCCATCAATTTATCCGTGGTTAGGAAGTAACTGGGCAACATCAAAACCACCCCTCCGGATGAATTCGTCGCAACGTCAATGTATTCCTTCAGGGTCGGTTTAATGCCCTTGCTGCGCCAATGGACCTCCTTCAGGTACGCCTTGCATTCTTCGGCCCACTATAGGATTGAAATTCGGAAAAGTGTGTCAATGACCAAGTCAAGGGACGTTCTTTTCTCATACTTTTCCAGACTCTCAAACGTTCAAATTTAGAAACCACTGGGATTTGCCCCAGTGGCCACCCTTCCAACATGGAAGGGGGAGGTGAGGGGTTCAAATCCCCACCTTCTCAGGGGGGGATGGAGTGGGGACGCGTCAGTTTCAGGAGTGGGTTTCGACTCCCACGCCTTGCAAGAGGCAGGGCAAAAGTCTGAGAGTGAGTGTAGAGTAGGAATAGAGTAGGACTGACCAAAAAAAAAAAACGTTCAAATTTAGAAGTCATAACGAAAGTTAGAAGTTGAAAAATGAATTGACTGACATGGACTAGAAATTATCAGGTGAAAGATTTCGCAAGTCAAAATTACCACTTTCCGTAGGTAAGGGATGGGGTTGATTCCTCGCTCTCTCATCGTCCAATACCCAATTTCGTTGGTCGTGTTGTACATGGCCATGAAACTATCCCTTATTATTGGAGGAAGCCTATTGATGTCCGTGATGTCCCACCTTGATAAGTTATCACAATTTCAGCAATTTTACCAAATTTACCGCCATTCAATACACTTCTTAGTAACAATAACGAAAATTAATGCCAACCATTACTTTATTAGCCCAAACCACCAACATAAACCATGATATGTCCAAAACGCATTGAAGAATTTATTTCATATATATTGTTTTTATTACTTTTTTCCATTGCATTCATAGACTAATTAATTATGTCTTTTTTCTTGGTAGTCATAGTTACAAGGGAAAATGATGACGGTGGTGATACTAGGCAAACCTGACAATGAAATCTGTTAAGAGCTCAAGTTCTTCTGGCGTCCCATATATATCATAAACATCATCAATAAGTACCACCATACTAGCCAGCTTCCCATTCATTTCTCTGTAAGTTGTATGTTGAGGTTCGAAAACCATACTATTGCTCCAAAAATAGCTTTCCACCATCCTGTCCCTACAAAAGGTCATCTTGTTCGCCCCAAGTTCAACCCACCACCTGAAAAAATTGTCATACGATGATTAAGTCAATCAAAATGCACTCCCACGCTACCAGATTGATTGTGTACCTTGCCAAATTGCTGACTTCCTTCCTGTAGACTGACTGCACTAAATTGAAGTCTAATTTAGCCAATCGTAGTAAAGAGGGGATCATGTCTTGCTGTTTCTTGTACATGTCAATGAACCACCGAGCCTCCAACCTGTTTAGCCTCCAGTGAATTGGCATATCTAATGCATGACTCACGTGACTCGCTAAATTAGTGGGAATCTCATTGAGGTTTAGATCCTTCAGATGCTTAGAAGCAAAGGTCCAAGCTTCATCGAGTATGGTTTCACCTTCCAATCCATGAAAAGAAGCTTCATAAAGACCAAGAAGCCCCTTCACATCTTCATTGAGCGATTCATTGAATGTGCCCGTCTTGCTCATAAATCTTTGAAACACATCTATATGTCCAACAAAAGGAATGGAAGGGTAAATTTTGATGCATCCACATGATTTACAAAATTTTTATAGTTGACAAGTACCTTGCGGTGTGTTGTATCCATGTTGTCTGAGTAGCCGGAATCGAAGGGAAACAACATCAAGATTGTCCGAAAGTTGAGCATCTTCGGTGTTGTTATAGATGGAACTTAGAGCATTCTTGATCTCCGTCTCAAATCGGTATCCTAGTCCTAGTCTTTGAACCACGTCAATGAACTTGAGCTTGGCCACTTGATTCATCTCCCCGTCGAATAGACCCTTGACTTCTTTCTTCAACCTTTGGACTTCCTCCGAATATTTATCCTCCTAGCACATGAAAAACGCTGAAAAATGAGATCTTAATCGAAGTCGATGCACAAGCACTGTTGAGCTCTTGCCTTTTTGTTGAGAATATGCCGTTTTGACCAGGTTTATCGATATCTCCTATAGAATATTGTTGCGGTTGGCCGTACATTTGATACTTTGGCAATGGATGAAGGTACAAATTGATTTTACATATCTCGAATGTCATATATAAATCGTATACAGAAGTACACAAGATGTATACATCCATAAACTAGATTCAAAGTAAAGTTTGTCCTTTGTTTCCATGTCGTTTTGGGATTTATGGACTCGTCCCACCAAAGTAAGTAGAAAATAGGGAAATAGTGCACCTCGGTCACTAAACTTATTTTTTTATATTTTTTTTTCTGTCGTCGGCGTGGTAGCTTAAATTTGAGCACGGCAAAGTGAAGCCGAGGTATTAATCGATGCCAAACAAAAGTATAATACTCAAATAGTCAGTGCCATCATGGAATAAATTGTTACCGAAATTGTCAGAACCATAGACCAGAAAAATTGTTGGGAAATTTTTCCAAGGTTGAGGACCAAATGTGAATATTTCCCATAGTACTTAAGCTAGGCTGGGTTTTGTGCCGAAAAAGACAAAAGAAAACTCGTTACCATGTAATTAACGGTGAGTGACTGCAAAAAGTCATAGTCCCAAACGTTAGGTTGCCAATTCGCCGAATGTCTCCCGATCTCTTGAACTTCAATCTTCGAAGCACATGTCATGAATTGAGCACTGGAGGTGGAGGAGGAGGTGGCGGCGGAGGAGGAGGGGCGGAGGTGCCTAAAGAATAAGAGAGAGGAGTGGTTATGGTGAATTGAGGAGGGGAGGAAGCTCGTTGACAATGCCGGAAGAGCCATTGCGAATTCTGTCGCGAGTCACTTAGTATGCCAACTATCCTTTATATAAAAGAGGCTTTGCATCACATTTGTTTGCCTTAAATTGATCACCTCGGTGCTTTTGGCAATTTGTGTATCTGGAAAATCCATCATAGCCTTATTTTAATGTAAAAGGTTCAATGTAGCTTGCCGACAAAGTAAAATAATCAAAAAAGAGGCTTTGCATCACATTTGTTTTCCTTAAATTAACAATTTAGATTAAATTCATTGTGCTCTTGAAACCTAATTCCACAAACAAGGATTTAGGGAAAAATTAGTTGTTGAAATTTGCAATGAAGAGCAAGAGCCAAACAAGTGGCTCCCGATCATGTCAATTTGGTCAGGACAAAGTGATGGAGGCTTGGCGTTGCTCTGCAAAGTGAAGCCGAAGCCATATACTATAGGTTGAAGACTTTTTTGATACATTTCCTGATGAAAATAGAAAACTGCCAGCTGCAGAAATACAGAGCGCAAAATCAACTGACTTCACAAAACTGTAGTAAGCTAGCTGGAGGATCATCTTTCTGATGATTATTCCCTTTGAAGTCGCACAGCGGAGAACATATCCTGCCACTATCAATAATAAGCTCCGAAATAGATAAATGAAAATCCAGTTTTATATGTTATTCTGGATTTTTGGCAGAAAACACAGTCTTGCCATGCTCTGCTTTACAAATCAAACATCTCATGATACCATAAATCAGGCAAAATCAGGAAATCTGCCACCAATCCTCATAGGAAACAAACGAATAAATGTTGTGGGGCTAACCAAGACAGTCGCTTTGACTCTCGGTATGTCTTCCATCTTTCTTCTTTGGCTTCTTCTCGTTTGACTTCACTTAGCCACAAGTTCCATGTCCTCTTGTGGGGAAAATTACCAAAACAATCCTAAATCTATTGCAACTTTTCCAGTTCAATCCTAAACTTTTTTTTTTTCAATTCAATCCTAAACATTTTGTAATTATGTTAATTCAGTCCATCTAGCCATTTTTTATTGGCCGATGTTGATGTAGATGCCGATTGGCTAGCCAACGTAGACATAGACTATTTTTAATAATTTTTTTTTTTAAAAATGTTTTATTAATTTCTTTTTCTTTTTCTTTCTTCACTTCCTTCTCCTTCCTCAAATAGGTCGCCGTCAAAGGCAAGGCTGGCAAGGGACCTCACCAGCCTTAGGGAAGCTTGGTCATGGCTGGACAAAAGCTTGGTCATGGCTGGACAACCTCACCCAAGCCTTTAGCTGGGTTGGTGAGGCTTGCCCTCATCAAATCTAGCAAGGGTCAAGCCCTGTCGGCCATGGATAAGGCCCGACCTGCCAGAGGCCTCGACGAGGTTGCTAGTGGTTGGGCAAGGCTAACACTCGCCAAATCTAACGAGAATCGAGCCTCACCACGACTTGCCCATGGCTAACAAGGCTCGCCTAGGCCAGAGGTAGGTAGGGCCTCGCCTAGCCATGGCAACTGTGGCCTTGCCAGTGGTTGGCAGGGGCGAGCCTTCTGGTGCTCGCCTCTGGCTAGCTAGCCAGAGGAAGGAAGGAGGAAGAAGAAGGAGAAAAAATGAAAAATAAATAAATAAATAATCGAAAAATATAATATTATTAAAAAAATTGTCCACATCAACATCGACTAGACGACTTTGTGCCAATCAGCCAAAATTGGCCAAATAGACTAAATTGAAAAAAAAAAAAGGCTTAGAATTGACTTGGAAAAATTGCAATAGGTTTAGGCTTGTTTTAGTAATTTTCCCTCCTCTAGTGCTTTGTCTAGACTTTGGTTTCTTTTTAAAATGTCATGCCAAAATGAAAAATTAATTTAAAAAACCACATAAGACAAATAGCCAAAATATTGAGAAGCATTGTAGTAATCAATATTCAACCAACATGGCGATATAGCACCAAACGATCGAAAAGTTAGATGGCACTTATGTATCTTTTTTCCCCACAAAAAGCTCTATAGCAAGAGAAGAAATATGTGGAAGAGAGAATTATTGTTTATCTTGTAATGAAGAATACATGAGTCTAATAACATCATTCAATTGAGGATATGTATAGGTAAATGATATATATATATATATATATATATATATATATATATATATATATCCTAGAAATATGGACAATTAAGGAAATGTACCGATAATCCCCAACTATGCATCTTCCGACTTTTTTTTTTTCTAAAAAAAGTCAATAAAAATGTTGTCTCCTTTAAGATAAACTAATAAAAGTATTAGCAACAGTTGACACAATAGAAATAATTTGAAGGCCAAATATCATGAAAAGCCTCTAACTTTTTTTCTTTTCTTTTTTTTTTTTTATTATAAAAATCACTATCTACAATTATAAAACATTCTCTCGGAGACTGTCGAATATAAACAAAAAAATAAAGCAAAAATATGAAAGAAAATAAGTGAGAAGTCGCCAAATTTCAAGAAACAATAAGAAAAACGTCATAGAACATCTTTGCGATGTCGGTCAGAATAATTACAATCCCATGCTTTCAGATATTCGCTCTTGAAGCCAAAGGTCATTTACTACTAAGTAGCACCAACACCCCCACCAACATCCGAACGCGACATGACATAATACGACATCACATGCCGACACGTCGTTTCTCAAAAAAAGAGAACTCTGACACGTTGTATATTAAATGTATATTTTTATATATACATAATAAGTTATTATTATTATTATGATTATTTCAATCAAATTAATTTGATTCAAATTCACAAATAAATAAATAAATAAACAAGAGCCTAGAATTAATTTAAACCAAATACATTAATCCATAATTTGTTAATATCATTCATTGCTTCAATTTGATAAATTCAACTTCATTCCAATAATTCATAAAACTTAGAGGAAAAAAACAAGCAATTCATATTCTGAATTCACGTGTCAAACATGTTAGAAGAAAAAGAAAAAAAAAACTTGGGGGATGAATTGTCTATTACGAGAAGTGAGAGTTAGAATAGAAGAGAAGACTAACTTTTCTTCTTTCCCATTTATTATTTTTTATTAATTTTTACTTTTTCACATATATATTTTGACCCCTCATTTTTTGAAAATTTTTAAAGTTGACCTCGCGTGTTGTAATTACATGTCGCAAACTTGTATGTCAGAATTTCGACTTGAGTGTTGGAGAATGTTAAAAAAGTTGACCAGGTGTTGGATTTTCCAACACGTATTGACAGAGTGTCGAAGAGTACACGAGAGTGTCAAAATGTCGGACACGATACAAAAGCTCCCAAAAAGTATCGATGCTTCCTAGGTTTGATGTCGATTGCAAATGTCACAAAATCCCCCCAAAGAACCAAAACTAATGCCCCCAAAATCCAGCCACTCCAAATCAATAGGGTGCCACTAGTACAAAATCGATGAAAGTTTGGTTGGGGTGGCTTTGAATAATAGGACATGTCTCCCATTCAAACTAGGACTCCGCCAAACTCCCTTTCCATCATGCGTAGTGTCTTACAATGCCATCAAATAGAAAAAATTGCTTTTCACATGTAAATTTTGATGGTTGTGATTTATTGAGACTAAAAAATCATAATCAAAATGCAAGGTCATTATCCATGGATGAGCTACGATTGAAGCATAACGAAGGAGTCTAATACCTAAGTCACGATCTTAATTGCACGGATCTAGAAGCATAATTATGGTCAATCTAGTGAAATTACATGTACTAATGATAAAGTCATATTCTAAGAACCTTCAAATGTCTCACAAAAGGACGCAAAATTTGGCTTACAACCCAAAAAAGTCCCTCCTTCTGACATCCATCAATAGTAGCTGTTAGAGGTTCCACATATCAATTGAAATGTGCTTACACCTCTTTCCTAGGCCAGAGGTAGGTGGGGTGTCACCTAGCCATGGCGAGGGCAACCTCACATTGGCCAGCAGGGGCGAGCTTGCCGACGCTCGCCTCTGGCTAGCTGGCCAAAGGAAGGAGGGAGAAAGAAGAAGGAGAAAAAAGAAAAAGAAAATAAATAAAAAAGAAAAAATAATTATAATTTCGAAAATATATAAAATTATTAAAAAAATTGTCTACGTTAGCATTGGCCGGCCAAAATTGATCGAATGGACTAAATTAATACAATTGCAAAAAGCTTATAACTGAATTAGCCAAAAAGAAATATTTAGAATTGAATTGGAAAAATTGCAATAGATTTAGATTTATTTTGGTAATTTTCCTTCCTCTAGTGCTTTATATAGACTTTGGTTTCTTTTTAAAATGCCATGCCAAACTGAAAAATTAATTTAAAAAATAACATAGGACAAATAGCCAGAATATCTCATGAGAAGCATTGTAGTAATCAAATATTCAACCAACATGGCAATATAGCACCAAACTAATTGAAAAAGTTAGATGGCACTTATGTATCTTTTTCCCCCACAAAAAGCTCTATAGCAAGAGAAGAAATATGCGGAAGAGAGAATTATTCTTTATCTTGTAATGAAAGATACATAAGTCTAATAACATCATTCAATCGAGGATATGTACAGTTATAGAAGATATATATATATATATATATATATATATATATATAATCCTAGAAATATGGACATTTAAGGAAATTACTGATAATCCCCAACTATGCATCTTCCAACCTTTATTTTTTTCTTAAAAAAAGTCACTAAATATGTTGTTTCCTTTAAGATAAACTAATAAAAGTATTAGCAATAGTGGACAAAATGGAAATAATTTGAAGGCCAAATATCATGAAAAGCCTCTAACTTTTTATTTTACTTTTTGTAAAAACCAGTATCTCAAATTATAAAACGTTCTCTCGGAAACCATCGAATATAAACAAAAAAATAAAGCAAAAATATGAAAGAAAATGAGTGAGAACTCGTCAAATTTCAAGAAGAAGCAATAAGAAAAACGTCATAAAATGTCTTTGCGATGTTAGGTCAGGAATAAATATAATCCCATAATTTCATATATCCGCTATTGAAGCCGAAGGTCGTATACTACTAAATAGCACCAACACCAACACCAACATCGACACACATCACGTGACCCGATACAACACACCGATAGATCCTTTCTCAAAAGAAGAGAATTCTAACACGTTGTCTATTAAATGTATATTTTTATATATACATGACAAATTATTATTTCTATGATTATTTAATCAAATTAATTTGATTCAAATTCACAAATAAATAAATAAATAAATAATAACAAAAGCCTAGAATGAATTTTAATTAAAAACATTAATCCAGAATTTATTAATATCATTCATTGTTTCAAGTTGATAAATTCAACTTCATTCCAATAATCCATAAAACTTAGAGGGGAAAAAAAAACAAGCAATTTACATTTTAAATTCATGTGTCGGACGTGTCAGAAGAGGAGAAAAAAAAAACTTTTGGGATGAATTGTGTATCACAGGAAATGTGAGTCGGAACAAAAGAGAATACTATTCTTCTTTCCCATTTATTATTTTGATCATTATTTTTATTTTTAACATATATATTTTGACCCCTCATTTTTTTGAAAATTTTTAAAATTGACATCGCGTGTCGGAATCACATGTCGAAAACTCGCAAGACAGAATTTCAACTCGAGTGTCAAAGAGTGTCGAAAAAGTTGACCAGGTATTGGATTTTCCAACACGTGTTGAAGAGTGCACGAGACTATCAGAGTGTTAGGCACAATACGAAAACTCCTGAAGAGTGTCAATGCTTTCTAGGTTTGTTGCAGATTGTAAATGTCACAAAATCCCCCTAAAGAACCAAAACTAATGCCTCCAAAATCCAGCCGCTCCTAATCAATAGGGTGTCACTAGTACAAGATGGATGTAAGTTTGGTTTGGGTGAGTTTGAATAATAGAACATGTTTCCCATTCAAACTAGGACTCCACCAAACTCCCTTTCCATCATACGTACCGTCTTACAACGCCAACAAATAGAAAAGTCTGCTTTTCACGTGTAAATTTTGGTGGTTGTGATTTATTGAGACTAAAAAATCATAATCAAAATGCAAGGTCGCTGTCCATGGATAAGCTATGATTGAAGCATAACGAAGGAGTCTAATACCTAAGTGATGACCTTAATTGCATAGATCTAGGAGCAAAATTATTGTCAAATTAGTGAAATTACACGTACTAATGATAAAGTCAGATTCTAAGAACCTTCAAATGTCTCACAAAAGAACGCAATTGGCTTACAACCCAAAACAGTCCCCCCTTTTGGCATCCATCAATAGAAGTTGTTAGAGGTTCCACACATCAACAGAAATGTGTTTACACTTCTAGAATTTAGGTGACATGCTTTGAGGATAAATGAAGAGATGTCGTGTCACTCTTAAATTATTTAATAAATGTGAGGAACTATTAAATAGTTGTGGCTTTCTGAACAAGCTCCACTTGCTAATTACCACGTGTTTGAAATGAGTCATACTCATTAGAGTTTTCAAAATTTCCTCCCTTCCCTCTCCTTACTCTCTCCCTCCATTATTAATTCCTTGAACGAGACTCTTATACCTAAGTCACAATTTTAATGGCACAAATCTACAACCATTTTTATTATCAAATTAGTGAAATTACATCTACTAATGTCAAAGTTGGATTCTATCCAAACTTTCAAACATTTCACAAAAAGAACACAATTTTTTTATTATTTTTTTCTTTTTCTTTCTTCACTTCCTTCTCCTTCCTCTAATCGGTCGTTGCCAAAGGCAAGGTTGCCAGGGACCTCACCAGCCTCGAGGAAGCCTAGCCATGGCTAGACGACCTTGCCTAGGTCAATTAATATCATTCATTGTTTCAACTTGATAAATTTAACTTCATTACAATAATCCATAAAACTTAGAGAAAAAAAAAACAAGCAATTCACGTTCTGGATTCGCGTGCCAGATATGTTGGAAGAGGAAAAAAAACTTGGGGGATGAATTGTGTATCACGGGAAGCGTGAGTTGAAACAAAAGAGAATACTAACTTTTCTTATTTCCCATTTATTTTTATTTTTTTAACATATATATATTTTGACTCCTCATTTTTTGAAAATGTTTAAAATTGACTTCATGTGTCTAAATCACATGTCGGAAACTCACAAGTCGGAATTCCAACTCGAGTGTCATAGAGCATCGAAAAAATTGATTAGATGTTGAATTTTTCGACACGTGTTGAATTGGCACAATTGCATACAATTTATGACTAAATTGGCCAGGAAAAAAAATGTTCAGAACTGAATTGGAAATATCACAATAGGTTTATGTCTATTTTGGTAATTTTCCCTCCTCTAGTGCTATGTCTAGACTTCAATTTCTTTTTAAAATGCCATGCCAAACTGAAAATTAATTTAAAAAACCACATAAGACAAATAGCTGGAATATCTCACGTGAAGCATTGTAGACCAACATGGCGATATAGTACCAAACTGATTGAAAAAGTTTGACGGCACTTATGTATTTTTTTCCCCACAAAAAGCTCTATAGCAAGAGAAGAAATATGTGGAAGAGAGAATTATTCTCTATCTTGTAATGAAAAATATATAAGTCTAATAGCATCATTCAATCGAGGATACGTACAGTTAAAGAATATATATATATATATATAATCCTAGAAATATGGACATTTGAGGAATTATACTAATAAACTTTGCATCTTCCGACTTTTATTTTCTTCTAAAAAAAGTCAATAAAAATGTTGTTTCCTTTAAGATAAACTAATACGCTTTGTTAAATTAGATTAATACCACAAACAAACTACACGAATTGTACAATTGTGACATAAGAAGAGTAAAATCCCAAATTGGTACACTAGTCAACTGTCACATGTCATCAAACTTAGCAATTTGATAGTAAAATTCAATGGAACTATTAGAGGGTAAATTTGTCATAAATATACCAGTTTGGGATAAATTTGTTAAAGATGTACCAATTTGGAGTTTTTATGGTCAAAAAATTAGTTCAAAGTCAATTTATCATATATGTACTTTCAAGATATTAACCCAAAAGGAAACTACAGAGACCAAAAGAATTCCCAAGCGAAGCCCATATCTATCCACTTTGGTCGTAAACACAACTATACCCCTTAAAGCAGCAAAAAGGAGATCATTGCGAAAGAACTATTTTCAGCTAGGGCTTTATTCGTTTCGCAAAAAAATAATTTCCAAGAAAACATTTTTCGAATTTTTTGGCATTCGTTTCACAGAAAGTGAATTGCTTAGGGAAAACATTTTCCATGAAGGAAAAAAAGTCTTCTAAACTAGGAAACGTGTTTTCCATTTTTCAAAAGCGGAAAACATTTTCCTCACTTAGTCTAGCTTATCTCGCATCCCTATAAATGCTTGCTTCCTCCCCCCCATTTCTTCTCCTTCTTTTAATTCGAATTATTTTTTTTTTTCTTTTTCTTTTCTTCGTTTTCCTCTTCTTCTTTCTTTTTAATTTTTTTTTTTTTTTTTGTAAACCCTCTTCTTCTATCTTGGCCGGTTGCCGGCCATGGCCACGGCCAACGACCGGCCACGGGCGAACCTCGAGCTTGCCCACCTCTAGCAAGCTTAGGCTCACCACTCGCCAGATTGGTGAGCGCGAGCTTGTGGTGAGGCGCTTGCTAATAGGTCACGCTCATTGATCTAGTGAGCCTTGAGCTCGCCGGACTCGAGCCTTGCTAGATCGGTGAGCGGCAAACCTAGGTTCACTTGTGGCCAATCGTCACCGCCGCCGTGGCCGACAACCAACCAAGAAGAAGAGGAGGAAAACAAAGAAAAGAAAAATAAAAATATAAGAAAAATAAAAATGAAAAAATAATTTAATAATTGATTTTTAAAAGAATAAAAATAATTAAAAATTGATTTTAAAAATAAAATAAATGAAAAAGAGTGTATACAGGAAAGTATTTTCCTTCCCGAACAACGGCAAATATTATCTACTTCATTTTCAAGTTTCGCCCCGAACATCGAAAAATAATTATATTTTCTTGAAAATTATTTCTTAGAAAATATTGTTTAAAAATGCTACATTTTCTACGAAACGAACGGAGTCTAAAAGAGACTTCGATGTAGACATATCACCCAATATGCATTAGTTATTTAAATGAGATGTGCCCTCCAAAAATATGAGGGAGAATTCAGGAAAGAAAGTTATAGAATTTGGAATATGGGGGAAGAGAAAAGGCATGGACAGATGTCAAATATGCTAACGGTTCATTGTCAAATACGCTAGCGGTCCATAGCAACGCAAGATGCTAAGTAAGTAAACATTATTACTCACGGATACCATAACTTGTCAAAGCTGCGTATGGTTCTCTCTACAAGTTAAGATAATGTTAAATATGGGGCAATCAGCATGAAATGCTAACAAGAAAACAACCCACTTTTGCCACAAAAGGACTCAACTGATATGAATTGATTACACCCTTCACGTCACATGGAATTCCATCAAAATCGCCATTTTCGGGAGCCAGACATAAGATCAGTGATAGCTGAGTTTTTCCTGTCAAAGCCATTACAACAACCAGACAGCTCAAGAAATCCATAAAGAATCAGTTAAAGAATCGTTGAAAAGCTGGTAGGAAAAAGATGATTTGTTGATGAAAAAAATATAGACGCCTATCCGGGGTTTCCATCAAATGGACCTTGCATAGGAAACAATTAGAAGATTCTTCGAGACAATTACGAGTTCATCCTCAAAAGCTTATTAACGCATATTGAGTGGGCCGCTGTCTTTCTTCAGTTTCTTGTTTTCTCAATTTTCTGATCTTTCATTTCCTATTTACTTCCTGATGATGTTCCTTTTCTGCACATCATGTGCACACAAGAGGCCTTGTAATCCTATTCAATCAATTTTCACGATTGTAAGGTAAAAACAACAAACTGCGCACTTAAATAAACAAGCAATACAGGTTTTCATAATTGTTCATTAGGTTTTTCGACGCCTTGCACAGCTAATACATATTAGAAAACAAGCGAAAGACCAGAAACCAACGATAGCATTTGAGTTTCAGCAGAAAACATTCTTCCTGAATCAGGCATTTTGTTTCTCATATAGTCCCTCAAAAGAATTTCCAGCAGTATATGTATGCAGGATGGAGGAGGCGAGGGGTGTTCACCCCACAATGTAAGCAAACCATCCACCGAAAACCACAGCTTCATCACTCTAGAGTGTGGCTTAGGACAAAGTGTCTTGTCGAGGAATTACACCTATGGTGTGAATATGACTTTAAATATCTAATGCTGATTGACTTGCTATTCTCAAGTTAATCACTTACGCTGCTTCTAATGCAAACAAAGCTTTTTTAAGGCTAAAAAGTTAAGATATAATTTCTTCGATCCAATGACAATTGACATGCATGGGTCAGACAATTTTGTTCCCTCTGTTTTGTTACTTCAAAAGCAGTAAATATGCAGAACTGATGTTTGATCCAGAACTACACACATGAATATAAACCACGGACAATTAATTATTTTCATGAAATTGTTCCTGTTACATGACATGCACACGATGACAACAGCATTGCTGATTTCTTAAACTCTTAAAGGGTAAATTCATGAACAAAAGGCAATAGACAGACCCTTTTTTTTTTTTTTTTGAGCAAAATAGACAGACCTAGTTAAGCAACTACCCTTATGCTCACTTAATGAGTAAAGCTCCAATCCTGATCAGTAAAGCTCCAATCAAAGATAACACTGGGCCTGAGCAGGCCCAATCACTTTCAAGCCCGTCCACTAAGACGAGCCCACAAACTATGTTGTGGTGGCTCTTCATTCATCTTCTTTGAAAGATACTCCTTATATTCTTTTTTATAATTATTATACAGTACATGATTTATCATTTTTTTTAACATTCGTGTCAGGGGTTAATCACATACTGAAAAGAAAAAACAATCTGAATTGATCATCATTTTTGCTCTTTGCCGGGGATTTCGGTATAGTCAACTAGTGTCTTTGGATTGAATTAGTCAACAATCAATTTGTTTGTCTTGGTGCTTGGTGTTTGGTGATTGGTGATTGGTGCCCGGAAAATTATTCCTAGATGGCAATTAAATAAGTTTGTCACTTCAGGTTTATGTAGTTCTTTGGTACCGTTGATGAGCCGTATCGGTTGTAAAAGTTGAGTTTCGAATTTTTCATATTATTGGAATGGAAAGTAGATAGTATTAACAAATGATGAATTAATAATTTAGTGTAAATACACAGGGATCTCGAAATAGTCTAGATTGATCGATGGGATCGCACGACCATTTTGGGTTTCGGTTTCAGCGAGCATCCCCTGTGATGATATTAAAGAAGAATTACTAGAAGTGTTATTCGACCTTGTGTTGATGATATTAGAGAAGGGCACATAAAAATTGCTCCGGGAACGTTTGGGAGAAGGGATGTAATTGAAAAAAAAAAAAAAAAAAAAATCAGGCAAGGAACTAAAAAGAGCATCAGGACCCAATTGCAACAGATGCTCAAATTTGAGGACGGCATTTCAAAAATCCAAATTTTCCTCGGTCGTGCCGACATCTTGGTCGACTTTCGCTCTCTCATCGCTCTTTTGCTGGGTTAGGTTTTGTTTAGCCGCCGTCATCGATTGGCATGAAGCTCTCGCGCGAGCAGATCACCCAATTCGATTCACTCTGATAGCCCCGACGGATGAAGCGAACCGCAGAAATCTGCTGCTTATCACGCCGAAGCCCAACGTGTAAAAGTCCCCCAAGAGGTCTCCGCCTCGGACGATCTGTCCTGGTTCCAGTGCCAGTGCAAGTCCCTCGACGATGAGGCCAATGCTGGTGCCGCGTCGTACGACCTCACTGTACGTCAGAGAGAGAATGGCAACGAGCCGTCTGGGGACAATGAGGTCAATCCAGAAGCGTCCGGAAAAATCTGGTAGCGTAGATGATTCCCGGCTAAAAACTGAGGGAGGAGGTGGCAAAGTTGGGGGATGATCAGGGGCACGACGACATGCCCGTGGAGGAATTTGCAGCGGCGACATATATTAGAGGGGTGTTATGGATGGAAAGAGGGGAAAGGGGTCGGGGAAGAATGCCAAGGATGATGTTTCCTGTTTGACATTTTTTTTTTGGTCGGTTTTACTTTATTCATACTTTAATTCTCATTCTCGAATTTTTGTCCTGCCTCCTTGCAAGGCGTGGGAGTCGAAACCTACAATTGAAATTAAATCGTCCCCATCTCAATCTCTTGAAAATGTGGGGACCCCACCTCTTCCTTCCATGTTGAAAGGGTGGGTTCCTATTTGATAGATTGAAAGGTGAGAAATTATATCTAAAGAGAGGAAGGGCAGCTGATGTCGTTGGACCGAAGATTTGTGATATATTGATGGATGAGAGCAAAGAACTTATTCAAGGTGTAGATCAAGATTATCTTGAGACTGCATTACCCAAGCGTGGGGGTCCGGTTTTTGTTTTGTCTGGTCGTTATAAGGGTGTCCATGGGAGTCTAGTGGACAGGGATTCTGACAGAGAGACTGGTGTAGTCCGCGATGCTGACAGTCAGGAGTTGTTCAATGTGCGGCTCGATCAAATTGCTGAGTACGTTGGAGATCCAAGCTTAATTGGATATTGATTTGCTCCATGCCACAACAGTGTGAAAAGGATGGTAGGTGTTCCTGTTTGACATGTCTCCTATTTAGTAATTAGGCAGTTTGAGGTCGTACTTGATTCATGCATTCAGTGTTGGCAGTTGCTTGAGGTGATGATGATGATGTCAAGTAAACTTTTCAATTGTCGTTTAGATTCATATTATGTCCATGTTGAGTTATTAAGTAAGTTCTACTTGCTGAAGCCATTCCCTTGTTAAATAAAGATATTGTGGTTTTGCTTTATAATTTATCTCTCTTTTCTATCTATGTTATTGCAAGTTGAATTAAGTCGATGAGAATAAAAAAAGAAGAGGGTAGAGAAGTAACAGAGAGATCAAAAGAGAAGATAGAGCACGGAGAAAACACCTTTCGGGTACTTTTTTTTTATACTTGAAATGTACCAAATAATTGAATGCTCATGTAGTGAGCTGTAACGGCAGTAGGAACAAACCGCATGCTTGACTAGTTAGATCTCAATCTCATAACAGAGACTTATTCCGTTGATACTCCAAAACCTCCTTGTAAGCATTTTGCTTTAAATGATTTTGAATTTTAGTTGTTTCGAAATAGCTGTATGGCTGTTCCCTTTGAAAGTGGATCAAGATAGGTGACAGCGGTTTCAAAATGTTGTGCATGGTGGAAGTAGAGAGTGGATATCTGAAGATGGTGCAGGTTTTTCTGGTTAGATTGACTCATAAAGGTGCTGCAGTTTGACTTATGATAGCTTGTACCTGGCCTTCCGATTGTCAACATACAAATATATGGACCGGAAAACATTGAAGTTTCTTAACATGGCAAATCTTAGATGCCGGTCTCTTGGTCGTGATACTACTTATTTGAGTCAAAAGGTAGACGAATGGTTGGTTCATCTCATCTTGAGTTGAGTCGAGAGGAGCTCCTTATGTAGTCGGACAATGCTGAATTGTTCATCATTTTGTTCTTTGCTGGGGATTTTGGTTTAATCAATTAGTGTCTCTGGATTAAATCAATCAACCAATCAATTAGTTTGTCTTGGTGCTTGATGCTTGGCAAATTATTCCTAGATGGACAATTCAATAAGTTTGTTGCTTTAGGTTAATGTAGTTCTTTGGCATAGTTGATGAGTCGTAGTGGTGGTAAAAGTTTTAGAAATTGATGACTTTTATCTGATAAGGCTTCTTTGATAATTTGGTCTCGGGTTGTAGAGAAGTTTCTTGTTAAACTTATTTGTTTGGTTCCCTTTATTGTGTTAACTTGATAAACCTAACCAAATCAATATTATATGTTGAGGCAATAATTTTGTTGTCAACAATAAGGCTATGATCCTTCCTTCTTGCACCTGATAAAAAAAAATGCTGTAGCTGATAGTCGTTCAATGTCTTTGCAGTTTGCAATCTTCCTCTAAGGAAATAATTTTCTTGCTTGATGTTAACGTTTAAAGTGCTAAGTTACTCCTTAGCTTCTTCTATGTTATTGGTTTAGAGCCGCATCTCATAAATGACGAACTAACTCAACGGTTTGGTTGGACTTTTACCCTTATTAGATTGATTTTGGTGAAATAAATCATTTTTTTCTTTTTTGTATACAGTATACACCAAACAGAACCAAGAACCACAAATGTCCTAGTCAACATGAAATGAAATTGACTTCTATTAAGTACAATTGAAACAAATTTATATTGGCATGGTTTAATTGCACTTTAGTTCCCACTTTTACTTGCTTGTCAACTCACTTATAAGTATTTGTGATTTACTCTAACTCTTATCTTGGATGGAAAATATTGAAAGCGGTAAAAGAGAACCCACCTGCAATGATTCTATTATTTGGGTTACTACACGGGAAGGGAATGGAAGAGAAATTTAGTTACTTCATTTTGGACTGAAAGAAGTTTCTCCAAAGTCAGAGATGAATAATGGAAGTTATCGTTTGCTGATACATATAGTTATAACCACAAGAGTATCCTTCGTGAGGAGTAGGAAACAAGAGAAAGAGAAAGGCTACTCAGTCTATCAAATATATTTCATTTTCCTCCATATAGTTTTCTCTCCAGTATGCATTTAAGTCAAGATTTCACCTTCCTATCTTCTTTTTTTCTTTTTCAAACAGAGTGAGTGACCAAGCTTTTGACTCTCATTGTGGTGTACTTTTGATTACTTGTGAGAGAGAACGTGATGTGATTTTTAGTGAAGTCGAGAGTATTGCATGCTCTATGCTACTTTTTTGGAGAAGCTATACCTTTTTTTTTCCTTAATCTGAAGTTACGATGAAATTAAACAAGTAATGTGACTGTAATATGAAAATCTCCTTGTGATCACAACCATGTGCTCGAAATTTGAGTTAAGGCAAGATGAATCTGTGTATAATTGGAGTCATAAGGGCTGAAGAAAGAAGGTAAGTGTGCGAGTCAACAAGCTAGATTGCCAGATTGGCTTTCTACTACATCATCCTTTTTTGAATGTTAAATTGTTATGCAGCAATAGGTTTTCATTTGTAACATGCACAATGTTTCTCTGATGTGGAACTGCATGTCAAAAGCTCTCCTGCCATTTTTACTTTTTGTACATTTTCCTTTTCTAGAGCTTGCCTTCTTTTTTTCCCCCCTTTTTGGAGTGGGGTTGGAGAGCTGATGAGTTTATTAATCTTGTTTCTTAGGCTATACTCTAATCAATGGTCTCCAATGGGGTTAGCATTTTTGTATCTGCTGGCATGTGGAAAAATAATAAATAGGTGTACATCAGAGCTCTATCGGTGCGAATTGGTGCATGCATAGATGGCACGACAAAGAGTAAGGGGTTGAGATTGAAATTGGAAATGACTGTTCAAGAAGGTCAAGTGGTGGCTGTGCATGTCACCACAAGGGATATGATTTTTAAGCCTATTTTGGAGGAAGTAGTTTTCCGCTTCGATTGTCGCGGCAGTTCCTAATCTTTCTTTTGGCAACAACAAGGATAGGGACACACCTATACAGAGTCATCATGTCTCTTCTTATATCCCTTTGGGCAGCAGATCGTCAAACTTGAGGTCAGTCTTTGCATGCTCTTATTTCTTTCCCATGAATCAGTTGAATCTTTTCTTGGTTGATTTGTTGCGCTCTTTGGACTGTGGCATTTCCAATATTTTTAGGAACTCACTTTGCTTGATTTATGTTTTCCAAGTGAGTATGTATCTCTGGAGTTCTTAATAACATTGTATTGCATATGATTTAGCTACCTACTGGGACCAGTTTTTAAGGGACTGGTGAAGTCAGTGGACAGCTTGAGCGTATGGGAATATGAGTTAGTCCCTCATTCCCCAACTTTCCATACTAGCATTTGCTTTATCTTTCCTTGAATGCTTAGTGATCTCTCCGGTTTTAGGTGTTTACATGGAACACTGACGCATGGGGTTATGGCCCTAGTACTAGAGGTGGCAAAATGGGTCATATATGGGTCACTTTTGTGGCATCCCAAAATTTTATGGCCAAGTGAATAAGTGTAATTAGGTAATTATATGATGGGTAATTAGGTGATGATTAAAAGGGAAACATTAGAGAAGTGTGGGTTGAATTTTTGGCCCAAGACCAGCCCCACCATTCGGCCGTCTTGGCCAGGCCTGCGAAGCCCAAAGGAAAGAGCTGCCGTCTGACCAACCCAAGGAACCCAATGGGCTATCAACTAAAGGGAAGATGCCGGCCCAACCAGGCCCAACCTCTTGCATGGCAATTACCAAGTGTCATCTTGCATGCAAAGTGATGATTACATGCTAATCATGAGGGGGAAGAAAAGAAGAAGGGGCAGATTGAACAAGGGAGGGGGAGGCATCACACGAGAGAAAGAGAAAGAGAGAGAGAGAGTGATCGTCCGAGAGAAAGAAAGGAAGAGAGAAAGGGAGAGAGCGAGCGAGCGAGAGAAGAAAGGGAAGAGGGAGGCCGTTCGCCGCCGATCATCGCTGCTGTCAAGCCGCCGAGTCCTGCCTTGCCCCGCCGTTTTTGCTTGCTGTGTTGTGCTTGGATTAGAGGCAAGTAGAGTCCAAAATCCTACCATTTGCTTGCTATGATATGTGTTGTAAGGGATGGTTAAGTTTGGTTGTGGTAGAAGTGAAGAAATTTCAAGCTCTATGGAAAAATATGGTAGCCTTGCATTATGTTTTCTAGAAAGGCAGTCCGACCTTTGATGAATTTGTGAGCTGCATGCGACTTTTTAGTTGGAATTTCATTTCGATTTTTTGATGAAAGTTGTAGAGAATTTCTTGGAGAGTAACATATCAAAATTTCAAAAGAAATGAACAAGTATAGACCGGTGAAACTATTTTTCTTTGAAGAAGTCAGATCTGGAAATCATAATGCTGACCTAGTGTGATTCTGTGAATTTTATAAAGTTCTTCGGTTGAAATTCGATCTCTTGTTCTGAATGAAAGTTGAAGATGACATGTTAAGTAGTAACATATAAAATTTTAGAGGAAATGGATGAGTTTAGTTTAGTGAAACAATCTTTATTCAAAACGGTTAGAACTGAAATTCGGTGCCGAGGGTTATGGACGGTTATGGTTATTATAGTTTTTAATCTATCACAAATATGGTTTCGAGTTCTAAATGAAATATTTACTTCAGGATTTCTTCTATAACATATAAAAATTTTAGAATTTTTGAAGCTGATTTAGGATTTTTACCGAATTTGTGAATGAAACTGTGTATGGCAAAATTCCGAAATTATAAAGACTGTGATGCGTGGACTGTACCAAATTGTATGATGTTCTTTTGATATGGTGTCCTTCACAGAATATTTTCCTCTAGATCTTGTACATAACATATCAAATTTTCAGAATTTATTAAGGCTATTTACTAATTTTTCAAGAATTATGACCAAAGGAGTGCAATCTGTTTTTATCCGAAATTTGCTGTATTTTAAAAATATAAATGATATTGTTCCATGTGATATAATGTCTTGAGTGGTTGATTATGCTGCACATGTAGTGACATATGGCATGTTATATGACATCAAAAGCTGGTTGAGACCTTTGATATTGTTGCATCAATTGCCATGTTGAAATTGTGATAAATGTGTGAAAATAAATTGAGATAATAACAAGACCGTCGGAGGTGTGAGCCGATGATGCCCCGGAGTATTGGGATGCCTGGAGTGTGCGCCGGATGCCTGGAGTGTGTGTGCCGGATGTCCTCGGGAGTTTCGAGATGCCCGGAGGTGTTTGCCGGAAGCCTTGGAGTTGTGTGTCGGGGGATACCTTGTGATGCTAGTTAGGGTACGAGATGCTCAAAGTGTGTGTGCCAGATGCTCGGAGGTGTGTGCCGAAGGTTCCTCGTGATGCCAGGTCGGATGAAAGCAATAAATTGTGGGATGCAAACATTGGTCCCCGGAAAGAAAAATGATGTGATCTAATTGAAAGATAAAGATCAAGGATTGAATCATGTGCATGGGTGTGGGCTTGGTGGCATGGGATGAACCTCGTGGGAATGCAAGCCTAGAGTGCATGATGATATGTGCACGTTGCATGATGATATATGCATGGCTACTTGATGATATAGGTACAAGTGCATGGTGATATATGCATGGCTGCAAGGTGAGGTATGCTTGAATACATGAATGATATGTGTTTTATTCATAATATCCCGATTGCTCCGTTTGATGCATTGTGTAGTTTGGTGGATCTTTACATTGAGTGGTTGTACTCACCCCTTTGGGGATTAACATTTCAGATTAGAAAGATATATCTTTCACCAGCTGTGTGTGGTGCCTTCTATGGCATACCTACTAACGTTGAGGTGGAGTGCACAAAGCATTCCTGTATTAGTATACTTGGTCTAGAGTATGTCCGAGTCCGAGTATTGGTGATGTACGACGGTTCGGCTGATGGCCTTATTATCCAAGAGTTTTTGTCCATTCACGTTCGACGCAATGGGGTGATGCTAGGGATGTTGCCGCCGCCACCATCGTCCAAACCCGTGTGATGGCATGTATGACTCGGGTGGAGCCGACGTTTTTTTTTGGGGATAGCCGATGCTTGTCGATGGAGGGATGTACATGTTTCATATAGGGTCGAGTTCTCTTTTTGGGTTATAGCCAAGTATAGTTAAAAATCTTGGCCTTTTTGTTGTATCAACCCGAAATGTCTATCGTGAAAATATAAATAAAAGTGACTCGGCCTTGTCTTTTCTTTTGGTGCGTAGTTAGTGTGCATTGCATTATTGTTATTGAGTGAGAGATGGTGAGACTCGCTTATGCTTCCGCCGATGAGCTATGTTTGGGACCTTTATTAAAAAAAAAAAAAAAAAGGGAGAAAAAGGGAAAATAATTTTATTGATCAACCCCTATGAACTATGGTTTCACTTTAATTAAAAAGCTTCAAGGACTGACATGTAGTAGGATAAGTGACAAGTACCTATGGTGACCCTATCTGGATCGGAGGTTCGTCGAGGGGTGCCACAACTTTTTTTTTAAGACACTAGTTAAATAGGTTTAACAAATGTGGGTCTTAAGG
>CM024615.1:6456883-6626592 GCA_014182575.1 Eucalyptus decipiens | reverse complement strand
TTTGCCGGGATTTCGGTATAGTCAACTAGTGTCTTTGGATTGAATTAGTCAACAATCAATTTGTTTGTCTTGGTGCTTGGTGTTTGGTGATTGGTGATTGGTGCGGAAAATTATTCCTAGATGGCAATTAAATAAGTTTGTCACTTCAGGTTTTATGTAGTTCTTTGGTACCGTTGATGAGCCGTATCGGTTGTAAAAGTTGAGTTTCGAATTTTTCATATTATTGGAATGGAAAGTAGATAGTATTAACAAATGATGAATTAATAATTTAGTGTAAATACACAGGGATCTCGAAATAGTCTAGATTGATCGATGGGATCGCACGACCATTTTGGGTTTCGGTTTCAGCGAGCATCCCCTGTGATGATATTAAAGAAGAATTACTAGAAGTGTTATTCGACCTTGTGTTGATGATATTAGAGAAGGGCACATAAAAATTGCTCCGGGAACGTTTGGGAGAAGGGATGTAATTGAAAAAAAAAAAAAAATCAGGCAAGGAACAAAAAGAGCATCAGGACCCAATTGCAACAGATGCTCAAATTTGAGGACGGCATTTCAAAAATCCAAATTTTCCTCGGTCGTGCCGACATCTTGGTCGACTTTCGCTCTCTCATCGCTCTTTTGCTGGGTTAGGTTTTGTTTAGCCGCCGTCATCGATTGGCATGAAGCTCTCGCGCGAGCAGATCACCCAATTCGATTCACTCTGATAGCCCCGACGGATGAAGCGAACCGCAGAAATCTGCTGCTTATCACGCCGAAGCCCAACGTGTAAAAAGTCCCCCCAAGAGGTCTCCGCCTCGGACGATCTGTCCTGGTTCCAGTGCCAGTGCAAGTCCCTCGACGATGAGGCCAATGCTGGTGCCGCGTCGTACGACCTCACTGTACGTCAGAGAGAGAATGGCAACGAGCCGTCTGGGGACAATGAGGTCAATCCAGAAGCGTCCGGAAAAAATCTGGTAGCGTAGATGATTCCCGGCTAAAACTGAGGGAGGAGGTGGCAAAGTTGGGGGATGATCAGGGCACGACGACATGCCCGTGGAGGAATTTGCAGCATGCGACATATATTAGAGGGGTGTTATGGATGGAAAGAGGGGAAAGGGGTGGGGGAAGAATGCCAAGGATGATGTTTCCTGTTTGACATTTTTTTTTGGTCGGTTTTACTTTATTCATACTTTAATTCTCATTCTCGACTTTTTGTCCGCCTCCTTGCGAGGCGTGGGAGTCGAAACCTACAATTGAAATTAAATCGTCCCCATCTCAATCTCTTGAAAATGTGGGGACCCCACCTCTTCCTTCCATGTTGAAAGGGTGGGTTCCTATTTGATAGATTGAAAGGTGAGAAATTATATCTAAAGAGAGGAAGGGCAGCTGATGTCGTTGGACTGAAGATTTATGATATATATATGGATGGGAGGAAAGCACTTATTTAAGGTGTAGATCAAGAATATCTTGAGACTGCATTACGCAAGCGTGGGCATCTGGTTTGCATTTTGTCTGGTGGTTATAAGCATGTCAATGGGAGTCTAGTGAAAAGGGATATTGACTGAGATACTGGTGTAGTCCGCGATGCTGATAGTCAGGAGTTGTTCAACGTGCGGCTTGGTCAAATTGCTGAGTATGTTGGAGATCCAAGCTTAATTGGGGTTTTGCTCGGTGCCTCAACAGTGTCAGAAAGATGGTAGGTATTCCTGTTTAACATGACTCCTATTTAGTATTTGGGCAGATTGAGGTCGTACTTGATTCATGCATTCAGTGTTGGCAGTTGCTTGAGGTGATCATGATGATGTCAAGTAAACTTTTCAATTGTCGTTTAGATTCATATTATGTCCATGTTGAGTTATTAAGTAAGTTCTACTTGCTGAAGCCATTCCCTTGTTAAATAAAGATATTGTGGTTTTGCTTTATAATTTATCTCTCTTTGTCTATCTATGTTATTGCAAGTTGAATTAAGTCGATGAGAATAAAAAAAGAAGAGGGTAGAGAAGTAACAGAGAGATCAAAAGAGAAGATAGAGCACGGAGAAAACACCTTTCGGGTACTTTTTTTATACTTGAAATGTACCAAATAATTGAATGCTCATGTAGTGAGCTGTAACGGCAGTAGGAACAAACCGCATGCTTGACTAGTTAGATCTCAATCTCATAACAGAGACTTATTCCGTTGATACTCCAAAACCTCCTTGTAAGCATTTTGCTTTAAATGATTTTGAATTTTAGTTGTTTCGAAATAGCTGTATGGCTGTTCCCTTTGAAAGTGGATCAAGATAGGTGACAGCGGTTTCAAAATGTTGTGCATGGTGGAAGTAGAGAGTGGATATCTGAAGATGGTGCAGGTTTTTCTGGTTAGATTGACTCATAAGGTGCTGCAGTTTGACTTATGATAGCTTGTACCTGGCCTTCCGATTGTCAACATACAAATATATGGACCGGAAAACATTGAAGTTTCTTAACATGGCAAATCTTAGATGCCGGTCTCTTGGTCGTGATACTACTTATTTGAGTCAAAAGGTAGACGAATGGTTGGTTCATCTCATCTTGAGTTGAGTCGAGAGGAGCTCCTTATGTAGTCGGACAATGCTGAATTGTTCATCATTTGTGTTCTTTGCTGGGGATTTTGGTTTAATCAATTAGTGTCTCTGGATTAAATCAATCAACCAATCAATTAGTTTGTCTTGGTGCTTGATGCTTGGCAAATTATTCCTAGATGGACAATTCAATAAGTTTGTTGCTTTAGGTTAATGTAGTTCTTTGGCATAGTTGATGAGTCGTAGTGGTGGTAAAAGTTTTAGAAATTGATGACTTTTATCGATAAGGCTTCTTTGATAATTTGGTCTCGGGTTGTAGAGAAGTTTCTTGTTAAACTTATTTGTTTGGTTCCCTTTATTGTGTTAACTTGATAAACCTAACCAAATCAATATTATATGTTGAGGCAATAATTTTGTTGTCAACAATAAGGCTATGATCCTTCCTTCTTGCACCTGATAAAAAAATGCTGTAGCTGATAGTCGTTCAATGTCTTTGCAGTTTGCAATCTTCCCTCTAAGGAAATAATTTTCTTGCTTGATGTTAACGTTTAAAGTGCTAAGTTACTCCTTAGCTTCTTCTATGTTATTGGTTTAGAGCCGCATCTCATAAATGACGAACTAACTCAACGGTTTGGTTGGACTTTTACCCTTATTAGATTGATTTTGGTGAAATAAATCATTTTTTTCTTTTTGTATACAGTATACACCAAACAGAACCAAGAACCACAAATGTCCTAGTCAACATGAAATGAAATTGACTTCTATTAAGTACAATTGAAACAAATTTATATTGGCATGGTTTAATTGCACTTTTAGTTCCCACTTTTACTTGCTTGTCAACTCACTTATAAGTATTTGTGATTTACTCTAACTCTTATCTTGGATGGAAAATATTGAAAGCGGTAAAAAGAGAACCCACCTGCAATGATTCTATTATTTGGGTTACTACACGGGAAGGGAATGGAAGAGAAATTTAGTTACTTCATTTTGGACTGAAAGAAGTTTCTCCAAAGTCAGAGATGAATAATGGAAGTTATCGTTTGCTGATACATATAGTTATAACCACAAGAGTATCCTTCGTGAGGAGTAGGAAACAAGAGAAGAGAAAGGCTACTCAGTCTATCAAATATATTTCATTTTCCTCCATATAGTTTTTCTCTCCAGTATGCATTTAAGTCAAGATTTCACCTTCCTATCTTCTTTTTTTTTTCTTTTTCAAACAGAGTGAGTGACCAAGCTTTTGACTCTCATTGTGGTGTACTTTTGATTACTTGTGAGAGAGAACGTGATGTGATTTTTAGTGAAGTCGAGAGTATTGCATGCTCTATGCTACTTTTTTTGGAGAAGCTATACCTTTTTTTCCTTAATCTGAAGTTACGATGAAATTAAACAAGTAATGTGACTGTAATATGAAAATCTCCTTGTGATCACAACCATGTGCTCGAAATTTGAGTTAAGGCAAGATGAATCTGTGTATAATTGGAGTCATAAGGGCTGAAGAAAGAAGGTAAGTGTGCGAGTCAACAAGCTAGATTGCCAGATTGGCTTTCTACTACATCATCCTTTTTTGAATGTTAAATTGTTATGCAGCAATAGGTTTTCATTTGTAACATGCACAATGTTTCTCTGATGTGGAACTGCATGTCAAAAGCTCTCCTGCCATTTTTACTTTTTGTACATTTTCCTTTTCTAGAGCTTGCCTTCTTTTTTCCCCCTTTTTGGAGTGGGGTTGGAGAGCTGATGAGTTTATTAATCTTGTTTCTTAGGCTATACTCTAATCAATGGTCTCCAATGGGGTTAGCATTTTTGTATCTGCTGGCATGTGGAAAAATAATAAATAGGTGTACATCAGAGCTCTATCGGTGCGAATTGGTGCATGCATAGATGGCACGACAAAGAGTAAGGGGTTGAGATTGAAATTGGAAATGACTGTTCAAGAAGGTCAAGTGGTGGCTGTGCATGTCACCACAAGGGATATGATTTTTAAGCCTATTTTGGAGGAAGTAGTTTTCCGCTTCGATTGTCGCGGCAGTTCCTAATCTTTCTTTTGGCAACAACAAGGATAGGGACACACCTATACAGAGTCATCATGTCTCTTCTTATATCCCTTTTGGGCAGCAGATCGTCAAACTTGAGGTCAGTCTTTGCATGCTCTTATTTCTTTCCCATGAATCAGTTGAATCTTTTCTTGGTTGATTTGTTGCGCTCTTTGGACTGTGGCATTTCCAATATTTTTAGGAACTCACTTTGCTTGATTTATGTTTTCCAAGTGAGTATGTATCTCTGGAGTTCTTAATAACATTGTATTGCATATGATTTAGCTACCTACTGGGACCAGTTTTTAAGGGACTGGTGAAGTCAGTGGACAGCTTGAGCGTATGGGAATATGAGTTAGTCCCTCATTCCCCAACTTTCCATACTAGCATTTGCTTTATCTTTCCTTGAATGCTTAGTGATCTCTCCGGTTTTAGGTGTTTACATGGAACACTGACGCATGGGGTTATGGCCTAGTACTAGAGGTGGCAAAATGGGTCATATATGGGTCACTTTTGTGGCATCCCAAAATTTTATGGCCAAGTGAATAAGTGTAATTAGGTAATTATATGATGGGTAATTAGGTGATGATTAAAAGGGAAACATTAGAGAAGTGTGGGTTGAATTTTTGGCCCAAGACCAGCCCCACCATTCGGCCGTCTTGGCCAGGCCTGCGAAGCCCAAAGGAAAGAGCTGCCGTCTGACCAACCCAAGGAACCCAATGGGCTATCAACTAAAGGGAAGATGCCGGCCCAACCAGGCCCAACCTCTTGCATGGCAATTACCAAGTGTCATCTTGCATGCAAAGTGATGATTACATGCTAATCATGAGGGGAAGAAAAGAAGAAGGGGCAGATTGAACAAGGGAGGGGGAGGCATCACACGAGAGAAAGAGAAAGAGAGAGAGAGTGATCGTCCGAGAGAAAGAAAGGAAGAGAGAAAGGGAGAGAGCGAGCGAGCGAGAGAAGAAAGGAAGAGGGAGGCCGTTCGCCGCCGATCATCGCTGCTGTCAAGCCGCCGAGTCCTGCCTTGCCCCGCCGTTTTTGCTTGCTGTGTTGTGCTTGGATTAGAGGCAAGTAGAGTCCAAAATCCTACCATTTGCTTGCTATGATATGTGTTGTAAGGGATGGTTAAGTTTGGTTGTGGTAGAAGTGAAGAAATTTCAAGCTCTATGGAAAAATATGGTAGCCTTGCATTATGTTTTCTAGAAAGGCAGTCCGACCTTTGATGAATTTGTGAGCTGCATGCGACTTTTTAGTTGGAATTTCATTTCGATTTTTTGATGAAAGTTGTAGAGAATTTCTTGGAGAGTAACATATCAAAATTTCAAAAGAAATGAACAAGTATAGACCGGTGAAACTATTTTTCTTTGAAGAAGTCAGATCTGGAAATCATAATGCTGACCTAGTGTGATTCTGTGAATTTTATAAAGTTCTTCGGTTGAAATTCGATCTCTTGTTCTGAATGAAAGTTGAAGATGACATGTTAAGTAGTAACATATAAAATTTTAGAGGAAATGGATGAGTTTAGTTTAGTGAAACAATCTTTATTCAAAACGGTTAGAACTGAAATTCGGTGCCGAGGGTTATGGACGGTTATGGTTATTATAGTTTTTAATCTATCACAAATATGGTTTCGAGTTCTAAATGAAATATTTACTTCAGGATTTCTTCTATAACATATAAAAATTTTAGAATTTTTGAAGCTGATTTAGGATTTTTACCGAATTTGTGAATGAAACTGTGTATGGCAAAATTCCGAAATTATAAAGACTGTGATGCGTGGACTGTACCAAATTGTATGATGTTCTTTTGATATGGTGTCCTTCACAGAATATTTTCCTCTAGATCTTGTACATAACATATCAAATTTTCAGAATTTATTAAGGCTATTTACTAATTTTTCAAGAATTATGACCAAAGGAGTGCAATCTGTTTTTATCCGAAATTTGCTGTATTTTAAAAATATAAATGATATTGTTCCATGTGATATAATGTCTTGAGTGGTTGATTATGCTGCACATGTAGTGACATATGGCATGTTATATGACATCAAAAGCTGGTTGAGACCTTTGATATTGTTGCATCAATTGCCATGTTGAAATTGTGATAAATGTGTGAAAATAAATTGAGATAATAACAAGACCGTCGGAGGTGTGAGCCGATGATGCCCCAGGAGTATTGGGATGCTCGGAGTGTGCGCCGGATGCCTGGAGTGTGTGTGCCAGATGTCCTCGGGAGTTTCGAGATGCCCGGAGGTGTGTGCCGGAAGCCCTAGAGGTGTGTGCCGGGAGGGATACCTCGTGATGCTAGTTGGGGCACGAGATGCCCGGAGTGTGTGTGCCAGATGCCTGGAGGTGTGTGCCGGAGGTTCCTAGCGATACCAGGTTGGATGCGAGCGATAAATTGAGGGATGCAAACATTGGTCCCTGGAAAGAAAAATGATGTGATCTAATTGAAAGATAAAGATCGAGAATTGAATCATGTGCATGGGTGTGGGCTTATGGCATGGGATGAACCTCGTGGGAATGCAAGCCTAGAGTGCATGATGATATGTGCACGTTGCATGATGATATATGCATGGCTACTTGATGATATAGGTACAAGTGCATGGTGATATATGCATGGCTGCAAGGTGAGGTATGCTTGAATACATGAATGATATGTGTTTTATTCATAATATCCTGATTGTTCTGTTTGATGCATTGTGTAGTTTGGTGGATCTTTACTGTTGAGTGGTTGTACTCACCCCTTTTGGGGATTAACATTTCAGATTAGAAAGATATATCTTTCACCAGTTGTGTGTGGTGCCTTCTATGGCATACCTACTAACGTTGAGGTGGAGTGCACAAAGCATTCCTGTATTAGTATACTTGGTCTAGAGTATGTCCGAGTCCGAGTATTGGTGATGTACGACGTGGGTTCGGCTGATGGCCTTATTATCCAAGAGTTTTTGTCCATTCACGTTCGACGCAATGGGGTGATGCTAGGGATGTTGCCGCCGCCACCATCGTCCGAAACCCGGTGTGATGGCATGTATGACTGGTGGGAGCTGACGTTTTCTTTTTGGGGATAGCCGATGCTTGTCGATGGAGGGATGTACATGTTTCATATAGGGTCGAGTTCTCTTTTGGGTTATAGCCAAGTATAGTTAAAAATCTTGGCCTTTTTGTTGTATCAACCCGAAATGTCTATCGTGAAAATATAAATAAAAGTGACTCGGCCTTGTCTTTTCTTTTGGTGCGTAGTTAGTGTGCATTGCATTATTGTTATTGGAGTGAGAGATGGTGAGACTCGTTTATGCTTCCGCTGATGAGCTATGCTTTGGGACCTTTATTAAAAAAAAAAAAAAAAAAAAAAGGGAGAAAAAGGGGAAAATAATTTTATTGATCAACCCCTATGAACTATGGTTTCACTTTAATTAAAAAGCTTCAAGGACTGACATGTAGTAGGATAAGTGACAAGTACCTATGGTGACCCTATCGGATCGGAGGTTCGTCGAGGGGTGCCACAACTTTTTTTTTTAAGACACTAGTTAAATAGGTTTAACAAATGTGGGTCTTAAGTGGGTTGGATTTTGAACTCATTTTCAACCAAAACCTCACAATCTCTCTCTTCCCATTTTAACTTTACAATTTTTTTATAAAAATCGAAATTATAATTATTTTAATTTTAATTTTCTTTTCTTTTTTTTTTTTTCTTTCTTCTTCCTCCTTCCGGTGGCGGCACGGCGGCGGCCAGGTGAGCCTCGAGCTCTCTGGATCCGGCAAGGCAATTGTTCAATTTAACATTATTTTTTTCTTGTTCTTTCTTTCTTCCAAGTACCGTCTAATATTTATATATATCTTAAATATATGTTTTTCACTTTGACCAGTAATAGAACACGCCAGCCAAATAGTTTACCTTAATATAGATGCTCACGAGGGTTAACTTTTAAATGGACACGAAAATGATAGAATATTTAAATATTAAATCGGGCAAACTGTTTTGAAAGCTAAAATTATAAAGTGAATGTGTGATTTATTATTTAAATATTTTAACATGATTTAATATTTAAATATTCTATCATGAACACTAAGGCATGACTAAGAACAACCTAACCTAGCATTAATTGAAAGCTTGAAATATATAAATTGTTCAACAAATAGATGATGGTGGATTAGACATAGATACTCAAAAAAAATTATTTTGCAATTTTGGGGAGTTCGTCAATAATAACATCAAGATCTCTAGTTAGGCAATCAAAGAAGACACTCAAACAGGTTGCAATAGATCGAACGAAGGCAAATAAACACAACCCACCAGGCTCTAGAGCTCTTCCTGCTCGAACGAAGGCTCAAAAGCTTTTTCGCCACGTCTCTCTTCCGCCACCCACGTCCTCTCTCTCTCTCTCTCTCTGTGTGTGTGTGTGTGTAGACGTGGGTGGCGGAATAGAATTACCCACGTCTCTCTCTCTCACTCTCTCTGCCCTTGCCTAACCACTGTGAGGTTGGTGTCACTTGACCATTGAGACCTTGCCATGGTCAGGCAAGGCTCACTCTCACTTCATTTGGCCGACCTTCAAGAGGAGGAAGAAGAAAAAGAAGAAGAAGAAGAAGAAAGGATAAAAGAAAATAAAGAGGAAAATGTTATAAAATTATTAAAAAATTAAAAGAAATCTTAAGTTACAAAAAAATTTAAAAATTATCCAAATGAATTTTCGTTTGGGGAATAAAATTAAAAGAAATCAATTCTAAGTGGAAATTATTTTCAATAGTAGAATGGTTAGCAAATGCATTCTTATTGTCTAGGGCACATTGCACTCATCGGTTTTTGAATCTTTAACTGAAGTTTGATGCCTAGGAACATAGTAACCTAAAGGCTCTAACATCGAACTTCTTAATGACGATCATAACATGTGGCATCCGTATTTTTACCGACCTCGGAAAAATAACGATACATCACAGATTGACAAAATTGTTATCAGAATTCGTCATCGGCACCGATTTTGGACCCCGTCGTATCATCGTCATCGTTGGCACCACATTCGACCCCCGTTTTATCGCTGCTCGACACCCGAAATACTAATTTTTGGAGAAAAATTGTTACATGCACAATCATTCATGGCCATACGCGGCCATGCATTTACGTGAGAATTTTCTTGTAAAAAACCCACATGGCCGCACCTTCCTTTTTTCCATTTGGCTGGTCAATCGCAAGTAATTCCTTGACCCATGCAAACTGATCAGTGCCCCTTCTCCGTGCAAGAATTTCGGTCACATGCATGTACATGTGGCAATCAACTAAAGGAAATTAGTTGACCCATGAAGACACGTGTTTTCCTTCTCGGTGGCCAGCGAAGGAACTTTGGACAGCTGCGTCGACCGTGTCTTCAAGCGGCAAAGAGGGCCATTAAGAATAGCCCACGAAGGAGTCACGTCCGCTGGTCAACAAATGGAAAATAATTGACCGAGAGGCGCCCATCAACGGACACGTCAGTGCATGCAAGGGGGGAGTCGGCAACCGAATGACATGCCGAATTCCACGTCTCGCCCAGCTGTCTTCGGCCATCAACGCCACCGAATCTGCATGCATTGACTGAACTAATTAAGAAATTGAAAGAACAAAAAGGGCACGGAAACGAGCGAGAGAGAGAAGGACCGAGTGAAATAAGGCAGAGAGAGAGAGAGAGTAGTGAGTGCGAGAGAAAGCAGCGAGCATGAGTGAGAAGGAAAAGAAGGAGGTCGCCCCTCCAGCCGTGCATGTGCGCTGCCGCCGTCAACGCCGTTGAGCTGCTTTGACCTGCCGTGTGCTTGCTGTGTTTTGCTTGGATGAAAGGCAAGTAGAGTCTATTGATCTATCCTTTGCTTGCTGTGTTTTGTGTGTGATGAATGGTGAATCTCGGATGTGGATGAAGTGTGAAATTTCGAAGTTAAAGGAGTTGTGTTCTAGCCTAGTATTCTGTTTCTGGAAAAACAGTCCGACCTTTGATGATTTCGTGAGTTGTATGCAATGTTCTAGTTGAAATTTGACTTTGACTTCTTGATGAAAGTTGTAGAGGACTTCTTGAAGATTAACATACTAAAAATTGAAATGAATCGGACAAATATTGATTGGTGAAATGATTTTCCTTTGAAGAAACTAGATCTGGAAACTGTTATGTTGACCTTTGGTGATTTCGTGAGTTGCATGCAATGTTCTAGTTGGAATCTGACTTCGACTTCTCAATGAAAGTTGTAAAGGACCTCTTGAAGAATAACATATCAAAATTGGAAAGGAAACGGACAAGTATAGATCGATAAAACCATTTTTCTTTGATGAAGCTAGATCTGTAAACTGTTATGTTGATCTGTTGTGATTCCGTGAATGTTGTGAAATTATCTAGTCCGAATTTGATCTCATGTTCTTGATAAGAGTTGTAGAAGACATCTTGAGGAGCAACATACTAAAATTTAAGGATAAACGGACAAGTAATGATCAGGGCAAACGATTTTCTTTGAAAAGGATGAATCTGGACAGTGAACCGAGAGATAGGAAGAGTTATAAAAAGTATAGATTTTAATCCAGAAGGAATTAAATTTCGATTTATTCATTATAATTTTACCTTTAGATCTTAGTCATAACATATCAAAATCTCAGAATTTTCGGAGTTCATTTAAGGGCTTGATCGAAGTTATTTCCGAAACTGTGCAAAAGTGGTGCTGGAATTTCTTCCTTTGGATCTTTTTTACATCATGTTAAATTCTCAGAATTTATTGAGATTGTTTACTGATTTTCCAAGAATTTTCACTAAAGAAGTGCATTCTGTTTTATCCGAAAATTGGTTCTAGTTTCAAAAACCAATGAACTTCTTTATGAAATGAGATATCGTGGATGTTATGCGTACTGCATATATGGTGATGTTTGGCGTATCATATGACATCAAAAAGATGGTTTAGACCTTTGATATTATTGCATCAAATGCCATGTTCAAAATGAAACATATATGTGAATATACATTGTGATAATGATGATACCGTCGGAGGTGTAAGCCGACGATGCCCCGATGCCCAAAGGTTCAAATGAGTCGATGTCCTTTGGATGCCTGGTTGTATTATGAATACATGCCCAGAGGTTTTCCCCGGGAATGTTGGGATGCCCGGTTGTATTATGATACATGCCCAGAGGGTGAGGGGTTGTATTATGATGCATGCCCGAAGGGTAGGGGTAACCATTTTCATGGCGAGCCTCGGAGATTCCTCGTGACGCCAGGTGGGATGAGATATGCTCGGAGTGTATGTCCCGGATGCCCGAAGGTGTGTGCCGGAGGCCCTTGCGATGCTAGGTTGGATGCGAGTGATAAATTGTGGGATGCAAACATTGGTCCCTGGATGAAAAATAATGAGATCCTTGTAAAAGATAAGAACTGAAATTGAATCATGTGCATGGGTGTATGCATATGACATGATGCATGATCTACTTATAAAAGTAAATTGATGCTATTTGATATTGAAAATGCAATCATGAAGGCGTGAATGGATCTCATGGTGATGTATGCTTGATAGCATGGATGATATGAATCATGGTGATATTTGCAGGATGACATGGTGAGATATGCATGACTGCATGGTGGTATATGCACGATGGCATGGCAAGATATGCATGACTGCATGATAATATATGCACGACTGCATGGTGATGTATGTTTGATAGCATGAATGATATTTGCTTTACTCATGATATCTTGATTATCTTGCTTGTTGCATTGTGTAGTTTGGTGGATCTTTACTGCTAAGTGGTTGTACTCACCCCGTTTGGGGACTAATATTTCAAACTAGATAAGATACCTCTGCTGCCACTACCACCGGTAGATGGATCAAGTGGTTAGATATGACCGCAAGGAGGAGGATAGCAAACGAAGCAACTTTTGGATGCCGACACTGATCGATGGACTTTAAGTATATGACTGTTGGAGGAGATGTCGGTTATCTTTTGAAATATAGCCGAGTACAGAAGACTGGTATTTTGATGTACCGATGAATGATGTCCATCTGGTTTAAGTAAATAAAAGTGTTCGGCTTTAACCTATAAATGTTTAGTTGGTGTGCATCGTTTTCTGAATATAGGGAAGGGAGTTGATGGATGTGCTTCCGCCATATAAATTGCGCAGGGACCGATCTAAAAGATATAAACCCCCAGGATTAATAGACTTTCAGGTCAAGCAAGAGAATGGTAATCGAACAGCGGCGACCCTAACGGATCGAGGGCCGTCGAGGGGTGCCACATAACATGAAGATTTGAACAATTCATGAACAAGGTCACCTCATAGCATAAGGACTCAAACTTGAGGGTCGAGTTCACAATCACCTCTTCAGCCCTCTCAATCTCTGATAATGGCAGTACGGTGACCAAGATCGATGCTAAAGTAGGAGAGACCGCAGGGGGGAGAAGGGGCAAATCACCACTGGTCTTTAGGATGGGATTGTCATTCTTGAAGGTGACATTTTTGGTTTGAGTTAGCAACTTAGTGAGAGCAAGGGTGGATATGAGCCATGGATATGGAGGATAGTAGATGATAGCGATGATGATGACGATTACAAGCAAGAAGACAAAGACTGAGAAGCAGAGATTGCTAAGAACTTGATGAGAATATGGTTAAGGGCTTCAGCTCCTAGATTTGAATCTTTAATTGGGGTTTTTCTTGTCTTCATGATCGATCAACCGAAGAGTTTGACGCCGCATGTGACAATGAATAAGACAGAGCAAAGGGGATGGAATGTGGGTGAATAGTGAAGAGATATGAGATGGATTTTTGACTTACAAATGAGCTTTGAGTTGAATATGTAATGGAGGAACACCACAACCAAATCACATCAAATCAGAGGAAAACCTAATAGGCAACATTCCTAAGACACAAGAATAGAAAGCCTCTTTTCAACAGCAGGCAACTGTGCTTTTCTGCTCGGCTCTTGCCGGAGTAACAACTATATTGTACAATATTGTACAAGGGCTGGAGAGCATCAACTGCAAATCCCTCAAAGTTGCAAGGTTGTCTCATTGATTGGTCCTTATCAACGTGACTGCGATAATGTGAAAATCCAGTAGCATACGGGAAGCAACCTAAGTAACGGAGATATTCTCGAGTAATTCTACTCTTAGACTAGACTCAACATTTTTGAGTCATAGCGACACATCTAACCGGACAAGACTTCCATTATGCCTGTATGGAAGGAACCAGCTGAGCAGAATCAGCAGGACGAAGGATCAAACTAGCACGTCTCAGATTAATGCTACAGGGAACAATGCTTGAATCAAATCCGCACTTCCAAAAGATGCACCCCTGTGAATGAATTGTAATAATGCCATGAATTGAGTCATCAAGGTAAATTCTAGTTCCCAAATGATTTCCAGGAAATATATCCCAACCATGGGAACTTGGAGAAAGATCTCAAAGAAAAATGATATCATAAGTCTGGAGTGAACTAATTAGGATGTAACTTGCCATCAGGATACATAGACTTGCGGCACAACCATACAGTTCTATGAAAACTTCTTTCATTTTTTACTTTCTCTTTCTGGTACACGTTTTTCAATTTTCAAGTTCATTCCCTACATTCTCTGAGTACACTTTCTCCACACATAAACCATACAACACACCAGAATACTTCTCCAGCGATCCACTGAAGAAGCTTTCTTTCAATTTTTTGAAAGTAGAAGATGTCAGCAGACTATCCGAACCTGCCTGGTGACGTACCCCGACTCTCTCAACTTTTAACAACTCCGTGACCTTGTTGAGACCTCCGTGCAGACTATCGCAGAACTTCATAAGATGCTTGATATCATACAATGTCGGGAAATACATGTGGATCAACTTGAAGAACCCCGCTTGAGTGTCCGGCAGGGTTTGGCAAGTCAACACCTTGAGCAAATACCCGAGATCGTACCTGCTGTGGAAGGTTACCCAGTGAACATTATCGTTCAGCACAATCCCAGACGACATCAGCAACTCCCCAAATCGCTCGGCATTGATGCCCCTGTCCCTATTCTTCTTGAAATTGATCCCGCTCTGTTTCAAGAGCTCGATTGAATCATTTGCGAAGAAATCCTCATTCGCATTGAACTTGTGGAAATTGAACTGCCAAATGCAGCACTTATCCGACCCGCAAGTTGGCAAGTTCCCTCTCTCATCAGAAAAAGTGAGGCCCAATTGGATCAACTTTAGTATATCCACATTCTCCTTCAGAGTCTGGTAGTGAAACTCACTGGAGTTCTTGAAGTTGCCCACAGGGCGCACGACAATACCCGGGAACTCCGTGTCCATGGCCGCACGAATTAGTTAAGGAGGCGTTCTTGGTTCTTAAGGCGGATGTCGATGGCCTTGTCCATGATGTAGTCCAGGTAGGAGTCGAGGATGAGCTCATTGTCGCACTTCCTGATCCAGACCATGAAGCCACGCTTCTGGTCGCGGAGGGGCCCCCACGAGGAAGGCTGGGACCACCACTGCCTCACCACATGCTCCCACTAGACGGCAACGCCGTCAAAGATTTCAATGATGCAGCCATTGTTTGAATGGCTGCAGGTGGTGAGCTGGAGTTGCAAGCGCGACCGAGGGAGAGGCAGCTACAGGAGGCGGAGACGAAGGAGCTGAATAGAGTTGGACAGTGTTGACGCAGTTGTTCTCGTTGATTTCAAAGAAGCAGTAGCAGAGTCAAAGCCGAAGGCCCGTTTTAGGAATCTGAGGATGGTGAAGCAAAGCGCCGGCGGGAGTGCCACCTAGAGGAGGGTCTGGCAGAAGGCGAGGGTGCCCAGCAGTCTGGTTCTCCAGATTCTTCGTTAGATCTTGAGGATTTATATTTTAGTCATAGCCATCCATTTTCTTTGTCAATTTCATCGAGACTAGTTTGTGTTTTGCAGGTTTCGAGCCTACTATCGAGGAACCTATAGTAATCTTAATATTTTACCGGCTGTTCTTGTGGCTGAGTTAATTGGGGGGCTAATACTTTCCTAACACTATTCAATCCAAGCGAGACTAGTGCTTTCTTTTTATTTTTTTTGGGAAAATGATCTGCACTGCACCATGTATTGTGTCTACACTGCACCATGTATTGTGTCAAGGCCACCGGATGACTAGCTTGTCCGGTCTAGTAAAATATCAACAAGGATACCCTTCGGTGGAAAAGACATTATTCAATCCAAGCGAGACTAGTGCTTTCTTTTTATTTTTTTTGGGAAAATGATCTGCACTGCACCATGTATTGTGTCTGCACTGCACCATGTATTGTGTCAAGGCCATCAGATGATTAGCTTGTCCGGTCTAGTAAAATATCAACAAGGATACCCTTCGGTGGAAAAGACATTGGGTACTTGAGGCCCCACATCTTGGCTTCTCTCATGCTACTCTCTCTCTCTCAATGGAAATGAAAAAACATAAATGAATGTAAGAACAGATACTTCATCTCCCCTCTGAAGTAAGTGAAGAAAGACAACGAGCCATTTGCCGATTCTCTCGTCGAGCTTTATACTTGCAAGAACATCCACCGTGAACCTCTCTTCATCGCTGTCGCACACATGTCTGAGTCAAGAGCCGGCTCGCCGCCGCCGTCGCCACCCACTAAAACCTCACCGAAGCCCTCGCTCTTAGTCACTCTCCTATCACTATTGGTCTTGGCTCCAATTCTAGCGATCACGATCCTGCACCAACACGAGCCCTTCGACTGGCACTGCACTGCTTTGCTCACGAGGAGAGGGCAGCCGTCGAGGTTGAAGTTAGAGGGAGAACAACAAGTGATGATTATGGGGTTGTGGGTACGAGGGACGGCAGGCGAGAACCTATGCTCAAGGGCTTGAGTTGCGAGAAGGCAAGGTGCACTGATGGAGAGAGAGAGGGAGGGCCCTTGGGGATGCGACAGCCTTGCTCAATGATTCCGTATTTGCTCGATATCTCGTATTTTGTCTCTTTCGGTTGTCAATTGCATCTCCATTTAGTATGTGGTCAAAATGGCACCGTTATTCCCGAGAAATAATGGTACCGTCGCCTCAGCAGCACCCTTCTTTTTTTTCTTTTCTTTCTTATTATCTTATGCTTGATTTAGTTGATCAATGATGAAATTAAGTTTTGTTTGCACCATTACTACCATCCAGTGGAATCTCTTGATTTTAAGGAGTATAAAATCCAAACAAGAATTTCGCTTGAATTGTTTTTGGCAAGAACGGAATTGTCAATCAAAGCAAAATTAGATTTTTATTTTTGGCTTTGATTAAAAAAATCAATTGCAACTGTTAATTATTATTAGGAATTGGTAAAAAGGAGCGAAAATGCGAAACCAAAACATGGAGCTCTAAAAGCAAAGGCAAAGCCAATTGGGACAAGCAAAACAAGGGCGCGATTCTCTTGCAGTTTCAATCCCAACCAAAAACATCCCTAAAGCAATCAAACAAGACTTGTCGGAAAATGTTGCAATGAGTGAATGAAGTTTCATGGACCCACCCTAGTCTAGTTCATGGGTGGATCGATAAAACCAATGAGCAGTTCCCGGTTCCAATTTTCCGAAACCAATCCTTAATGGATTGTTTTTTATTCCAAGGTGGGAACCGCCCACGTGGACCATGCTCAACCCCCTTTTTGACACACACTCTCTCTCCCTTTGCCTCTTTGCTTCCTCATCTCTTTTTCTTCGCTGACTGCTAATCAAATCATCTCTATCCAACAATGGTTATTACGCCTATTTTCTTTGCACTTAACCTCTTTTCTTCAACCCTCACTTCGGCCATCACCGAATCCCTTGCTCTTCTCGTTCTCTCCTAGGACCCCTCCTCTCTTGCAGCCCACCCACCATGGCCCTAGCTTCCATGCCTCCGGTTCCAAAACCGCAAGCCCGACAACCTCTGACTCGGCCAGGATCATCCGGAAAGTTTTCTTCTTCCTGCACCGGTTTGATCCAGCCAAAGGTCACACCCAGATTAAGGAAGTGGAGTTCATGAAGAGCAATGGGAGGGCCAAGAATTGTCCCAAAATGTGAGGCCCGATTTTGCGATTCTGTCTAATTTTGGCAAGTCTTCCCATATCAATGCTCTAGTTCGAAAGAAGGAAGTTGCAATTGGACAGGATTCACAAAAGAGTATGGGATCTCAGTCCTCATTCGAGTCATACTCAAGATCATCCTGATCCTCTTCTGACTCTTCTTCACTAAGCTCACATCATTCAAGCTCTTCATCTTTTACTGGCTCATCGTCCTCTTTCGGTTCCTTCTTCACAGGCTCATCTACGGGCCTGAAATGTTGTCCCACAACCGGGATGAGACTACGTCTCAGCAAGTTGTACCCCATTAAGACTCAATTAGGAAATCAATACGTTAACCGGGCTGCCTATGCACACACGAGTCAGAGGACTTACCTTGGCCTCAGATTCCATCTGCCTATTAGCATAGCTCAATAGGCACCCAAGCAATCACATCACATATCGATATCTCAATCAATCAACCTAGTCGATTTCATGTCAATTGGACCATTCATCAGTCATTTCAATTCAATCAATCAATTCACGATAAACGGATCAAATCATTGATCAATCGACATAGTCGATTACATATCAGTTGGACCATTTCTAGGTCATTTTACTTCTCAATATAAAACTTCCCATTGTATACTCAGTCACAGAGCTCCATTAATGCTCTTGGGTGTCGTTTTCGCCAAGGTGATGTAAGTCGCAGACAGTCTATGTGCGTTCTTTAAGGCGCCGTTTTCGCCAGTGATATCCTTATATATCATTGCTCCCTAAAGCTAATGTCTAAATTTGCTCACCAAAGCTGCTAATAACATTTGCTCACCGAAGCTGTTAAATGACATGTGCTCGCCGAAGCTGATATCTAAAATGCTCACCGAAGCTGCTAAAGTATTATTACTTGCCATTGCTCACCGAAGCTGCTATAGATCTATAATGATATTATTACTCCCCGAAGCTGTTATAGATCTATATTGCTCATCTAAGCTGATCAATGCTCACCTAAGTTGAAATGGTACTTAAAGCCCACTCTCGGTGTCAACATCCGACACCCGGTATTTTCAAATTAAAATACCTATATATCACAATCACCACTCAATTCAACAATATGACATTCAATTGCAGAAACTAAACACACCATTGCAATTAGCACGAAATTTCAGTCGTCGTCTATCCCAGCCTAATTTCCGGAAAATAATTAAATAATTAAATAATTTTGAAAATGAATAAATAAATACTAAAAATCCAATTTAGGCCTGTAATGCCTAATTGAAGCCCGATAAGGGTCGGGAAAAATCCCGAGAAGCATTCATTAAATAATATAGGCAATTCTCTAGCTAAGCACACTAACCACTTAACTAATATGCAATGTAATTAACTAATAAGCACTAATCCATGCTAATCTAACCACCTAATTACACCTAATTAAATCTAATCAACCATTAAGCATCATTAGTCTACTAAGCAAGGATTAGTGAGATTACTCACTTGAGCAAAGCGAAGACCGTATCACTGCAACGGTGACACGACGGCGGCCGAAATCCAAACTTTCGGGCGGCGTCGGTGAACACTCGGGCCGAGCTTATAAGCCTTGCAAGCCCACATAAAAAGCTGGGCTTGGGCCAAACTTGGGCCGACTTACTTCGCAGGCTTGGGATCGGAAATGGGCTTGCTGAACCTGTGGGCTAAACTTTGAAAATGGGCTTGCTCCATCGCGGGCCTCAATACTGGGCTGACTTTGGCTGAATTCTTGGGCTGAAGTTGGGCCGAATCCCAATGAGCTGAACCGCGGGCTTGGCTTGTGGACTGCAGAGAGGAAACCAACGACTTCAACGGTGAAAACGGGCCGATCGGAGCTCCGGCGAGGGATTGGCCAACAACCAATGGCTCCCAAGGGTCAAGGGGGTCTTATAGGTGATGGAATGGCCAAAGGAATGGTCGGAATAGAAGAAAAACGAAGAAAATCGCGAAAGAGTGTAGGTGGGCAGGGGACCGACGGACCGGCGACCGGCGGCTTGAGACTACTGTACGGGGCGGCCGGTGGCTCCATTTGGAATGAGGTTAGGCTTGTTGAAACGGTTTAGATGTCCTCGTCACGGTGATATGTGGCTCGTTCGCTGGTTCATCGGGGAAGTCAACTTTTTACTCGAATCTTTGGTGAGAGGTCAGCTGGAGCAGAAACCGGTGGTGGTGCAGGTGGAGGCATGCGATGGCTGCAGCTCCTTTTGCCAGTCTTCTTGCTGGCTTGAGGGTTTCGAAAATGAAGAGGAGAGGGTCTTGGATGGTGGAAATGAGAGAGAAATGGAGAGGATAGAGATGAGGAAGAGAGAGAGAGAGAGGAGATGGGGAGAAGTGAGGGATGGAGGGCTCCACTTGCTTGATATTTCCACATCTTGCTCTCCAAGATTCAACCTCAACCAAGTATCCTTCCTTGGCCTTCACTTGGCTACACCAACACTCCACACAACCTTCCCAATGGTCCAAATTTGGCTAGGGTGTGGGGATTACGAATTTTGAATAATAAAGCTTCAATTGGCAATAATTCCTTCTTGATTCTCTCTAAATCGACTCTCATAAAATCAATTGATGTCTCAATTATCAAATTGATAATTTTGCTCGTCCAAGAATCCCTCATGCTTCTCAATTTTGCGATCGAAAACTATCTTCGGCATTTTTTGCATAAAAATGACCCAGCGACGACTTTTTTCCAAAAAGTCTCGGTTGTTAGAAAAATCTTTTGAGACTGAGTCGATACTCCTAAAATTTATTGTGACATGACATAAACTTCAATTTATGAAATCGGACTTAAATTCACAGTTCATTTCAACTTGGTGTGTTTTTAGCGTGACCTAGACTACCGGGTAACTTTCAGGCATTTTTAGCACGAATGGCCCATGGTCGATTTTCTTCGAGCCACAATGAACCCACTTGACTCATTGGCGACTCTCGGTTGTCGTGAAAATCTTTAGGATCCAAATACGGACACAAGGCCCCAAAACAATAGGAAAATCAGCCTAGTGTCGGTCAACGAGAATTTTCCAATTTAGTGGTGTCACCTACAATTAGCCACACATCTCAGTCGAACCAGCCTATCTTTGATTTTGAATCGATTTTATATTATGCCGGATTAGCCTCTAAAGTTGAGCACGGTGTAGGAGCCGATTCCTAGTCGAATTTTCAAGTCTATTTGCCTTAAAATCCTTAATGGTTTCCCCAGATAGTCTAGTTATCTCAAAAGTGATCAGCTCTTAGAACAGCCCTATAGGCGCGTCAATGAAATGCCTGATTTACTCAATAGAAAACAGGGTTGAAAATCTGGGATGTCACATCTTATGTTATGTGACAACTCATAAATGCATAAAAAGAAAAAATCACAAAATGTGAGGTAATATGTAAGTCGCCTGTGGCTACCACCCCATCGTTGGTGGGGCGTTGGCCATGGCTAGCGGGATCGCTGGTGACTAGGCAAGGTGGACAACTCTTGCCCAAACTTGGGGAAGGGTGGCAACCTTCTTTTGAATCTAGCGAGGACCAAGCTCTCACCTTTGGTCAACGACCTCATCAGCCATGTTTGATGCCCCACTAGCGATAGGGCAATAGCCACAAGTGAGAGAGGGCTAGTTGCCAACCCCGCGCCTAATTTTTTTTTTTTTTTTTTTTTTAATTTTTAGCCTTTTTTTTTAGTTTTTCTTTTTATGAACATAAAGAGAAAAGGAAAAAAAAGCAAAAGGATGAAAATGCCCTTGATCGGCTGAAAAGTTCAAGTCATTCTTTGATATTGACATGGCCACTTCAAGTCATTATTTGAAACAATGTCCATTTTAGGCCCTTATTTAATAAAATTAGGGCACTTTATGTCTTTATTTAATGTAAGGTTCACTTCAAACATTTATTTGAAAAATCAATGATATTTAGGGCCTTTATTTGAAATTTTTTAAAACCTTTTGACAATATTTCAACTAAGCTGTAGAGATTAGATATATATCATTCACATCATAATATCCATGTCCTATTCCCATCATAATATTCATGTCCTATTCCCATCATAATATTCATGTCTAAAACATTTTGACAGTTTGAAAATGTAGACATTTTGATTACATTTTGATTAAATATCCAAATAATAGTTTTAGAATTAAATTGACAAATCTTCAAAATGTTTGACTAAACTGACACAATTGAAAGATTTATAACTGAATTGGTACAATTGAAAAATTTATGATTGCATTGACCACCGTACAATAAATTTATGATTTTTTGGACAATTAAACCAAAAACAAAATTAAAGACAAAAGATGTAATGAGTCAGGACACTTTTCAGGAAACTTTCTACAAGATATGATGTCTTCCATAAGAATGCAATAACGTACTTCTTTCTTTATCTGTACAATGATGCACTCCAAAGTGTTCATTTTTCTGAATTCAAACGCAAAGAACGATATGGAAAGATAGTATAATCGTTACAGAAGAAGAAAATACTCGGTCCAATCTAATTCATCGACATTCCAACCTTCCTAAATAGCCTTGCACTGTTCTGGACGTTGGAGAATCTTTGGGACACCGTTTCAATGAAACTCGATGGTAGAAATAAAAACTTTCTGCGCAGCCACCGTTTCAAATTCCATTGAACCAGCGTTGGTCGAAGTCAAACGATTTTTTTTATTTTCTTCTATATAGTCCTTTTCTTTTCAATTTTTCTCCAATGCAAAAAGCTAAATATTCAACATAAAATAAAATTCGATCATCACAAATATTGTTTGCCGTTTGTGATTACATAATCAGCCACCACACAAAGCACGGAATGGCATGTGCTTCTCTGCCGAAGCCCAACAATAGACTTTATGTAAAACAGTTTCGACAACTTAGAGCTCACAGAGCCACCCAAAAAAACTAAGAAAGGCACATAAGATCAAAGGGTCTCTCCACAAGCAAGACCGTTGGTCAATAATGCATGCCTAATCGAGGGGCACGGGTTCGTATATAGCCGACGCAAGAGAGTCCTTGGTATCATTACTGGGTTGGCCGAATCCGTCTCCACATCCGTAAAAAGTATGACAAATTCGTGCCATGTTTAAATAGGCACCAAGAAAAGGCCTTAATCCGGGAATTTGGTAGTCTTCAAACACGGCTCTATTCATCCACTTCCAGGCCTCACGCACCATATGCATGATGTGTTCACGTGCCGCCTCTTCCGACGCACCGGTTTCATTCATGTAGCATTCCAACGCCTTCAAGTTGTCTCCTCGTGCCAATTCATGCTAAACATGGACAATTATTGTTGGGTTATAACCATAAGTCCAAATACTCTTCTCACTTTCGTATCGAAGAAATTAAAAAGAATATGTACTCTTTTTTTCTGATGAGCCACTACTTGCATGGAGAAGAACAATATAAAAGTAAGTTACCGATGATGTACTGAAATCATTGATGAATCGAGTCATCTTGCATGAACAACGCATGATGCTCGGGATTTTAGACACGTAATCAAGTCCCTCTTCTGTCAATTTATCTGTGGTTAGGAAGTAACTGGGCAACAACAAAACCAGCCCTCCGGATGAATTCGTCGCAACGTCAATGTATTCCTTCAGGGTCGGTTTAATGCCCTTGCTGCGCCAATGGACCTCCTTCAGGTACGCCTTGCATTGATCGGCCCACTATAGGATTGAAATTCGGAAAAGTGTGTCAATAACCAAGTGAAGGGACGTTCTTTTCTTATACTTTTTCTGACTCTCAAACATTCAAAGAGAAGTCATAACGAAAGTTAGAAGTAGAAAAATGAATCAACTGACATGGACTAGAAATTATCAGGTGAAAGATTTAGCAAGTCAAAATTACCACTTTCCGCAGGTAAGGGATGGGGTTGATTCCTCGCTCTCTCATCGTCCAATACCCAATTTCGTTGGTCGTGTTGTACATGGCCATGAAACTATCCCTTATTATTGGAGGAAGCCTATCGATGTCTGTGATGTCCCACCTTGATAAGTTATCACAATTTCAGCAATTTTACGAAATTTACCGCCATTCAATACACTTCTTAGTAACAATAACGAAGATTAATGCCAACCATTACTTTATTAGGCCAAACCACCAACATAAACCATGATATGTCCAAAACGCATTGAAGAATTTATTTCATAATATAAAATTTTTAGTATTTTTTTCCATCTCATTCATAGGCTAATTAATTATGTATTTTTTCTTGGTAGTCATAGTTACAAGGGAAAATGATGACGGTGGTGATACTAGGCAAACCTGACAATGAAATCTGTTAAGAGCTCAAGTTCTTCTGGCGTCCCATATATATCATAAACATCATCAATAAGTACCACCATACTAGCAATCTTCCCATTCATTTCTCTGAAAGCTGTATGTTGAGGTTCAAAAACCATACTATTGCTCCAAAAATAGCTTTCCACCATCCTGTCCCTACAAAAGGTCATCTTGTTCGCCCCAAGTTCAACCCACCACCTGAAAAAATTGTCATATGATGATTAAGTCGATCAAAATGCGCTCCCACACTGCCAGATTGATTGTGTACCTTGCCAAATTGCTGACTTCCTTCCTGTAGACTGACTGCACTAAATTGAAGTCTAATTTAGCCAATCGTAGCAAAGAAGGGATCATGTCTTGCTGTTTCTTGTACATGTCAATGAACCACCGAGCCTCCAACCTGTTTAGCCTCCAGTGGATTGGCATATCTAATGCATGAGTCACGTGGCTCGCTAAATTAGTGGGAATTTCGTTGAGATTTAGATCCTTCAGATGCTTAGAAGCAAAGGTCCAAGCTTCATCGATTATGGTTTCACCTTCCAATCCATGGTAGGAAGCTTCATAAAGACCAAGAAGCCCCTTCACATCTTCGTTGAGCGATTCATTGAATGTGCCCGTCTTGCTCATAAATCTTTGAAACACATCTATATGTCCAACAAAAGGAATGGAAGGGTAAATTTTGATGCATCAACATGATTTACAAAAGTTTTATAGTTGACGAGTACCTTGCGGTATGTTGTATCCATGTTGTCTGAGTAGCCGGAATCGAAGGGAAACGACATCAAGATTTTCCGAAAGTTGAGCATCTTCGGTGTTGTTATAGATGGAACTTAGACCGTTCTTGATCTCCGTCTCGAATTGGTATCCTAGTCATAGTCTTTGAACCGCGTCAATGAGCTTGAGCTTGGCCACCTGATTCATCTCCCCGTCCAATAGACCCTTGACTTCTTTCTTCAACCTTTGGACTTCCTCCGAACATTTATCCTCCTAGCACATGAAAAACTCTGAAAAATGAGATCTTAATCGAAGTCAATGCACAAGCACTATTGAGATCTTGCCTTTTTGTTGAGAATATGCCGTTTTGACCAGGTTTATCGATATCTCCTATAGAATATTGTTGCGATTGGCCGTAGATTTGATACTTTAGCAATGGATGAAGGTGCAAATTGATTTTACATATGTCATAAGTAAATCGTACCCAGAATTACACAAGATGTATAAATCCATAAACCAGATTCAAAGTACCGTTTGTCCTTTTTTTCCATGTCGTTTTGGGATTTATGGACTCGTCCCACCAAAGTAAATAGAAAATAGGGAAACAGTGCATCTCGGTCAATAAACTTATGTTTTTTTTTTTTTTTTTTTTTTTTTTTTTTTCTATCGTCGGCGTGGTAACTTAAATTTGAGCACGGCAAAGTGAAGCCAAGGTATTAATCGATGCCAAACAAAAGTATAATACTCAAATAATCAGTGCCATCATGGAATAAATTGTTACCGAAATTATTAGAACCATAGACCGGAAAAATTGTTGGGAAATTTTTCCAAGTTTGAGGACCAAATGTGAATATTTCCCATAGTACTTAAGCTAGGCTGGGTTTTGTGCCAAAAAAACAAAAGACAAATCGTTACCGTGTAATTAACGCTGAGTGATTGCAAATAGTTATAGTCCCAAACACTAGGTTGCCAATTCGCCGAATGTCTCCCAATCTCTTGAACTTCAATCCTTGAAGCACATGTCACGAATTGAGCACCGAAGGCGGTGGAGGAGGTGGCACCGAAGGCGGTGGAGGAGGTGGCGGCGGAGGAGGAGGAGCGGAGGTGCCTCAAGAATGAGAGAGAGGGCTGGTTATGGTGAAGTGAGGAAGGGAGGAAGCTTGTTGACAATGCCAGAAGAGCCATTGCGAATTCTGTTGCGAGTCACTTAGGATGCCAACTAGCCTTTATATAGGGGTTGGTTTGGAGCCCCCCTCACGGAGACAATTTGTAGCTCCTTTTAGAGCAGATTTTTTCCTATTTACTCGGGCCATTCTCTAAGCATTGTAATTTATGCACTTTTAAAAAAAAAAAAATTCTGAACCGGCTCTCCTCGACCCACCATGATTAATTTGGATGAATAAGAACGAGGTGCTTCGGAATTAGAGGTGTCAAATGAATCATAGACCCATTTTTTGACTCATATTAGTACAATCAGGTTGGACATGGTTGGCCAGAGGAAGGAGGGAGAAAGAAGAAGGAGAAAAAGGAAAAAGAAAACGAAAAAAACAAAAATCAGAAAAGAATAATAAATTCAAAAATATAATATAATTCAAAAAATTGTTTACGTCAATGTTTACCGGACGGTTGGCGCCTGATAGCCAAAATTGGCCGAATAGATTGAATTAGCACAATTGCAGAAAGCTTATGACTAAATTAGCCAAAAAAAAATGTTTAGAATTGAATTGGAAAATTTACAATAGGTTTAGGTCAGTTTTGATAATTTTCCCTTCTCTAGTGCTTTGTCTAGACTTCGGTTTCGTTTTAAAATGCCATGCTAGACTGAAAAATTAATTTAAACAACAACATAAGACAAATAGCCGGAATATCTCACGAGAAGCATTGTAGTAATCAATATTCGACCAACATGGCGATATAGCACCAAACCGATCAAAAGTTAGATGGCACTTATGTATATGTTTTCCCCACAAAAAGCTCTATAGCAAGAGAAGAAATATGTGGAAGAGAGAATTATTGTTTATCTTGTAATGAAAAATACATAAGTCTAATAACATCATTCAATCAAGGATATGTACAGTTAAAGAATCCTAGAAATATGGACATTTAAGGAAATATACTGATAATCCCCAACGATGCATCTCCCTACTTTTATTTTATTTTTTCTAAAAAAACGTCAATAAAATTGTTGTTTTCTTGAAGATAAACTAATAAAAGTATTAGCAACAGTAGACACAATAGAAATAATTTGAAGGCCGAATATTATGAAAAGGCTCTAACTTTTTATTTTCCTTTTAATAAAAATCAGTATCTCAAATTATAAAACGTTCTCTTGGAGACCGTTGAAAATAAACAAATAAAGCAAAAATATGAAAGGAAATGAGTGAGAACTCGCCAAATTTTAGGAAGAAACAATAAGAAAAATGTCATAAAACGTTTTTGCAATGTGAGGTTAGGAATAAATACAATCCCATGCTTTCAGATCTTCGCTATTGAAGCCGAAGTTCGTTTACTACTAAACAGCACTGCACTGACACTGACACGGATACGCGACATGCGACACGACATGACACGATACGTCATTTCTCTAAAAAAGAGAATTATAACACGTTAAGACACGATGTATATTAAATGTATATTTTTATATATACATAACAAATTATTATTTTTATGATTATTTCAATTAAATTAATTTGATTTAAATTCACAGATAAATAAATAAATAATAATAATAACATAGAATGAATTTACACTAGAAGAAATAATCCAGAATTTATTAATATCATTCATTGTTTCAATTTGATAAATTCAACTTCATTCCAATAATCCATAAAACTAAGTGGAAAAAAACAAGCAATTCACATTTTGAATTTGCATGTCGACGTGTCGGAAGAGAAGAGAAAAAAAAATTGGGATGAATTGTGTATCACAGGAAATGTAAGTCGGAAAGAAGAGAATACTAACTTTTCTTCTTTCCCATTTATCAATTTTATTATTATTATTATTATTATTATTATTATTATTATTATTATTATTATTATTATTATTATTATTATTATTATTATTATTATTATTATTATTATTATTATTTATTTTTAACATATATATTTTGACCCCTCATTTTTTGAAAATTTTTAAAATTGACCTCGCGTGTCGGAATCACATGTCGAAAACTCACAAGACGAAATTTCAACTCGAGTGTCAGAGAGTGTCAAAAAAGTTGAGCAGGTATTGGATTTTCCGACACGTGTTGAAGAGTGCACGAGACTATCGGAGTGTTAGACACGACATGAAAACTCCCGAAAAGTGTCAATGCTTTTTAGGTTTGCTGCAGATTGTAAATGTCACAAAATCCCCCCAAAGAACCAAAACTAATGCCTCCAAAATCCAGCCACTCCTAATCAATAGGGTGTCACTAGTACAAAATGGACGTAAGTTTGGTTCAGGTGGGTTTGAATAATAAAACATGTCTCCCATTCAAACTAGGACTCCACCAAACTCCCTTTCCATCATACGTACCGTCTTACAACGCCAACAAATAGAAAAATCTGTTTTTCACATGTAAATTTTCGTGGTTGTGATTTATTGAGAAAAGAAATCATGATCAAAATGCAAGGTCATTGTCCATGGATGAGCTACGGTTGAAGCATAATGAAGGAGTCTAATACCTAAGTCATGATCTTAATTGCACGGATCTAGGAGCAAAATTATTATTAATCTAGTGAAATCACATGTACTAATGATAAAGTCAGATTCTAAGAACCTTCAAACGTTTCACAAAACGCAAAATTTGGCTTACAACTCAAAACAGTCCCCCCTTTTGGCATCCATCAATAGAAGCTGTTAGAGGTTCCACATATCAATAGAAATGTGCTTACACCTCTAGAATTTAGGTGAGAGGCATTGAGGATAAACGAAGAGATGTCGTGTCACTCTTAAATTATTTAATAAATGTAAGAAACTATTAAAAAGTTGTGGCTTTCCGCACAAGCTCCACTCGCTAATTACCACGAGTTCGAAATGAGTCATACTCATTAGAGTTTTCAAAATTTCCTCACTTTCCTCTCCTTACTCTCTCCCTCCATTATTAATTACTTGAACGAGACTCCTATACCTAAGTCACAATTTTAATGGCATGGATCTACAACCATTTTTATTATCAAATTAATGAAATTACATCTACTAATGTCAAAGTTGGATTCTATCCAAACTTTCAAACATTTCACAAAAGAACACAATTTTTTTTTATTATTTTTTTCTTTTTCTTTATTCACTTCCTTCTCCTTCCTCTAACTGGTCACCACTAAAGGCAAGGTTGCCAAGGGACCTCACCAACCTCAAGGAAGCCTAGCCATGGCCAGATGACCTTGCCTAGGCAAATTAATATCATTCATTGTTTCAGCTTGATAAATTCAACTTCATTCCAATAATCCATAAAACTTAGAGAAAAAAAAAAAAAGCAATTCACATTCTGGATTCGCGTGTCAAACGTGTCGAAGAGAAAAGAAAAGAAAAACTTAGAGGATGAATTGTGTATCACGGGAAACGTGAGTCGAAACAAAAGAGAATACTAACTTTTCTTCTTTCCCATTTATTATTTTTGTCATTATTTTTTTTAACATATATATATATATATATATATATATATATATTTTGACCCCTCATTTTTTGAAAATTTTTAAAATTGACCTCACATGTGTAAATCATATGTTGGAAACTCACAAGTCGGAATTTCGACTCGAGTGTTAGAGAGTGTCGAAAAATTGATCAAATGTTGAATTTTCCGACATGTGTTGATTGAGTGTCGAAGAGTGCATGAGACGTCGGAGTGTTAGACATGACACGAAAACTCCCGAAGAGTGTCAGTGCTTCTTTGGATTGCTGCGGATTGTAAATGTCACAAAATCGCCCCAAAGAACCAAAACTAATGCCTCCAAAATCCAGCCACTCCTAATCAATAGGGTATCACTCGTACAAAATGGATGTAAGTTTGGTTCGGGTGGGTTTGAATAATAGAACATGTTTCCCATTCAAACTAGGACTCCACCAAACTCCCTTTCCATCATACGTACTATTTTACAACGCCAACAAATATAAAAAGCTGCTTTTGTGGCATCCCAAAATTCAAGTCATCCTCTAGAGAAATTAAAGCCTATAATTAGGTAATGAAATTACCTATGGTCTATGTGTTAGCCATTAGTTTTCTTAAGGCTAAATGTTATTGTGCTTGTGTTTATGAATTTTGAATTTAGGACTATAGGATAAATTAATAATTTATGCTTGGCCATACACTTTATAAATTAAAGTTCTATAAATAAAATATCACAAGACTTTGACCATGTAGAATTTGGTAATTTAATTCTTAAAAGAAAGAATAAGAAAGGGGTAAAATTGATTTTTATTGGGTTAGGCCTTAGGCCCAATAGCTTAAGCCTTTGATGGGCCAAGTTAGCCGGCCCAATAGGGGCCCAAAAGGAGTGGTCGACCAGCCTATTTGCTGGCCCAAGATGGGCCCAAGAAGAAGGCCCATCAGCCTTGCATGTAATCGGACAAGTGGCGTGGAGGCTGTGCAAGGTGTGGCTGCCCCCATTGGCCATCTTGGGCGGCCACATGCAATATAAAAGCAACCAAGAAAGGAGAGAGAATGGCTGGTTAGCCATTCGGCCAAGTGAGGGAGAGAAAGAGAGAATCGTGCGAGAGAGAGAGGAAGCCGAGAGGGAGAGAAAGGAGCCCGTTCGCCGCCGTGGCCGTCCGCTCGTGCTGTTCGTGAGGTCTAGAGGCAAGTTGGGAATCCACTTTCTACTCTTGCACCAATGTTTTCGCATGAACTGTTTGGAGTCAGAAACTTGTTTGAGCTTGCATGTGTGTTTAGAGTCCAATTTTGGCTTCGGTTTCTTCATGAAAGTTGTAGCTAACATCTTTTACTACAACATACTAAAATTTCATGGAAAATTACAGATATTTGAGGGGTCAAACTCTCATCCTACGGAGATGCTAGATCTGGAGTGTTTTCGCTTGAATCTGCTTGAGTCAGAACTTTGTGTGAGCTTGCATGCATGTTTGCAGTCCTATTTTGGCTTTGGTGTCTTCATAAAAGTTGAAGCTAACATCTTTTAGTATGACATACTGAAATTTCATAGAAAACGATGGAGATATGAGGGGCCAAAAGCTCTATCACACGGAGACCTCAGATCTGCGAATTTCCTACTGACCTCTTGTTGATTTCTTGATTGCATGTTGGTTTCTGTTGGAGATCTCACTTTGTTGTCTTCATGGAAGTTGTAGGTAACATCTTAAGCTACAACATACTCAAATTTGAAGAGAAATGAATGAGTATAGCCTAGTAAATCGGCTAGATATTTGAGACGATTGGTTCTGTTGAAGTGTACCGAGACACCCGAGACTTCAAGAACTTAAAAGACGATCATACTTTGGTTATTTAACCTGGATCTCTTCATGAAATTTGTAAAGGACACATTGATACATAACATACCCAAATTTCTGAGGAAACGAAAGAGAATAGATGGGTGAAACTTTAATATTTCGGAGATGTGCATTCTGGACGTCGCGGTAGGGTTTCCAGAAGCTTCATGAGGATGTATAAATTAATCCATAAAGAATCTGACTTAGAGTTCTACATGAAAGATGTGCGAAAATGTCTTAAATATCACCCTGTAAAATTTGGTAATTTTTGGAGGCCATATGGGTATTTTAATTGAAATTATTTGGAAACTGTGCAATCTGGTCATTATCCGAATATTATGCGTTACTTTGTGAAATTATGTGGAATTCGATATAGCCATGAATTTCGTATGAAATTGTTATCCTATTGGTTGTTTAATGATTGTTTGAATATTATGATTTTGGAAAATCATGGATATTGAATTTAATATTTATTTATGAAAATAAATAAATATAATAATAAAATAATAATAAAATAAAAATGGATTATTTTATTGGTCATAAATTCCATTGAATTTATTATGCATTGTTGCATGTATGACATGACATTAGTGTATGTATGATCATGAATTGTGATGCATGTGCGAGTTATATGCCATGTAATAATAAGATTAAAAGGATGGTGAATGTGGAAAATGGTATGAGAGTGAGAGGTTGTGGCGGAGGATGATGTCTGGTGGCCAAAAGGCATATTCTAGAGATTCCCTGGGAGTTTCAGGATGCCCGGAATGTGGGGGGCCGGAAGCCCTGTCGGAGGTCTTTGCCCGAAGGGAATGCCTCGCGATGCCAGGATTTGGGTGCGAGATGCCCGGCTAGAAGGGTAAAGGCCGGAAGTCCGGTTGTATCTTGGATACATGCCCGGAGGTTCCTCGTGATGCTAGTTGGGATGCGAGATGCCCGGAATGTGGGGGGGCCGGATGCCCGGTTGTATCTTGGATACATGCCCGAAGGTTTTTCTCGCATGGGATGCGAGTGTAAAATATGAGATGAAATTGATGAATCGATGAAGGGTGATGTGGTGATCAAATTTAAAGATAAAGATGAAAATTATATGCACGATGATATGCATGATGATGATGATGATGATGATGATATGTGAAGTGAAATAATGATGATCACCCATGATATTATATGCATGATGATATGCATGATGATGATGATGATGATGATATGTGAAGTGAAATAATGATGATCACCCATGATATTATATGCATGATGATATGCATGATGATGATGGTATGATATGCATGCTGATATGCATGATGATGATGATGATGATATGTGATGTGATATGATGATCACCCATGGTATGATATGTACGATGATATGGCATGATGACATGTATGATGTATGATGTCATGATGATGACATGTGTGTGATATAATAATGTTATGATTGTAGTGATGATGCATGATAGTATATGCATGGCTTCAAGGTAAGTAATGCCTGCAATGCATGTATGACTTGTATGATGCATTGAGTGGCTATTGGATTCCTTTACCTGCTGAGTGGTTGTACTCACCCCTTTTGGGGACCAACATTTCAGATTAGTGGATGAATTGAGCGGTTGGATATGACCGCGAGGAGAATGATAGCAAAGGAGGGAACCTTTGGACGCCGACACTGGTTGATGGACCTTAAGCATACGATTGTGGGAGGAGATGTCGATCATCTTTTGAAGTATAGCCTAGTATAGAGAACTATGGCATTTTGATGTACCGATGAATGATGTCCATATGGTTTAAGTGAACAAAAGTGTACGGCTTTTACTTATAAATGTTTTGTAGGTGTGCATCGATTTCTGAATGTAGGGAAGGGAGTTGTTGAATATACTTCCGCATATAAATTGCGCAAGGGACCGATCTCGTTAATAAATAATATAAAAAAAAATGTAAACCCCCAAGTTGCATGGACCCGCTGCAATTGAAATGGTATCAGAGTGACATGTAATAAGGAAAATTGATAAGGTAAGCGAACTGTGGCGACCCTAATCGGATCGGGGGACGTCGAGGGGTGTCACAGCTTTTCACATGTAAATTTTGATGGTTGTGATTTATTGAGACTAAGAAATCATAATCAAAATGCAAGGTTGTTGTCCATTGATGAGCTACAATTGAAGCATAACAGATGAGTCTAATACCTAAGTCACGATCTTAATTGCATGGATTTAGGAGCAAAATTATTGTCAATCTAGTGAAATCACATGTACTAATGATAAAGTCAGATTCTAAGAACCTTCAAATGTCTCACAAAAAACGCAAAATTTGGCTCACAACCCAAAATAGTCCCCCCTTCTCGGCATCTAATAATAGTAATGTTAGAGGTTCCACATATCAATCGAAATGTGCTTACACCTCTCGATTTAGTTGACATGCATTGAGGATAAACGAAGAGATGCCATGTCAATCTTAAATTATTTAATAAATGTGAGAAATTAGTGGATAGTTGTGGCTTTCCACACAAGCTCCACTCGCTAATTATCACATGTTTGAAATGAGTCATACTCATTAGAGTTTTCAAAACTTCCTCTCTTTCCTCTCCTTACTCGTCTCTCCCTCAATTATTAATTCCTTGAACAAGACTCCTATACCAAAGTCACAATTTTAATGGCATAGATCTACAACCATTTTTATTGTCAAATTAGTGAAATTACATCTACTAATGTTAAAGTCGGATTCTATCCAAACTTTCAAACATTTGACAAAAAAAAAAAAAAAAAACACAATTTTTATTAATTTTATTCTTTTTCTTTCTTCACTTCCTTCTCCTTCTTCTAACTGGTCACCAAAGGCGGGGGCTAGTGAGGGACCTCACTAGCCTCAGCGAAGCTTGGTGATGGCCAGACGACCTCGCCCAAGCCATTAGTTGGGTGGCACGGCTCGCCCTCATCAAATCTAGCGAGGGTCAAGCCCCGTTGGCCATGGGCAAGGCTCGGCCTCACCGAAGGCCTTGGCGAGGGTTGCTAGTTGTTGGGTGAGGCTCACCCTCACCAGATCTGGCAAGAATCGAGCCTCACCACAACTTACCCATGGCTAATGAGGCTTGCCTAGGCCAGAGGCAAGCAGGGCCTCACCTAGCCATGACAAGGGTGGCCTCACTAGTGGCCGGCAAGGGCAAGCCTTGCCAGCACTCGCCTCTGGCTAGCTGGCCAGAGGAAGGAGGCAGGAGGAAGAAGGGGGAAAAAAGAAAATAAAAAATAAAAAATAATAACAAATTCGAAAAATATAATATTATTAAAAAAATTGTGCACGTCAGCGTTGGCCAAATGGTTAGTGCTGGCGAATGGATTGAATTGGCATAATTGCATAAAATTTATGACTAAATTGGCAAGAAAAATAAATGTTTAGAACTAAATTGGAAAAATTGCAATAGGTTTATGTATGTTTTGGTAATTTTCCCTCCTCTAGTGCTATGTCTAGACTTTAGTTTCTTTTTAAAATGCCATGCTAGACTGAAAAAATAATTTAAAAAACCACATAAGACAAATAGCTGGAATATCTCACGAGAAGCATTGTAGTAATCAATATTTAACCAACATGGCGATATAGTACCAAACTCGATTGAAAATTTTGATGCACTTATCTATCTTTTTCCCCACAAAAAGCTCTATAGCAAGATAAGAAATATGTGTAAGAGAGAGAATTATTCTCTATCTTGTAATGAAAAATATGTAAGTCTAATAACATCATTCAATCGAGGACATGTACAGTTAAAGAATATATATATATATATATATATATTGAGGAATTATACTGATTACTGATAATCCCCAACTTTGCATCTTCCAACTTTTTTTTTTCTAAAAAAAGTCAATAAAAATGTTGTTTCCTTTAAGATAAAGTAGTACGCTTTGTTAAATTAGATTAATACCACAAAAAACCACATGAATTGTACAATTGTGACATAAGAATAGTAAAATCCCAAATTGGTACACTAGTCAATTGTCACGTGTCATCAAACTTAGCAATTTGATAGTAAAATTCAATGGAAACTATTAGAGGGTAAATTTGTCATAAATATATCAATTTGGGATAAATTTGTCAAAGATTTATCAGCTTAGGATTTTTTATGGTCAAAAAATTAGTTAAAAGTAAATTTACACATATGTACTTTCAAGATATTAACCCAAAAAGAAACTACAAAGACCAAAATAAATTCCCAAGCGAAGCCCATATCAGTCCACTTTGGTCGTAAACACAACTATACCCCTTAAAGCAGCAAAAAGGAGATCATTGCGAAAGAACTATTTTCAGCTAGGGCTTTATTCATTTTGCGAAGAAATAATTTTCAGGAAAATGTTTTTTGAATTTTTCAGCATTCGTTTCACAGAAAGTGAATTGCTTGGGGAAAACGTTTTCCATGAAGGAAAAAAAGTCTTCTAAACTAGGGAAACATGTTTTTCACTTTTCAAAAACGGAAAACATTTTACTCACTTAGTCTCTCTTATCTCACATCCCTATAAACCCTTGCTTCCTCCCCCCTTTTTCTTCTCCTTTTAATTCAAATTATTTTTTTCTTTTTTTCTTTTATTTCTTCGTTTTCCTCTTCTTCTTTCTTTTTAATTTTTTTCTTTTTTGGTAAACCCTCTTATTCTATCTTGGCCAATTGCCGGCCATGGCAACGGCCAGCGATCGGCCACGGGTGAACCTCGAGCTTGCCCACCTCTGGCAAGCTTAGGCTCACCACTCGCCAGATTGGTGAGCGCAAGCTTGTCGTGAGGCGCTTGCTAATAGGTCATGCTAATTGTGACATCCTAAAATTCGACCCCGTTTTGATAAAGTGAAATGGACATTTCGTCGACGTGCTTATGGTCCTTTTTCTCTGAGCTGATCACTCACGAGTTAACTAACCTATTGGGTAAAGCCGTTAAGGGATGTTTCCGCGGAAAAATCCCTAAAAGCTACCTAATTTATTGGATTGGACTAAAATCGCGTTTGATTGATTCTAACCACGAAATATAATTTGGTTTTGGGAATCGAATATTCGAGCATGTCACAATTCATTTTTAGGACCTCCTCTCATCGTCCGTCAAATTATTGACGAGTCCGAAATTTCAGGAAATAAATTATCGGAGGAAAAATCGAAGACCAGAAGAAATTAAAAAAGAGAAAAAGGAAAATTATTGAAGCAATTTGAATAGTAGAATTTTATTTACTATTGGATTACTTTTTATTTTCTTTTTTCTCTCCCTTTCTTTTTCTCTCTCTCCTCTCTCCTCTCCCCTCCCCCTTCGTGCGAACACCCCCACCGAACACCTACTCCCCTTGCCAATTTGAAATTGGCTTCTCCCCCTTTTATTTTTACTTTTGACTAGTCAAAGCCCCTAATTCTTATCTCTTCTTTTTACCTTATCTTTCTCTCTCTCTTCTCTTTCTTCTTTCCCCACCCCACGTGACCGAAACACCTTTCTTCTTCCTTCTTCTTCATGAAAACAAGAAGCTGAAGAAGAACGGATAGCAGCAGCTTGCCGAAGACCGTCGCCGCCCACGCATCGCTGCTCGGCACCATTCTGCCGTCCGCCCACGCCCGCACGCCCAGCGCTCGTTGCCATCCCTCCCCCGTGCGATCCAGCCGCTGCCCAGCTTCTGTCCCGCCCTCGTCCAGGCCACCTCCGGCCACCGTTTGAAGCCGCCGAACCTCCACCGACCCTCCCCCGCACCTTGCCGCCCTTGCTGCTTTGTTTTGTGGCTGTTTTGTGTCTTTACAGCCATCGGAGCCCCCATGGAGTGGGTTTCCAGCCTCCTTCGGGCTTGCTTTGGGCCGTTTCGGAGCCCCGGACCCGAGCCATGCTTTGGAAGGAATCGTTCCTCACGCCGTGCCCGTCGGAATGATCCGAGTTGCGCGGGATTCTGGTGAGTAATCTCACTAATCCTTGCTTAGTGGGCTAATTATACTTAATGGTTGTTTAGTTTTATTTAATTAGGTTTAGGTGGTTAGATTAGTGTTTATTAGTTAATTGTGATGCAAATTAGACAAATTGAATGTGTATTTAGCAAGTAGACATGGTCTACTATTTATTGAGGGTAGCTCAGGAATTTTCCGACCTTTTATTAGGCTTCAATTTGACAATTCAGGCCTAAGTGGAATTTTTGGTATTTAAATATTATTTTTCGAAATTAAATTAATTAATTAATTATTTTCCGAAAATTCAACTGGGATGGCCAGTGACCAGAATATTATGCTGATGACCGTGGTGGAGTCCGTTTATTTAATCGCGCTTTATTTTGAGCTAAATTGAATTTTTAATATTAATTATTTAATTTTCGAAATTAATTAATTAATTAATTATTTTTCGGAAATTAAGGTTGAGATGGCCGACGACCGAAATCTCGTGCTAATTGTCGTGGCACAGTCCGTTTATTTAATTGAGCTCTACGTTGCATGGAATTAAATAAATTGTGATATTTTAGGGATTTATCCTAAATTGTTTGAAATTGAGTGGGATTGATTGATTTACTAGTAGTTGGCCGAGTATGTTTATTTAGCATTTATAGTGCTTGGTTGAGTTATAAAGTGAGTAGAATCATGAGAGTGAATCGGAAATACTCTGGGCTTGAACCGATCAGACACGGTGTATGGGCCTACGTGGTTCGGTGATTTGGGATACCACTGGCAAAAACGGCGCCTTAAAGAACGCACGTATCGGTCTAGTACATACATTATTGTGGACCTACGTGGTTCGGTGATTGGGATATCATTGGCGAAAACGGCGCCTTAAAGAACGCATGTATCGGTCTAGTACTTATATTGTTATAGGCATGTATGGTTCGGTGACTAAGGACATCACTGGCGAAAACGGCGCCTCAAAGAACGCATGCACTTGTCTATTAAACACATTGTCATAGGCATGTATGGTTCGGTGATTAAAGACATCACTAGCGAAAACGGCGCCTTAAAGAACGCATACAATTGTCTATTGAGTACATGGTTATAAGCATGCGTGGTTCAGTGACTAAACATGTCACTGGCAAAAACGGCGCCTTAATGAATGCACGCAATTGTCTAGTGGATAAGTCACCTTGGCGAACTTGACGCCCGAGAGCATTGATGTGGCTCTGTGACCGAGTGCCCGATGGGAGGTTATATGGTGTGGAATCAATGACCTAGAATGGTCCGTCTGACATGTAATCGACTAGTTCGATTGATCAATGATTTGATCAGATTGTCGTGATTTGATTGATTGTTCGTTATGATTTATGAAGCGTTCGTATATAACCTTGAATTGCAGGTGGAATCTGAGGCCAAGGTAGGTCCTCTGACCCGTGTGTGCTTAGGCAATCGAGTAGTATATTGGTTCCCTAATTGAGTCTTAGTGGGGTAGAACTCGTTGAGACATAGTCTCATCCCGGTTGTGAGACAACATTTCAAGATCCCGATGAGGAGCTGAGGAAGAGGAATCTGAGAAGGAGAACTCTGAGGTGAAACCTGAGGAAAATGATTTTTGGAAGAAGAAGATAATACCGAGAGGGATCTTGAGTACGACCCGGATGGACTGAGATTCCATCTCCTTTTGTGAACTCCATTTTGATGTGAATAGAGTTAGAGTAAAAAGTTGTGAATAGTTGTGAAGTACTATGATTTGTGTTTTGTATAAAAGTTTGGTTATAAGTTTCAATATGAAAAATATGGCCCTGCTTATCTATCCCATTGTTTTATTGTCTAGGGATTTTCTTTATACTTCCGCTTGCGCATATTAAATGAATAGGGTCGGTGATGCGTCCTGGGACATCGCTATTAATCGGCCAGGTAAGGGATGGGCACGCGTTCGTGGATTGGGGCATGACACTCTTTGATCTAGTGAGCCTCGAGCTTGCTGAACTAGAGCCTTGTTAGATTGGCCAGCAGTGAACCTAGGCTTAGTTGTGGCCAATCGTCAGCCGTTGCCATGGCTGATAACCGACCAAGAAGAAGAGGAGGAAAACAAAGAAAAGAAAAATAAAATAAAAAATAATAAGAAAAATAAAAATGAAAAAAGAAAATAATTTAATAATTGATTTTTAAAATAATAAAAATAATTAAAAATCGATTTTTTTAAAATAAAATAAATGAAAAATAGTGTATACAGGAAAATATTTTCCTGCCTGAACAGTGGTAAATATTTTCCACTTCATTTTCAAGTTTCGCCCGAACATCGGAAAATAATTATATTTTCTTGGAAATGATTTCTTAGAAAATATTTTCTAAAAATGCTACATTTTCCATGAAACGAATGGAGTCTGAAAGACACTTTGATGTAGACATATCGCCCAATATGCATTAGTTACTTAAATGAGATGTCCCCTCGAAAAAAATGAGGGAGAATTCATGAAAGAAAGTTACAGAATTTGGAATATGGGGGAAGAGAAAAGGCATGAACAGATGTCAAATATGCTAGCGGTTCATTGTCAAATACGCTAGCGGTCCATGTCAATGTAAGATGCTCAGTGAGTAAACATTATTACTCACGGATACCATAACTTGTCAAAGCTGCGTATGGTTCTCTCTACAAGTTAAGATAATGTTAAATATGGGGCAATCAGCATGAAATGCTAACAAGAAAACAACCCACTTTTGCCACAAAAGGACTCAACTGATATGAATTGATTACACCCTTCACGTCACATGGAATTCCATCAAAATCCCCATTTTCGGGAGCCAGACATAAGATCAGTGATAGCTGAGTTTTTCCTGTCAAAGCCATTATAACAACCAGACAGCTCAAGAAATCCATAAAGAATCAGTTAAAGAATCGTTGAAAAGTTGGTAGGAAAAAAGATGATTTGTTGATGAAAAAAATATAGACGCCTATCCGGGGTTTCCATCAAATGGACCTTGCATAGGAAACAATTAGAAGATTCTTCGAGACAATTACAAGTTCATCCTCAAAAGCTTATTAACGCATATTGAGTTGGGCCGCTGTCTTTCTTCAGTTTCTTGTTTTCTCAATTTTCTGATCTTTCATTTCCTATTTACTTCCTGCTGATGTTCCTTTCTGCATATCATGTGCACACAAGAGGCCTTGTAATCCTATTCAATCAATTTTCACGATTGTAAGGGAAAAACAACAAACTGCGCACTTAAATAAACAAGCAATACAGGTTTATAATTGTTCATTAGGTTTTTCAACGCCTTGCACGGCTAATACATATTAGAAAACAAGCTAAAGACCAGAAACCAACGATAGCATTTGAGTTTCAGCAGAAAACATTCTTCCCGAATCAGGCATTTTGTTTGTCATATAGCCCCTCAAAAGAATTTCCAGCGTTAGAAGGAGAAAATTTAGGATATGGATACAGAATGGACGAGGCGAGGGGTGTTCACCCCACAATGTAAGCATACCATCCACCTAAAACCACAGCTTCATTACTCTAGAGAGAGGCTTAGCACAAAGTGTCTTGTCGAGGAATTACACCTATGGTGTGAATATGACTTTAAATATCTAATGCCGATTGACTTGCTATACTCAAGTTAATGACTTACACTGCTTCCAATGCAGACAAAGCTTTTTAAGGCTAAAAAGTTAAGATATAATTTCTAAGATCCAATGACAATTGACATGCATGGGGTCAGACAATTTTGTTCCCTATGTTATGTTACTTAAAGAGTAGTAAATACGCAGAACTGATGTCTGATCAAGAACTACACACATGAATATAAACCACGGACATTTAATTATTTTCATGAAATTGTTCCTGTTACATGACCTATGCACGATGACAACGACATTGCTGATTTTTTAAACTCTTAAAGGGTAAACCAATGAACAAAACGCAATAGAAAGACCTAGTTAAGCAACTACCCTTATGCTCACTTAGGGCGCATTTGGTAACCATTATGTTCCCGAGAACAATTTCTGATAAGAAATGATTCTTTTTATTCTATTTTCGGGAACAATTTCTAAACAAAAGAACGTATTTGGTAACTGCACAAAATTTTGATTCTAAAATAGAAAAAGAATATAAATGCGTTTGGTAACCACATAAATTTTTTATTTCAATTCCTTTTCAATTACCTTTTTAGATGAGTATAAATTTGACATTGAATTCTCATGGACTACTCACCAATATAATTATCTTCTTATGATTGAAGAAATCATATTATATTTTATTATATTTTCAATTTCAAAAGAATTCGAACTTAGAGTTCTATTCCATTCTAAAATTTTATCAAATCATAGAAATTCTATTGATTAATTATTTATACTAAGTAATAAAAATATTAACTAATCAATTTTTTTATTAAATAGTAAATAATAAACTATAGTATAAACTATAAACATAAATACTAAAAAATAAATTAAAATACAAATTAAATATGTATTCTATATATAACAAAATTTCAATTCCTACTTCAAATCATTTTTTTATTTTTAAAATAATTTTATTTTTTTTCCTTTTTTTTTTTCTTCTTTTCTGTTTTTTTTTTCCTTTCTTTCTCCCCTTCTTCTTCTTCTTCTTCTTCTTCTTCTTCTTCTTCTTCTTCTTCTTCAAGGTGGACGGTCGCACGGCCTTGAAATGATCGGTGACCGAATAGACGAGGGCTAGCAACCTCATTAGAGCATCGCTAGCCCTCAACGAGGCTGTGCATCGTTAGCCAAGCCTCACCGGCGAGGTCGAGCCCCACCGACGGCTAGCAAGGTTGAGCCTCCCTCGGCCAAGCAAGGCTCATCGGTGCCCAAGGGAGGCCCGCCTAGCCATCGGCGGCTGATGGCGGTGGGCGGCGAACGGCAGCATTTAGCGAGGGGCGGCAGTGGCAAACGCACTTGAAGAACAAGAGAGAGGGAAGAAGAAAGAGGAGCAAAAAGAAAAAATAGGTAGACTTGATTCTAGAATTGTTCCTGGGAACAAAGAATCAACTTTTTTTTATACTTGATTCTACTCGAAATCTGTTCCTGGGAACAAATTTTTTACCAAACATGATTCTGTTCCAAAACTACTCCTAGGAACAAAAGAATAGAAATAAACATTGTTTGGCCGATTACCAAACATGCCCTTAATGAGTAAAGCTTCAATCCTGATCAATAAAGCTCCAATCAAAGATAACACTAGGCCTAAGCAGGCCCAATCACTTTCAAGTCCGTTCACTACGACGAGCCCACAAACTATGTTGTGGTCGCTCTTAATTCATCTTCTTTGAAAGATGCTCCTTGTATCCTTTTTTATAATTATTATACAAGTACGTGATTAATCATTTTTTTAACATTCGTGTCAAGGGTTAATCACATGCTAAAAAAAAAAAAAAAAAAAAAAAAAAAAAACCATGAAGTGCTCATTATTTAACATTTGTGTTAGGGCCTGTTTGGCCGAATACCAAACAGGCCCTTAATGAGTAAAGCTCTAATCCTGATCAGTAAAGCTCCAATCAAAGATAACACTGGACCTAAGTAGGCCCAATCACTTTCAAGCCAGTCCACTAAGACGAGCCCACAAACTATGTTGCGGTGGCTCTTTATTCATCTTCTTTGAAAGATACTTCTTGTATTCTTTTTTATAATTATTATACAATACGCGATTTATCATTTTTTTAACATTCATATCAGGGTTAATCACATGTTGAAAAGAAGAAGAAGAAGAAAAAAACCTGAAGTGCTCATCATTTTTGCTCTTTGCTGGGGATTTCGATACAATCAATTGATGTCTTTGGATTGTATCAGTCAACAATCAATTTGTTTGTCTTGGTGTTTGGTTCTGGGTAAATTATTCCTAGATGGCAATTCAATAAGTTTGTCACTTTAGGTTTATGTAGTTCTTTGGCATCGTTGATGAGCCGTATCGGTTGTATTATTGGAAGGGAAAGTAGATGGTACTAACAAATGATGAATTGATAATTTTTTTAGTGTAGATACATAGGGACCTCGAAAATAGTCTAGATTGATCGATAGGATCGCGTGATGATTTTGGGTTTTGGTTTCGGCAATCATCCCCTGTGATGATATTAAAGAAGAATTACTATAAGTGTTATTCGACCTTGTGTTGATGATATTAGAGATAGGCACATAAAAATTGTGCCGGGAACATTTGGGAGAAAGGACGTAATTGAAAAAAAAAAAAAAAAAAAATCAGGCAAGGAACTAAAAAGAGCATCGGGACCCAATTGCAACTGACGCTCAAATTTGAGGATGGCATTTAAAAAAGGACATAATTTTTTTTGAGTATCTACGTCTAATCCACCATCGTCTATTTGTTGAACAATTTATATATTTCAAGCTTTCAATTAATGCTAGGTTAGGTTGTTTTTAGTCATGCCTTAGTGCTAATGATTGAATATTTAAATATTAAATCATGTTAAAATATTTAAATAATAAATCACACATTTACTTAATAATTTTAGCCTTCAAAACAGTTTGCCTAATTTAATATTTAAATATTCTATCATTTTTGTGTCCATTTAAAAGTTAACCCTCGTGAGCATCTATATGGAGGTAAACTATTTGACCAGCGTGTTCTATTACTGGTCAAAGTGAAAAACATATATTTAAGATATATATATAAATATTAGACGGTACTTGGAAGAAAGAAAGAACAAGAAAAAAATAATGTTAAATTGAATAATTGAATTATATAAGTTCGTGTTTTTATTGACTTGTTGCACCCCGTGTGTCTTGCCACGGTCACGCTGTACCCTCCCGAGCTTTCTCCTTCCCATGTTTTTGGGAAGCATGGAGGTTGGCGGGTGAAGATAATTCTGCAACATGCTGGTTGGCCGGTACATAAATTTTGAAAACTTGGTGTGAATTTGCTGGAAATAATATTAAGCACCGAGCGGCGGGCTACTGTGGTGGGAAGGGCGACGGGCCCGCTGGGCCCCACGGTGGCTTTAGCCCTTTCTCCAGGAAATAAAGGAAAGGTGTAGGGTAGGAGGAGGGGCCCTAAGCACAGTGGCTTCCGCGCTTCTGGTAAAAAAGAGAGTTGTTGACATTCCTTCGTTCCGATTGCTATGTGAAGGACTTTTGGCACTAGTTGGATAGATGAAGTGATGGGCTTTCGAGTGCTTCTTAGTTTCTTAAGAAATAATGCTGTAATTGTGATTGATGGTACTTGAATATGAAATTGAGTGTTTGAATTGGTTTCAAGGCAAAAAAGCACTTTCAAGCCTTATCAAGTGATGACTTCAATTTTCCAACATGTCATGTCGAATGATATATTATAAATTAATATCACGTCAACTTGTATGATGAGGTAAATCATTGATGACACTCAAATGATCGATTTTTTTTATATAATTTGTGGCACAAATAAATGAAAAAAAAAATAAGTTATGACACTCAAGTGAGCATAGTACGAAAGTTATGGCACTCCTAACGTACTAATCCCTTTTTCAATAATTTCTTATTTGCTAATTGATTTTCATATTTTGGTTTTATTTGTTTCACGAAAATAAATAATTTGAGAAATATTTTCCTAAAAATGACTGTTTGTATTATTTATAAAAATGAATCAATAAAAATATTATCATCGTTGTTGACACCTAAATTTTTGGGGTTGATTTAAAAAAAAAACACATTATGGCATATAATTTAGAAACATTTTATTTTTATTTTGTTTTACTTTATTTTAGGCCACCAGTGAAGGGAAGATTTTTCATATATTCCATTTAGATTTTCCATATTTTTAAGTAATATACACTAGGGGTGTATTTTGTGCAAAAAGGGAATTTTTTTGGATAGAATATGCGAGAAATACAAAAGGAAATATTGCGCGGAGCATGTATATTTCAACAACATATTTAGAGGTATGGTGCACAAGCGAAAGAGGAAAAAATATATATCGTGAGGATACATTTTTTTGGACCTATAAAATACACCGAGTGCAAAATAAAAGGGGCTCTTTCTTGGAGGTGAAAAAGTACACAAAAAAAGTGAAAAGTGACGTGAGAGAGAGAGACCAAACCGAAAAAAAGAAGAAAAAGAAAAGCCCCCACGCTACTGTTCATCTTCCTCGTGGGGGTGTCCTTGCCGGCGCCGGCGCTGCCTGCTCACACCATCGTTGTCTTGCCCGCCACCGCCGCCGTGACTCAGCCGCACCCGTGACGCCGGACCGCCGCTCCGAACCTCCACCCGCGAGCCCGAGTCGATCCGAAGCCCCTGCTCCGTCGCGCTCCGCCTGCAACCTCATCGCGACCTCTGATCGGAGACCCGACGCCGCAGATCCAATGACCTGATGACTCGGGGTTGCTCTCTGCCCTGCTCGTGATCGACGCCAGGAGATCCGAAGCTCCTGCTCCGCTCGCGACGCTGCCCGCCGGTCTCGCCGTGTCGCCCGCGACGCTCCCTGTTGCCTCGCCGCCCCAACGACATCTCCGCTTTGCTTCTGCCTGCGCTCGGAGTCCCTCGCCCGCGATGCCCGCACCCAGACCCGCGACGCTCCATATTGCCTCACCGCCGTCGCGCCGCTCCCGGTGTCTTTGTTGGAAACCCCGCCGGCGATTTCCCCCAAAACCAACAGCCAGGATTTCCCTTTTTCTTTTTTAAAATAAAAGAAAAACTTTTATTAGGTATTTTTGCTTTACTTTATTAGGCAAGTTTAGGTTTTTCTCTATTTTTTTCTTATTTATTATTATCTCTTTATAAGTTGTTCTCTTTAGTTGAAATACCTATCTATGCATAATTGAAAATCCCAATATATCACCTGAGGTTTTTTATTTCATCTATAGGTTCTAGATGAAATAATTAATCAAACGGAAGTAAAATTGATATTTTGATATTTTGATCTTTAAGGCGATATCAATTTATCGATTTTACTAGCGAAATATTATCTCTTGATCTAAACGATGTGCGATATTTTTGATGATTTTGAATGAATTGTCTCATCTTAATTGCCTTGTTTATCTCGAGATATGTTTGAGTTAGAATATTTCATGTCTTAGGGTTTAAATGTTTAGAATAGGAATTTTATTTCATATTTAAAAAAATCAAAAATCAAAAAATCAATTTAGGTTGCTAGATTTTAATTTAGGTTGCATGTTTAATTATTTGGCAATTAATAATTTCGAAAATTAATAAAAACAACAAAAAATCATCATGCATATGTCATGTAGAGTTATGGTATATTTTGCACGTCATTGCATATTAGGTAATATTTTTCTTAATTTATTTTAAGTTTGGATAGATTTTTTTTGATAGATTGCATTTTAGGATTATTTAGGTTAAGATAATGTTTTAGTTTAAATTAGGATTTGGCTCAAACTAATTCCTAATATAAATTAAATAGGATCTTAATCTAATTAGGTAATTTTCACATTTCACCAAATTTCGAATTTCATGAAAAATACAAAAAATGTCATAGGTTAAATCAGTTTTATTATTTGGGATAAAACACATTCTTTTAGGAAAAAGAAAAAATGTCATATGCATGTCATTAGGGTTAGATTCATTGAGATGTATGTCATTTAGTATTTTTGCTAGGCCCATTTAATTAAAATTTACAAGTCATTAGAATTAGGTCATTTAGTTAATATTGCATTGCATATTGCATGATTTTCATTAATTAAGTGAAAACAAATAAAAAAAGAAATTGCATGTTAATTAGAAACCATATCTAGGGTTGTTGATGTGGATTTTAATTTAACATTGCAGAGGCTTTTGTTGCTTTGAGGTAAGTTTTTGCAATTTATTTATTGTTTATCTGGGTGTTAAATTGATGGATTGCGTACCCGAATGATAACCTCGCATGTTAGGGAGATAAATTAAAATTAATTCAAGTTGCTTGCAAAAATATTTTTTCGAAATAAAAGGGAAATGTACCGAAGGGATATTAGAGAAATCTAGTATAACCAAGTCCCCAAACTCACAATCTCTGGTTCATAGGAGTAAATTACTTTCTGGTTTCTAATCGACCCACCAAAAATAGATTAGTGGCTACTCCTAATTGAAAAATCAATTGCATGTAAAGAACTTGAACCAAGTCGCGAATTGGTATAGGGCTTGGGAGAGCCCAAGTTAAGTTTAGGCTTAACAATCCATTAGCCAAAACCTTAGCTGGTTCACCCCAAAAAATTTCGTCGCAACAATCGTCCACGAAAATGTTTATACATAAATTATTTTGATAACAAAAATATTTTTTGTTGATTAATTATTTCAAGTGATATAAACAATCATTTTTGGAAAAATGTTTTGCAAATCATTCATACTCTGAGAAATAAACACATCCTAAATTTATTTTTAATTGATTGGTTTTTTTAATATGGTTAAAATTGGAGCCAACTCGGGTCCAGATCATGTCGAGTCAGATGGGAGTCGCTAATTGTGTTACTTGCTAACTATTGAGAACACATGCTTAAAGTTCAGCCTGCATATTTCTTACAGTGAACTATTTAATCAGAAAATTAAATGGAGAAATCATCAGAGAACTGCTTTTTATGCTTTTCGTTTCTTTTCTGACTTTCAGATTGTCAATAATCACCTGTAATGGTGTTTTGTTTGTATTGTGATGTAGGTTGGTCTACTTGAGAGGACACCCTCACTTTCACCCTGTTGCACCCTAGAGAATTCTTTTATCTCATTTACAGCGTTGATGGTTCTAAGCATGAACTTTGGCCCGATTCTGGTGAGCAAACCTTCGAAGTGAATCTTCTAGCTAATGTAATCTTTTGTTCTTACCTTTTCTTTTGGTGCTGCGAAGGCCTAGGTAACTGGAGAGCTATACTCCCTAGGAAACCAAGAGGCGATTGCATCATGCCACTTTTTGAAACTCTTACATTTGTTTGCCAAAATTTGCATTTGGTTATTTGCTGGAAGACCAGGGTAACAGGGTCACAAATTCCTTGTTTAACCAAGATCCAAGTGCATTGTTCAAGCTTTAGGCAAGCTTCTAGCATCTTCGATCACCAAAATTTGGTTAGGATTGAATTTTTAGCACACTGGTATCATTTTAGCAGAAATATTCCTGAAACCATAGGTGCTTTAAGTGATTAACGAGAAATAAAGGAGTAGAGATAACAGAATTGAGGTAAAGTATAGGAGAGGTTCAGGCCTCCACCTTTCTCCTCTCTTTTCATGTACTACCAGCCCAGCCTCCAATCATGGCTGAATCCACCGCTTCCACCCAATATATTACAACTCATAACATCTATTCCACACAACTTCAGCATCAGTTGCTTCTGTGTTAAACCCTTGTACAGCACCAGCAGTCTTTGAACAATGATCTCCTATCAATGCTCCCATTTAGTTAAGCTTCTCCCTCTCATATAAATTTCTAAGCCCACTCTGCAGTTCTTACTAGAGAGAAGGTGATACAAGGATTGTTCAAAATACACTAAAGGTCTTGCTAAGTTTGGCACAAATGGAAGTACAAGAACCAAGGTGTAGGCTCTTCATATTGGTGGTATTCTCATTATACCTCATTCTTATCCCCTGCTCTAAATTCCAATACTCAGTTCTCTTTGATTGAAATGTCGGAGGTCCCTTAGCCAGCCATCATTGTCTTCCACTCTTCCATCCTTGTGTGAATCTTCATATGGCCTTGTATTACAGCCATCATTGTCTTCCATTCTTCCATCCTTGTGTGAATTTTCATATGGCCTTGTATTAATCAAAGTCAATTCATAGATTCATGAGATTTCATTCCACGAAACCACCAATCAACTGAGGTTGTTCCATATCCGTTTTCATCAATTAGCTTCTGCATATCCTAAAGTTCCATCTAATCAATAGGTTGAGCATGGTGATAATCTTCACTTTCTTCGGATGGTTGTATATGCATATGCTTCAGCAAATGTTCAATCTGCTCAATCTTTTCCATGATATATGGATATCTAGCTTTTAGTTGGGTTCAAATACATTTTGACTAAACATAATTCCATCAACTGTGAGGTCTTCAGATTGAATCATTCAAAATTCAATTTGAATTTTGAAGTTGCGGATTCCATTCACCATTTCTTCCTCATGTGATAGAACATTCTGCTTCTACTGTCAGAGCACTTCTTGCATATGTTTAAAACGCTTCCAGCTTCTATTTTCCTGTCCTTGGCCGAATATTCTCTTCTTTGATTATGTAACCTAAATGATCTTTTATTCACATCCCCACTCATGAGATTCCTTAAAATGATAAAAACTTTTGGACAGGACGACCATGAATTGGTCATCCAATCAGCAGCCACTCACTTCAGATGTTTTTGTTCCAACAAATGAGGATATCTCAGTGCCTTTATCATCCACTTTTTTCAAGTGAATGGTCGCTCTGGGATAAATGCCTTGGCGTGGGACTAGTCGATCCGTTCGGCCTCAGTGAGGTCTTCAAAAGTATGGTCCACTGAGGAACCTAAACAGTTAATCTGGAGCTGTGGTCAGAGGAGAGGCCAGTTTCAAAAGAGTCCCCCCCTGAAGATTTCTCATGAATAAAAGGCTGTGAGAACTTTCTGAATTTTCCATATATTACTGTGAAAATTATGTCGTTGCAGTGTTTATAGTGGATAACAGGGGCCTTATTGCAAAGGAGAAAGTGAACTTATGTGCAAAGAACTGTCATACAGTGAAAGTTGGACATCATACAGTGAAAGTTGGACAATTAGACAAAATTTAGAGCTAAATAACTATCATGCATTGACTCATAAATGATATGCCGACAGCATATAGTGAAAGTTGGACATTATCATTTAATCAGGTAGAAGGAAATGCTGGTTGAGCAGGAAAGACTATCGAATCAAGCAAGGTGCATCGAAAGGGCCAACCTCTCAAACTCTGTTATTAGAGTGATAGCTCTAGCGGCATTGAAGATAGCCTAAGGACCACTTTGGTGGCATAAACACAATTCCTGACAATATATGTAAACTATATCATTAATTCAAGTGATAAAGGTAATAAACAAACTATCAAGAACATTGTACAGTCATTCTGGTGGTCATATAAAGTCCATTTAGTACTAAACTAGAATTCCACAGATTAATGTTTCTTAAGAAAAGAAAAGTCATACAAAGACAAAAATATTTATTTTGACAACATCATCCATTAAACATGGAGTGTTTTCTTCATTTAAAACTAGAAAAACAGAGAGTTCATCGTAACAAGAATTATGCATGATATCCTGATAAAATGAATACATTCAACTTTTTTGTGTCTGTAAATCGGCTTATCATGGATAGTCCTCAGGAAAACCACTTAAGTGAAGCCTCTACATGTTATAAAAAGCAAATGGTGGGAAAAAGCAGTAAACATGCCTCGAATGTTTTGGCATCAAATGTAGAAATCAAGATCGCAAAGTTTCGAGAGCTTCCGTAGAAAAGACTCTTAAGGATTTGAACGATCGCTCATTAACAAAACGAAAAAGACTAGATAAAAAGAAGTGGCAAAATTTGTAATACAAAAAGCATAAAAGCCTTGCATCTAACTAGAACATCCTCCTTGGCTTTCTTTTCCACCTCTTTCCACTCTCGTCATCCAAAACCCCTCTAAGATAGGCCGCTGCAAATTCCTCGAGGGGCATGTCGTCGTACCCCGGATCATCCCCCAACTTCGCCAGCTTCTCCCTCAGTTTTAGCCAGGAATCATCCAGACTACCCGATAGTCTGGGCACTTCGGGCTTGACTAATCAAAAACACCTTTTCATTATCAAGACAGTAAGGCAAAGGCTGGTTTTGGAGGGAAGAGAAGCAGGCGGTTCTCTTCTCAGGGGCGGTAACTGTCGTTTGAAAATCATAAAAAAAGAAAATGCCAGTGATTTGTGGTACGTGGTTTCTTAGAGAAGGTTTTGTATGGATTGTCCAGGGATTATGTGCTTTTTTACGAGAAAATCACGGGTAAGTCTCCACGTCGGGGTCGGCCCATTTAATGGACGACACGTGGCGCCACTTCTCGTCCGGGTCCCACCACTCTCTCTCTCTCTCTTCCTGGGATCTCTCCTCCCTACTTCTTCTCTTTTTCTTGCGGCTACCATGGCCTCTCTCCTCTGCGCGCTTGCTTTTCTTCTTGCGGCCGCCATGGCCGGGAGCTCGAGCTCGAGTAACCCTGGTCGCGAGCTCGTGCTCAAGCGACCATGGCCGCTTTGACCTCGAGCTATAGGCTCAAGACTGAGCTCCACAGCCATAGCAACCGCGAGACTATGGGTCGATCTTGACCTTGAGGACAGATGCTTTGACCTCGAGCTTGTGCTAAGGAGAACGGCCATGTCTGTGTGCTCGAAACTCTCGAGAGGCACTTTTGAAAAAATAAAAATAAAAAAGGGAAGAGAGATAGGATGCAGACGAGGTCGAGCCCGTGGCCATAGAAACGCAAGCACAAAGGAGAGAGATCACAGGAAGGAAGAGCGAAGGGGGTGGTGGGACCCGGCCGACACGTGGTGCCGCGTGTCGAACAACATCAAGCCTTCACCGAAGGCTCGTTAACGTAGGTTCAGAGCAGAGCGTGTGTAGAGAGGTGGGCCACAGCCAGGTCCTCCCGCGCGTTCATTTGAAGTGAAAGTGGAGACGTGGGCCGACGTGGACAGACAGCAGACACATGTCATGCTTTGAATGGTTAAGAGTAAAAATTGCGTTGCACTTTTAAGGTACCTAATACTAGACCTGTTAAATGGGTGGGCTGAGTTATAAATGGTCTAACCCAAATCGACCCATTTAACCCGTTTATGATCACTTATTGTAATGCAAATTTTTTTACCATACTCGACCCATACCCAACCTGTTTAACTAAAATTAAGAAAATTTATTTCTTTTATATATATAATGGTATTACTAAAATAGTTTTATACAACACAAATTTAATAGATGATTTTTATAATTTTTAAAATAATTATTTTTAAAAAATTGAATTTTAATTATTTTTTATTTTTTAAATATAATTTTCTTTTTTTTTTCTTTTTGGTTCTTCTTCTTCTTTGGCCGGCCACTGCCCACAATGACCGCCCGCGGCCGGCCACAGGCGAGCCTTGAGCTCGCCCGACGCTAGTGAGCTCGAGCCTCGCCAAATCTAGTGAGCTCGAGGCTCGCCGACGTTGAGCGAGTTTGAGCTCGCCCTAGCTCGACTCCGCGAGTTCAAGTCTCGCCTGATTGGCGAGGCTCGAGCCTCACCGAGTGTTGGCCAGGCTCGAGGCTCACCGAGCGTCGGCGAGGCCTCCGCCTCGCGATCCGGCAAGCTCGAGACTCACCGGGCCGGTCGTCGGCCATCGCCATGCCAACAACCAAAGGAAGAAGAAAGAAAAAGAAAAAAAAAAAGAAGAAAAAAAAATAAAATAAATAATAATTATTTCGGTTTTTATAATATATATATTTGTAAAGTAAAGAGAGAAGAGAGAGATTGTGAGGTTTTGGGTGAAAATGGGTTTTAAACCCAACCTATTTAAGACTCACTTAAGGCCCATTTAAGACCAACCTATCTTAAGTCTTTAGTTGTTAAATCCATTTAACTAACTTTTTCAAGAAACAAGTGATCCATATATAACCCATTTATGATTTAAATGGGTCATATATGGGATTTATGACCAATTTTGCCACCTTTACCTAATATTTTCTCAGGTTTTCACTCCTTACAATTTGAGAGTGAGAAGCCTGGATATGATGTGGCCAAAAAGTCTATCCGATGTAATGGACAAGCCCTCCTATGTACTTTACTTGTTTGCATTCCTTTCTTATCTTAGCTATTAAATTAAATAATGTTTGAGCATTTAAAAAAATTAATTTTATATTAGCTATTACACCGAGTTATGTTATATTGGACACAAATCATAATATTTAGGTATACACAGAATTAAATGGTACGGATGGATCTAATTGTCAAAATTCATCCATGAAATATGTGCTCGCTCCACGTAAATTTGGATACTCTACACTTGCAAATCTAAACAATGGATTCAATGCTAAAGAAATTCAATAACTTCTTTTGGGTACACTCGACGTCAAAGTAAAGGGGACAATGGGACCACAACTTGATAGCGCATTTTTGTATTTCAAAATATGGCAAAACTAACTAGTCACGTGGTGATAGGAAAAAGATTATCAAACTATGAGGAATAAAAAAAAAAAAAAAAAAAGGTTTAGTAACGATCAATAGAGAGAAATGCTGAGTAAAGAAAGTTCCGATCATTGATCAAGCTAGGCTCGGTTGCAAATAAGGTCGCATGCATGCTGGCAACAAACCAGGGCACGTCTCGATCACGTAGTAGGTCCCGTCCTGTTCAATGTGATCATGAATCAAGCTCCGTCCAATTGGGGCCGGATTAATTCTTTCCCTTTGTCACTTTCGGCATCCCATCTTCCTCAAATGCGCATTGATTCGAATTTTTGCTTAAGGTCTTCCAAAGGTAGCAAGCAATCGTGCCCGAGGATGGCATAATTTCCATGCCAGTACGGTTGGATGGAGGGAGGGGTCAGGCTATACAAAGGGCTTTAAGACCTGACCTTCAAAAATCGAAATGCGCTGAGGCCTTGAGTGCATGCTAGCAGGGGCTTATCGAAAAGTCATGTGAATTCGTACCGTGAGGACTATAAATACAAATTTTGAGTTAGATCGCATATCGATATAGTTAACAAAATTTTGTGGTTTTATTTTTAAAAAAATTTCCTAATTCCTAAATCTAGAAGAATACTTTTAAAGAATGAGAATGCGAGAATCTTCTGGTTCGATGTTTTTGTTTATTCATTACATTTTTATTCTGTTAGAGCGTAGTCATAACCATTACTTTTATTTTTTAGTATTATAGTTGGTAGGCGATCTTAAGACTAATTTTGTTTTAAATATCTGTATCAAATCGGAAAATAAAGTCATGCCATTTTTCTTTTTGTCAATTTTCAAACTAAAATTAAAAGTTCAATTTCACATTTGGCTATGTAACAAGAATTCTTCAACGATAATACGTTCATTTCAAGTATACAAATTACCAAGACTTGGAAGTGATGATTTGCTTTTTCAAAAAAACTTGAAGATTATGATTATTATTCGGCACTCTCAACGCTTTGAGTCTTATGTAATGAGTATGTGTAACACATTAAAATTGATCATTTATTTTAACTAAATACGAAAAACGTACATACCATATAAATATAAATCAATTTACACATTTCATTTGAAAAAATTGAGAATTCTGCTAACGAGTTTGCATTTCGACGTAAAGTGTTTGATAAATCACTTATTGGCTAATTAAAAAAAGAAAGTATCTCTAATTAATTATTGTAGTCAATCTAACTAAGAAGTTAATGTTTTATTTTCAAATTTAAAAAAAGTGATATTTCCTTTAATGACCCTCGTAATCGATGAACATCTCATTTTATATATTCTTAATACATATGCTAAATAGGATCTCTGAAAACTTTCCGATTTCCACAAAGAATGTAAAATGTCTCGGCAATTTTGCATGCATGGCTTGGACTTTGCAATCATGTATAGGTGGGTCCACATGTCCAAAGATCGTGCAACATTGTCCTTTAATTTCAGACGCGATTTAGGAAATAATGCGAAGAAAGTGTAAAATACTACTGCTACTAATAATAACAACAGCAACAATAATAATAAGATACTTGTCTGGGATAAAAGTTTTCTATTTATAGTAAAGACTTACTACTTAGACTTCTTCTCTAATTCTAAAAACGGATCAATTGTACAATTCGGTATTTTATATTGAATATTTTTGAAAATTTCCAAATGTTTCGTAATAAATAAAAGTCAAAGAGATAACGTCATAAAATTTAAAGAAGGAAAGAAAGAAAGAAAAAAAGAACCATTTGTACCCTTCAGGATTTCATAAATGCACCAAAAGTACACTATAGTATTTGATATTTCAATATTTTCAAAACTTAATGCTGATGTTCGACAAACTTTTATCGTAACAAAGTGCAACAATGATTTTTTTTTTTAATATTATGGTAATAGTAGTATATGAAGAATTTCCGATTTTATGTTATAAGTGTAAAACTTTATGAATTGTGAATATTTTTATTTATAATATTTAAATTTTCAACGTTTGTTTTTTGGTAAGAGTAGATTTTTAACGTTTGACTTAAGTGATATCAATTTTTTTGATTTTGGACCAATATCCACCATATGAAATAGGGAGTCAATTCCTCATGAATTTCTCTTCTTGGACATCATTAGATTTGTTTCTTCAAATATTGCACTCATGGCAAATTTATGTCCACTTGCCCATTATACAAAAATGGATGGCCCAAGGTCATGCTAGCATAGTCCAAAAAATAAAAATAAAAATCCATGCATTAATTGTAATGACGAGAGAATTAATAAAAACCAGATTCATGATTACCGCATGGACGTAGGACTTTTTACTAGTGAGGCAAAAGAAAAATATGGGTTATTTCAAATTTACAATATGGAGGAAATTGCGACCACAGTTACCATGTTAAATTTCAATTGATTTTGTTGAAACCCTGTGATATGCGAAGGGCAAAGCTAGGCCAGGCTCACACATTTGCAAAGAGCCCATACGTTAACGTTTTTATGCATTCCTTGCCTTTAGCCAATCAACAATATGTATATATTGTTTTATGGGTAAATGACAAAAAAAAAAAAAAATTGGGGAGAGTTGCATGAAGAAACGCTTGATTGTATTATGTCCCCAATTCAAAGTATTTTGAATCGAAGATTACGTCGACCAAATCTTTTAGAGTCTTATCCGATCTATATAAATGTATTGTTAAGAACTTAAAGAGCTCATTTGAAGTGTTAATAATCTTCAAGTGTTAACATGAAAGAAATAGTTTTTTGACTGTCATTATATATTTATAATTTTTTTCCAAACATAGGATCATGATTGGTAGATAAGATATTAATCATCATCAATTACTTTTTCCTACTAAATGAATTAAGTGAACCCCTTTTTACGTATTAAATAAGTCAATTTCTAGCTTAATTAAATCTTTCTCGATCTCAAAATTCATTTTTCTCGAAGATCATAGGCATCTTGCATAGAAATATTGGTTGATCTGTGCCTAATAATGTTGATTCAAATCTTCATATGTCGAGGCTAAGCATCAAGCTTGCTGTCCGAAGTGCGTGTCATGCGTTTGCTAAAATGCCTGAAAGAAGACCGAGGAATTTTCACGTATTAGCTTGGAGCCGATTCACGTTTGCGTTTACATTCGTCGAACCCTGCTCGATTTCTTTGTATTTTGCTGTGTTTTCGTGTGACTTTGTGTTATATTCTCCACCGTCCAAGTTGGTGTGTGTGGATTATTTTTTTTTATTTTTTATTTTTTGAATGCTTGTGGAATTCTGGTGGTTGTCCAGCGTCAGTGAAAGTAGCAGAAGAAGGAGGCGTGAGGTTGAAGATCCAGTAGAAAAAAACAAAATAGTTAAAGGCAAAAACAATTAAAAAAAAAAAGAGAGAAAAAAGTAAAATAAAAAAAAGGGCCATAGTAGAAAGATAGAGAATTAAAATGGGCTTCGGACTTTTAACTGTGGGCTGGTCGTCCGTTAAAAAAAAAAAAAAGGAGGTGGGTTGCTTGTTTTGTGTTTTGGGGTAGACTGGGCTGAGAATTAGAAAACAAAAGTGGGCTGGAGTTATGACACCTTTCTTTTTGAAAAATGTTGGTGGGGCCTCTTTGAGTAATTCTGAGTGGGCCGGAATTAAGACAGTCTAGTTTTTCAGTCCAACCTGGACCGATTGAGTCCGGGTCAGTTTAGTCAGGCCGAGTCTCCTGACCCGGTTCGAATTCTTTTTAATATCAAAAATCGTAAATAATAATAATAATAATAATAATAATAATAATAATAATAATAATAATAATAATAATAATAATAATAATAAAATTAACAAACTTTGAAAATAAAAAATTTAGAACTTTAGAAAAATGATCAAAAAGTTTAAAACTTTAGGAAATAATAAAAATATTTAGAAAATTTGAAAATCAATAAAAAAAATTAGAGTTTTAGAAAATCATTAGAAAATAAAAAAATTGGAAAACCCTAAGAGAGTAAATCCTAAAATTGGACAAGCCTTTAGCGCTTTACAATAGGCTTCTCCTTTTTTCTCTTTTAGGGACAATTTTAGGATGGTTGCATGCCTCCTATTATGATATAATTGATTGTGCTTTTCAATTTGGATGTTACTTTCCTATTTTAGAATGGTTATGATGCTATTAAAACTCTTGGATAGGCTGCTATGGCGTTAGCTAGCATGTGATCAGGTTAGATACTGAAAGAATGTGAGCCTTAGTGCTAACATAATCAAGTTCCTAAGTTTAGAAGATATGATTGCATAGATAGTAAGATATTCTCATGTATCTTTTTGGGTTTCTAGTCAATCCCAAAAGGGCTAGTAGTGACTTTTTAGTCAAAAGTCGCACAGGCTGAAATGATTAAACACGTGAACATATGATGTCACGTGAGGGATTGGTTTGGGAAAACCCGAGTCAATAGAAGGCCATAGGCTCGAAATTCATAATACCCCCAAACTCTCTTTCTCTCAAAATCTTGCAAAGGCTCAATGAAGAAATCTTGATTGAGTCTGAAGAAGAAACGGTAGATTTGGATGATATCATTGATGCGTATCAACTTGATACTAATGATGATATTGAAGAAGAGAATGAAGCCGAAGTGGAAATAGGAACAAAAGTAGTTGTAGAATAGATTGAGGATAATACTATTGCAGAACAACAGCAAAAGGATGCTGAGGATCCACTAAGACGAACTGATGATCAGGATAGCATGGTGGATGTTAATCTTACTCATCATCTAGAAAGTGGCAACAATACTAATGAACATTAGGAGCTTGCTTTGGACAAAACTATCACCGAGCATTAGGAACTAGTTCAAGAACAAATCACTGTTGGAGAACAGGATGTTGCCTCGCACATAGGTGCTGTTGCAATTGATTCCTTTAGAGTTATGGTACTTACTGAGGGGGAGCTTGGTCATGCTGAGGACTTAGTGGAAAATATTCTTGTTGAATTTTCTGATGAGACTGACAAAGAAGAAATTGTTAGCGTTGAAAAGGCTCAAGGAAGTCAAGAAGTACTTGACTCTCAAGACATATTGTTGTAGACCCTATTTCCATTCCTTCTGAAATTGCTGACATGATTGGAGTTTTTCATGATGTCCTAGAAACTTAGGAAGTTCGAGTGATGACTCTTCCATTTGCAGAATCTACTTTTGAAGAAGTCCCTACTATGGCAACTCATGGCATCATTGGTGAGCAAATTACTAACCCTGCTCATACTTTTGATCTAGTTGTGTAGGATAAAAGGCAAGGAATTGCAAATGTTGAGAGGGAGTCTAATGCTAATAAGCAGAGGCAACATGACATCAATATGGTGATGAAACTCGGGCTGGAGATTGGTCCATCAAGAATTCCTATTACTGATAGCACTAAAGATAGGCTATTTCGGCGGACCTTACTCAAAATGATAGAATAGAAGGATAGGATGGAAAGAGAATTGAACACCTCAAACATGTTTCTCATAACCCAAGTTGAAGCTTTGGAAGCCAGAATGACAAACATGGAGAGTACCTTAGATCACATGTGATCCTATGTTCTTGTTCAATTGCCACCAGAACATAGGGTTCATTCTCTAGTTTCTTCTCCAGCTCCTACTCAAGTTCCCAATCTAGACACTGATCCAACCTAGCCATCCTCCTCCAAATAATCTTCTGACTTGATTTATTTTTCAAAGTTTGGACTATTTTTGTCATTTAGTATGTAGGGTCTAAGGTTTGTTGTTTGCACTTATTGTACTAACCTTCATACTATGAGTTGCTTATGATATTATGCTTTATTTAGTATATTTTTGATTGATGACATAAAGGGTGAGAAGGTGGACTAGTAGAATTGAGGTAATTGAGGTTGCAAATTTCATTAACAATCTTTTTGCAGGATCTTAAAGACTCTAAGCATAGCAAAAGCAAAGAGGAATGGTTAAATTTTTCTTATCTTTTGATACTGAGTATTATCTAAAAGAATTTCATTAAAATTCTTTCAATGCAAACATTCTTATAGTTTAACCGAGCCTCATTTTAAAACCAGCATTTTCAAGAGCTATTTAAATTTAATAATATTTTTTAAAGTTTCGCTTGTGTAAGTTTTGTCATCATAAAAAATGGGGGAGATTGTTAAGAAAACATTCCCTAAGTCGTTTTGATAATATATATATATATATATATATGAAGTCGTCTCATTGCGGGAGAGTGGACGTAGGTTTGCAAAAGCCAAACCACTATAAACTTTTTTGTGCAATTCTCTATCCATTACTCTATTTATTAATTATGATAGAATTGTACATTGGTAAGATCCGACCACTTCATTAGAAGTTGTCTCATTGCAATATTTATTTAAATTCTTTAATTTCCACAAAATCACCTATTCACCCCCTCTAGGTGATAGTTATAATCATAACAATTTTGACTAATATTTGCCTGATTATTCTCATTGTTGTGACTTTGACTAGAAGAACGGACCTTTGCATAATTCTTACGAGGGGTTGATTACTCCGACTGATATTATTGGCACCAATAACAGAGGAGGGATTATGAACATACTCTAGTACCGTTGGATTGGATAATGATGGTTGATTAGATGACCTTAGTCTTGAGAAAACATCACACGTAGCGTTGATGACGATTAGCTTGATCACGTTTGACATGTGACTCATAATATTGCTCTTTGAGCAATCTCTTCACAGTGGGCAACGTTTGAGGGGTTGGTGCAACTTCTCTTAATTGTTCTTTAGTGAGACGTTGGGAAAGGTTTGTCCCCTCATGTTGCAACACCCCATCTTAATTGCAAGTATAATTACGAGCAACACATGACATTTTGACCATGGCACGTGAAATTTGACTGATGAGGGTGGATGCATAATCACGAAAGGGATTGCACTAACTTTCATATCATGTTAGATTTTGTAAGATCACTGTTAACTGTTCTAAAAGGTTAAATTATTACATAAATATGTGGTTTAATATTTAAGTATTCTAAACGTATGATGATATCCATAATTTAGGAAAAATCACAAAATCTCCTCTCCCATCAATTCTCACAAAAACAAAGGGAAAAATGTTGAGGGCCAAGCAAGATCGTTGCTTTGACTCTTGATATGCTTTTGAGCCTTCTTGTTGCTCCAGATGATTGAAGCTGGAGCTTGACTGTAGTCTTCTTCTTCGGCTCCTTCTCCTTGTTTGGCTTCATATACTCACAACTGCAATGTCCTCTCGTCCTTTGTCCAGACTTCGGATTTTTTTTTTTTAAATGGCATATCAAATTTAAAAATTCATTGAAAAGCCATGTAAGACCAATCACCAAAATATCTCACCGAAGGCACTGTAGTGATCAATTTTCACTCATGTGGTACTCAAATGATTGAAAAGGTCATATGGCACTTGATATCCTTTTCTCCACACCTAGAGAAGAAATATGTGAAAGAGGGAATTGTATAATTTCTATATATCTCATAATGAAAAGTATATGAACTAGACAAAATTATTCAATTGGAGAATTTTAAGGTCAAAGGAGATATATGTACAATCCTGAGTGATATGAAAAATTAAGGAAATATCCTGATCATCTCTAACTATGCATGTTCCAACTTCAATTTTTACTAAAAAAGTCAATAAAATATGTTGTCTCCTTTAAGATAGATTAATAAAAGTAAATTAGCAATGGTAGAGAAAACAGAAACAATTTGAAGGCCAAATATCACGAAAAGCCTAGGATCTCTCACTTTTCTTATTCTTTTTATTTATTTATTTATCAAAATCAGCATCTAAAATCATAAAACAAATCTTCCGGAGACCAACGAATATAAACAGGAAAAAAGAAGAAGCAAAATATAGGAGAGAAAACAAGTGGACTCACTAAAGTTTTCAAGAAGTAACAATAAAAAAAAAACACAATAGAACATCTCCACTACGTTAGGTTAGAAACAAATGCGAAGCACTGTATAACAAATAAGCTAGACGTCGTATAAAATCCTGAACTCAAAGATCTCCGCTCTTAAAGCCGAAGGTCGTTTGCCGTGGATTGCAAACATCAGAAAATCACCCTAAAGAAACGAAAATTAATGCCCCCAAAATTCAGCCACTCCTAGTTAATAAGGCATCCCAAGTACAAAATCAATGTAAGTGTGGTTACAGTAGCTTTGAATTATAGGACATGTCTCCCATTCAAATTGAGACCCCCAGCAAATTCCCTTTTCCTTTTACGAGGTGCTGTATAACACCCCCAAGATATAAAGTCAACTATTTATATAAAATTTTATGTCGACATGCAACTTTTGATAGTTGTTGTTTATTAAGACTGAGAAAAAACACAGAGTTGTTATCCATGAAGGAGCTCCGATTGAACTTCAACAAAGGGGTCCCATTCCTAAATCACAATCTTAATGGGGCGAAATTACCGTTGTTATAGTCAATTCCGTGAAATTACATCTATTAATGGTAAAGTCAGATTATATTCAAATTTTCAAATATCTCACAAAAGAACACATAGTTTGGTTTCCAACCCAAAAAACCCCCCTTTAAGCATCCATCTATGGTAGTTGTTAGGCATTCGAATTTAAGTGACGTGGATTGAAGGAAGACAAAAAAACGCCATGTCACTCCATAAATTATTTTATAAAAATGAGAAAACATTGGTTAGTTGTGATTTTTCACACTAACTCCACTCCTTAATCACGTGCCCAAATGGTTCTATTCATTTAAGTTTTCAAAATTGCCCTCTTCTCTCTTTGGTATCTCTTCCTTCGTTTAAAAAATAATAGGTGGGGCGGCCATAACACATCAGCATGCACCCTAGCCAATCAGGAAGCTCCACGTGGCTCCACATCAACGAGTTGTCCCCACTGCTCTCTGCGCTTAGAAAATATTAATTTCCTCTTTCTTATTTAGAAATTTCCCTTGATAGTAGGCCTGCACATATTGATGGCCGCACTAGACCTACACTAGACTAGCTGCGGGGAGTTATTTCACTTTTTCTCTCCTCCTTTTTCTCCTTATGAAGTAGGAAGACGATGCTATTTCATTACCGGCTGTGATAGCTCCGCTGGGTAGGCTTCAGACCTTTGAGGAAAGGTTAAGAGTTCGAAGCCCCTGCAACTTGTGTTGCAGGGAGACTGGCGGGCTATTAGGTGATTTACATGTGGCGCCAAGGTGGGCTAAAGCGGTTCCTCTAACACCAAAAAAAAAAAAAAAAGAAAAAAAAAACGGACGACTCTCTCTCCCTTCCTCTCATGAATTCAAAATTTCAGTTCCCTCTCTACTCTCGCTCTCGCTCGACGCTCATTGGGCGTCACTTCTTCACTCTTTGCTCCAGCGCTTGTGTTCATTGGTCTTGCTTTTTCATGCTCTGCTCTAGCGCTTGCTCTGTTAGACACAAATTGCGCAACCCCAAGATCTCCATAACCAGAACAAGAACATGCATAATTGAGTAGAAAGATTAACGCACCTGTTTTGGGATCCATCGAATATAAAGCGGAAGCAGAATAATGATTACCCACATATATCAAGGGGATCCACGCATCAAATCCTTCTCCTCTATTGCCCTCCGTATCACTGGCTCAATGAGGCGGCCCCCCCTCACGTGCAGCGTTAGGTAAATGCCCCTTAGGTGAGGATACATGTGAGAATTTAGGGTTAGAGGAGAGACTTGAGCACTATTTATAGAGTTTCCAGCCAGTCCCCCTCATTACGGGCCAGGCTCAACTCGGCCCACACTAGCCAGCCCATATTAGACTAATTAAGAAACATTCTATCTCACCTTAGACCAAACCCTGTTTTACGGTAACCATAAAAACAGTAAATTACAATATCAATTAATTTAGTCAACATTAGGAAAAACTCTTACATTCTCCCACTTGGACTATATTAATTGAAATCAATGTGTATGTGCACACATTTGGTCCGAGAGATAATTCTTAATAGTCAATCCTATCCCATAAAGTCTTAAACACCGAATCATGGCGGTAACTGCATGTATACACACAGAGCCTTCCATGGTCACGAATGTTCTCAACTTTATTGATATGGATTCAATATGGTAGTGTGTCAAATGGATAACATCTTTCATAGAGAGATCCCATTTGTCAGTCACCATTCTCTTACCTTAGGTGTCACAAAAAATTGTGCCACTAGAGAATGCTATATGGTTCTAATAAACCCACATATGTCTTGTCCTTATGGTTAACATTTCTTTATGTATCACAAGACATATGCACAAGGCTAATAACCGGATGCCCGGATGCCCCTAGCCTTCACTCAAGGTTTATACAATCCCTTGAGACTTTATCAATATGTATTCAACATAATAACAACACATTCAAAATATTTTATTGAATGCAAAAGTTGATACATATCAAACCGTTACTAAATGTAACGAACCACAGATGTGAATTTTATCAGAGTAAAGCCAAGATAGCTCCCACTAAACAACAGTATCCGAAGATACTCCTAGCCCAATGCTAATGACATGTCACTCAAATACACATGGGCGTAGGCCTTTAGTTAGTGGATCTGCAACCACATCATCTGTGAAAATATGTTATATTATAAGTCACATTTCTGTACCGTTTCTTTATGGTCAAAAATATTTGACCACCATATATATTAGACCCCTTGAGACCTCTGTAGTAAATAAATAATACTACAAATTTGTTATCTCAATACAACTGTATGGATCTATCCATAAAGTTAAAACGATCAACTCATTTCATGAGGTTCTGGAGCCTAAAAGCCCAAGTAACAACCTAAAAGAATGTTACTAACACTGCTTACATAGTAGAAGATGACATAGAACTTTATTTACTGTACTTACTGTTAACATAAATATGTATTCTGTTATTGATTGCATGTCATCAGAACAGCCAGCAAAGTTTACATCGAAATACCCTACTAACTGCAAGAATTGAACATGTCTATAAATTAGCATATAATCTCTTATCTTCTTTAAGTACCTTTAAATCTTCTTGGCAGCAACCCAGTGATCATGTCCTGGATTTAACCGATATCTCGCCTAGAAGTCCCATCGCAAATGCGATATTTAATCTAGTGCAAAATCAAAGCATATATTATACTTTTAAGTGCACTAACACAAGGTACATCATTTAATTAGATTTTCTCAATATCTAAATAAGGACAATGTGATAGATTTAGTCCATCACCCTTAACAACAGGAGCAATTCCTGGCTTGCAATGATGTATATTGAATATTTCCAATATACAATCAGCAAATGTCCTTCGAGAAAATCTAATATAATATCGCAAAAACAATCCTTACAGATCTCAGTACAAATGATATAAGATGTCTCAAGGTCACAACTTGTAAGCAAAACATCATGTAGATAAAGTATGAGAAAAAATAAATTTCCTCCCACTGACCTTGCAGTATATTGAATTATTTTGTTCATAATTGAACAAAATAACAACACTATGAAACTTTAACTTACTTAAGACCATTAATTAGAACTTTTCAGTCTACACACAAGTTTACTTGAAACTGCTGCAAAATCATCCAGTTGCACTATATAAATTTTGTATCTCTTTGGCGTAACTCCATATCAAAATAAATTATTGATGCCACATTTACTCTGAAAGAATCTTTAAAGAAATAATTATTTCTTTACTATTATTTCTTTACTATAAATTATCCACCCCTCTTTCAGAGTAAAAACTTTAGTTACAAGTTTTTGTACGCAAATTTGCAACTAATGAATTTATGATCTTTAGACAAGTCAGTAAGTTTCCAAACATGTTTCATAGATTGTATATCGCCTTTTATGGTATCTAATCACATGCTTAATTGAGGATAAGAAACGACATTTATAAATATTTCATTACATCAACCATATAGTGGATATTGTAATCATGCTCTCACAAATAGACTATATAGTCTGATGGTATAACTGATCGTCTTTCCTTAACAAATCTCCTTAATAAAGCTGCAACCACTTCATTCTACACTTGAGAGGTTTAAGAAATTTCATTATAAACTATATCGAGAATAATTCCTTAAACCTCAACAAGTTTAGTCTATGGTACAAGAGATTCCACAATTGTCTGTACCACAATTGTTTATATAGGCAAAGACAAAGATACAGTAACATCCATCTTTACCAAAAAAAAAAAAAGATACAGTAACATCCATCATACTATTATCTTTAATAGTCTTAGAGCAGCTATCCTCGTCAATCTTTATAAACTTTAGAGTATGTGATTCCATAATTCTTGCACCTTCTTTAGGGTCATAAAATCAATATCCCTTTTGTATATGAAAAATTGCTTTCATAATATCAGCCCACAAAAGACCAGATAAATTAGTCTTACTAATGATACTCATCACCATGTTCAATATGGTGCATTTATGCCTTTCACCCAAATCTTTTTGTCAGAATTTTCAGGTATAATAATTAAATTACCACCCCAAAATCTACCAAGTATTTGACAAATGACCCTTTAAGCTATTTCGCATTGTCATACTTGCAAAAATACTCATTGCCACTGTTAAACCTGACAACCTTTTAATCATATACAAAATGTATATGTCATTAGGATTTAAACACAATTTTTGTAAACGTGTCATAATTTCAATATCAGATAAGACATAATTTCAAGCAACTAAGACTTCCATCATCTTATCCAGAATAGAACGCTTCATGGACAATAAGCAAATTCAATTGCTCTTTTCTCAAGCAACAAATCATATGTCCACAACTTAAAATTTGAAGCAGTAAAAACCTCAATAATAGTGGAGTTATTAATCACAGAAAAGGTGACTGAAAATCAAACAATATATATAATTAGCATCATGTGAGTACCGTGTAACTTGACGTACAAGTACACATCCAGAGAGTTACATGCAAAATCACATAATCACATTTGGGCAGAATACATGACATGCAATTGTACACTCCCCACATGATAAGGGTTATGAGAATATATTGCAATCTTAGTGAATTCATCACCTTTGGGCATATGAACCATTAGGATCGGTCACTCCTCCACCACACTATCATGTATCCCTCCATGAACTAATACACAATCACCTCTTTTGGGAGTATGACCACGCATTAAATCAGGAGACATCCCAATCATCATACTGCACCGAAATTTCTCAAACCCAATCAAGCGTGCCACTTTGGCGGTCACTACTCAATTGAATCATTGAAATTCTCTCATACTAGGGATATAAACTTTACTTCTCACATACACCATATACATGTGATTTTGACTTTAGTGATAGGGGCATCAAATCACCAAAATCACATATCATGCTAATTACATTGCTTTATTCATTAATAAAATCTTTATTTATACATATATATATATATAACGAACCTGAAAGACAGATTCCAATGAGATCAACGATCACAGCAACACGAGAAACTTCTCATAATATAGAAGCAATCATCTTTTGTGCACCCCGATTACTGATTATTATAACATCATCAAAAGAATGCCGATCCAAAGGATCCCTCACAAATTAATATCAATAGTAATACAGGGTACTCCAGATTGACAAGCTTGTTGCTCATGAATTTCATATGGCAAAACATGACTCCAAGGCCAACAACTGATTTATTAGCCAATTTTTAAATAGCAAATTATCATTGTAATCAACCAGTGGCCTATTAATTGAGTCAAATCAGAGAACCAAATATCTAAAAATTCAACAATAGATACTATTGCTCTGCATAAATATTGCCATACTCCCTTACCATAAAAAACTATTTAACTCGATAGACATTAACAAGTGACCAGATGAGTTCATGTACAATATGCAGTAACTTAATTGACATGCATTACCCACATTCAGCAGATGTGTTAATCAGTACAATCAGTTTGGTCACGAGTCCTTAAGTTGTCCATCATTCAAAGATTACCAGTATGTAAATGAGTAAACTTGAGTAACAAAAGTTTCATAATCTTTATTGTTTCTCATCAGCTCAATACATAACTCAAATACAATCTCATATGAATTGTATCGCATTAAGCCAGCTTCAGTTCAAAATAAAGTTTGATTTTTGTTGATGAATCACACCTTTTATTATGTGATAACATACTAGTAACTCATCACCTGTATTTCCAAAATCACAGAAAATACAAGAAAAATACGCAAAAATACACCAAAAATTCACGTATTTAGGATTCCGTATGTATTTTCACATCCATAAAATTATCAAATATGTAAAATAAATACACCACGACGTAGAGGACGGCCATACGAATCCAACGCCACCAGACACGCGCCGATATGACGCTCCACGCGCCCTCACGCGCCGCCTAAGTGCGCTGCGCGTGGAGCTCACGCGCGGCGCGCGTTCGACGCCCAGGCGGCGCGTGTCCGCGCGTGGGGGCGCGTGCAGCATCCTCCGGCGACGCGCCGCCTACCCTCTTGCTCGCCTCGTCGAGCCCAGTCCGAATTTGTGATTTAATTTAATTTTTATTGAATAAAAAATCTCGAAAATCACAAATTAGGGCAAAAACTTTATGCGTTCAAGTTCTAGGGTTACGGTTGCTCTGATACCACATGTTAGACACAAATTGCGCAACCCCAAGATCTCCATAACCAGAACAAGAACATGCATAATTGAGTAGAAAGATTAACGCACCTGTTTTGGGATCCATCGAATATAAAGCGGAAGCAGAATAAGGATTACCCACATATATCAAGGGGATCCACGCATCAAATCCTTCTTCTCTATTGCCCTCCGTATCACTGGCTCAATGAGGCGGCCCCCCTCACGTGCAGCGTTAGGTAAACGCCCCTTAGGTGAGGATACATATGAGAATTTAGGGTTAGAGGAGAGACTTGAGCACTATTTATAGAGTTTCCAGCCAGTCCCCTCATTACGGGCCAGCTCAACTCGGCCCACACTAGCCAGCCCATATTAGACTAATTAAGAAACATTCTATCTCACCTTAGACCAAACCCTGTTTTACGGTAACCATAAAAACAGTAAATTACAATATCAATTAATTTAGTCCACATTAGGAAAAACTCTTACATGCTCGGCTTGTTTGCTCTCTGCTTTGACGCTCCCTCGGGACTTGTTGGGTCTCTACTACTAGCTTGGAGTTGGAGCACACCTTGGTCAGCTCAAGGTCGCAGATGTCATAGCAAGGAAATTGGCCATGGCGGCAATATTTGCTTTTTTCGTCCCGGGCTGGCCGTAGAGTAGGTAGCCTTGCTTCCAGGCCCGCCCGTCTACTGATAGAAGTCCTTCCCGGCCGTGAAGTCACGGAGGTTCTCCATGATGTCCCTCTTCCTCTATGGGTCCATGGCCAATGTGTCAAAGGTGCTCGGGTGCTTCAACGGCACCGATTTCCACCCGCCGCACGAATTAGTGTTAAGGAGGTGTTCTTGGTTCTTACGGCAGATGTTGTTGGCCTTGTCCATGATGTAGTCCCGGTAGGAGTCGAGGATGAGCTCATTGTCGCACTTCCTGATCCGGAGCGTGAAGCCACACTTCTGGTCAGCGAGGGGCCCGCACGAGGAAGTCTGGGACCGCCACTGCCTCACCACGTGCTCCCACTAGACGGCAACGCCGTCAAAGATGTTGATGATGCCGTCATTGTTTGAGTGGCCGCAGGTGGTGAGCTGGAGTTGCGATCGCGACCGAGGGAGAGGCAGCTACAGGAGGCGGAGACAAAGGAGCTGAATAGAGTTGGACGATGTTGACGCAGTTGTTCTCGTTGATTTCAAAGTAGTAGTAGAATAGTCAAAGCCGAAGGCTCGTTTTAGGAATCTGAGGGTGGTGAAGTAAAGCTCCGGTGGGAGTGCCGCCTAGAGGAGGGTCTGGCAGAAGGCAAGGGTGCCAGCAGTCTGGTTCTCCAGATACTTCACCTTCCCTCTGAAGTGAAGTGAAGAAAGACGGCGAGCCATTTGCCGATTCTCTCGTCGAGCTCTATACTTGCAAGAACATCCACCGTGAACCTCTCTTCATCGCTGTTGCACACATGTCCGAGTCAAGAGCCGGCTCACCGCCGCCATCACCATCCACTAAAACCTTGCTGAAGCCCTCGCTCTCAGTCACTCTTCTATCACTATCAGTCTTGGCTTCAATTCTAGCGATCACGATCCTGTACCAACACGAGCCCTTCGACTGGCACTGCACTACTTTGCTCACGAGGAGAGGGCAGCCAGCGAGGTTAAAGTTAGAGGGAGAATAGCAAGTGATGATTATGGGGTTATGGGTAGAAGGGACGGCAAGCAAGAACCTATGCTCAAAAGCTTGAGTTGAGAGGAGATGAGGTGCTCTGATGGAGAGAGAGAGAGAGAGGGGGGGAGGCCCCTTGGGGATGCGGCAGCCTTGCTCAATGATTCCATACTTGCTCAATACCTCGTATTTTGTCTCTTTCGGTTTTCAATTGCATCTCCATTTTGTGGGAGAGAGAGAGAGCAGGGGGGTAAGGCCCTTGGGGATGCGGCAGCCTTGCTCAATGATTCCATACTTGCTCAATACCTCGTATTTTGTCTCTTTCGGTTTTCAATTGCATCTCCATTTAGTGTGCGGTCAAAATGGCATTGTTATTCCCAAGAAATAATGGTACCGTCACCTCAGTAGCATACTTCATTTATTTATTTATCTTGCACTAGATTTAGTTCATCAATGATGAAATCAAGTTTTGTTTGCCCCAATACTGCCATCCAGTGGAATCTCTTGATTTTAAGGAGTATAAAATCTAGACGAGAATTTCGCTTGAATTGTTTTTGGCAAGAACGGAATTGTCAATCAAAGCAAAATCAGATTTTTGTTTTGGCTTTGATAAAAAAAATTAAATTTTTAATTGCAACTATTAATTATTATTAGGAATTGGTAAAAAGGAGTGAAAAATGTGAAACCAAAACATGGAGCTCTAAAAACAAAGGCAAAGCCAATTGGAACAAGCAAAACAAGGACACGATTCTCCTGCAATTTCAATCCCGACCAAGAAAACATCCCTAAAGCAATCAAACAAGACTTGAAAGTCCTAGAAAATAAAGTAGGACACTCACCAAAAATAACCTCTGCCCACAAGATTTGCCTCCTTAAAATTGCGAACCCAACCTTCAGTTCATGATAATTGATTATTCTTTGAGTTCTCAGGAAAAATTTCTAAAATATGAATTTCCGATGAGAAGAAATTTCGAGAGCAAGCGAGTACCAGAGCAAAGAGTGAGCGAGCCGAGCAAGCACCAAAGCAAAGAGTGAAAAAGAGAGACCCGCCAAGCACTGAGGGAGCTTCAGAGCAGAATGAGTCGAGCAAGCACCAGAGCAGAGAGCAAAAAAGAGAGACCAGTTGAGCACCGAGGGAGCTTCGGAGCAGAACGAGCCAAGCAAACTCTGAAGTAAAGAGCAAAGAAGTGACACCCAATGAGCATCAAGTGAGAGCCGGAGTCGAGAGGGAGCGAGCATCGAAGAGAATGAAGACAAGGGAACTGAAATTTTGAATTCATGAGAGGAATGAAGAGAAAAAACGTCATTCTTTCTCCTTCAAAAGGAGAAAAAGGAGGAGAGAGAAAGTGAAACAAGAGTATGTTTGGTAATATTTCTGTTTCGGGAAATATTTCTTTTCAGAAATAATATTTTTCTATTTTTATTCCCTTAAATAATTTCTGAATAAAAGAACGTATTTGATAACTATACAAAATTTATATTCTCATAAATGAAAAAGAATAGGAATGCGTTTGTTACACCCGATGGCGACCGGCGGGAGGTGGTGATCAACAACCAAGGGTTGGCCAATGATAGAGCAAGCGGCAAGGAAGAAGAAAAGAAAAGAAAGAAAAGAAAAAAAATGATTTATTTCTAGAAATTGTTTCGGGGAATAAAAAACTACTCTTTTATATTTCTTATTTTTGTTTCAAATCTATTCCCGACCACTATTTTATTTCGGAGAATAAAAAATTAATTAACATTACCAAATAGATTTCTATTTTTTCTATTCTGGGGAGCAAAAGAACATAAAAACAAAGAAATAGAAGTGGTGCCAAACGAAACCTAACTCTTCACAACAGGTCTAGTGCAGCCATTAATGTAAGGAGGCAATTAGTATTTTTCTATGGACAAAGAGCGATGGGGACCACTAACTGACGTGGAGCCACGTCGAGCCTCTTGATTGGTTGAGGCATACATGTTGTGGCTGACCCACCTAATATTTTCTCCCCTCCAATAGTGTTGAAGTAGGCTTCCTTACTTTGGGTGTGGAAAAGAACCAACAGCCACCCGGACTGCTTGAAACTAAACCAAACTAAACTAAAACTTGTAGTTCCCAAGGGAACCAATCCAGTTCTCGGCTCCAATTTATTAGAACGATGGATACCGATCCGGTTCTCGGTTATAGATGTGGATCCGCTCATCCACTCACTCGACTGAACTGGAAAGAAATAAGAGCATGCGGAGATTGACCTCAAGTTTGACGATCTGCTACCCAAAAGGGATATAAGAAGGGACATGATGACTCTGTATAGGTGTGTCCCTATCCTTGTTGTTGCCAAAAGAAAGATTAGGAACTACCGCGACATTCGAAGCGGAAAACTCCTTCCTCCAAAATAGGCTTAAAAATCATATCCCATGTGGTGACATGTGCAGCCACCATGACCTTCTTGAACAGTTATTTCCAATTTCAATATTGACCCCTTACTCTTTGTCGTGCCATCTATGCATGCACCAATTCGCACCGATAGAGCTCTAATGTACACCTATTTATTATTTTTCCACATGCCAGCAGATACAAAAATGCTAACCCCATTGGAGAGCATTGATTAGAGTATAGCCTAAGAAACAAGATTAATATAACTTCATCATCTCTCCAACCCCACTCCAAAAAGGGAAAAAAAAGGAAAAAAAAAAAAAAAGGCAAGCTCTAGAAAAAGAAAATGTACGAAAAGTAAAAATGGCAGGAGAGCTTTTGACATGCATTTCCACATCAGAGAAACATTGTGCATGTTACAAATGAAAACCTGCTGCTGCATAACAATTTAACATTCAAAAAAGGATGATGCAGTAGAAAGCCAATCCGGCAATCTAGCTTGTTGACTTGCACACTTACATTCTTTCTTCAGCCCTCATGACTCCAATTACACACAGATTCATCTTGCCTTAACTCAAATTTCAAGCACATGGTTGTGATCACAAGGAGATTTTCATATTACAGTCACATTACTTATTTAATTTCATCGCAACTTTAGATTAAGGAAAAAAAAAGGTATAGCTTCTCCAAAAAAGTAGCACAGAGCATGCAATCCTCTCGACTTCACTGAAAATCTCATCACGTTCTCTCTCACAAGTAATCAAAAGTACACCACAATGAGAGTCAAAAGGTTGGTCACTCACTCTATTTGAAAAAGAAAAAAAGAAAGATAGGAAGGTGAAATATTGACTTAAATGCATACTAGAGAGAAAACCATGTGGAGGAAAATGAAATATATTTGATAGACTGAAGTAGCCTTTCTCTTTCTCTTGTTTCCTACTCCTCACAAAGGATGCTCTTGTGGTTATAACTATATGTATCAGCAAACGATAACTTCCACAATTCATATCTGACTTTGGAGAAACTTCTTTCAGTCCAAGATGAAGTAACTAAATTTCTCTTCCATTCCCTTCCCGTGTAGTAACCCAAATAATAGAATCATTGCAGGTGGGTTCTCTTTTTACCCTTTCACTATTTTCCATCCAAGATAAGAGTTAGAGTAAATCACAAATACTTATAAGTGAGTTGACAAGCAAGAAAACGTGGGAACTAAAAGTACAATTGAACTGTGCCAATATAAATTTGTTTCAACTGTACTTAATAGAAGTCAATTTCATTTCATGTTGACTAGGACATTTGTGGTTCTTGGTTCTATTTGGTGTATACTGCATACAAAAAGAAAAAAAAATGATTTATTTCACCAAAATCAATCTAATAAGGGTAAAAGTCAAACCAAACCGTTGAGTTAGTTCATCATTTATGAGATGTGGCTCTAAACCAATAACATAGAAGAAGCTAAGGAGTAACTTAGCACTTTAATCGTTAACATCAAGCACGAAAATTATTTCCTTAGAGGGAAGATTGCAAACTGCAAAGACATTGAACAACTATCAGCTACAACATTTTTTATTAGGTGCAAGAAGGATCATAGCCTTATTGTTGACAACAAAATTATTGCCTTAACATACAATATCGATTTGGTTAGGTTTATCAAGTTAACACAATTAAGGGAACCAAACAAATGAGTTTAACGGGAAACTTCTCTACAACCCAAGACCAAATTATCAAATCAACCTTATTAGATAAAAGTCATCAATTTCTAAAACTTTTACCACCACTACGGCTCATCAACTATGCCAAAGAACTACATTAACCTAAAGCAACAAACTTATTGAATTGCCCATCTAGGAATAATTTGCCAGGCATCAAGCACCAAGACAAACTAATTGATTGGTTGATTGATTCAATCCAAAGACACTAATTGATTGCACTGAAATCCCCAGCAAAGAACAAAAATGATGAACAATTCAGCAAAAAACAAAAATGATGAACAATTCAGCATTGACCGACTACATAAGGAGCTCCTCTTAACCGAGTGCTTGTATTGTCTTACTCTTATCTTATACGAGTTGTTTCTCTCTCTCTCTCTCACAGCTTTGACTCTCAACTCAACACCCATTGGCTTACGGTGTCAACTCTCAATTTGAGTCCAATCTTTTTACTAATCTTGCAATTAAGAATATGATTTTTTTTTTTTTTTTTTTTTTGCTTTACTTTGATTTGTCAGAAAATGTTGTAATGTGTGAATGAAGTTTGATGGGATTGGTTCCATGGACCCACCCCAGTCTGGTTCTTGGTGGATCCATAGAACCAATGAGCGGTTCCCGATTCCAATTTTTTGGAACCAATCCTTAATATATTGTTCCTGATTCCGAGGTGGGAATTGCCCACCCAAACCATGCTCAACCCCCTTTCTGACATGCACTCTCTCTCCCTTTGCTTCTTCGCTTCCTCATCTCTTTTTCTTTGCTTCCTCGACTGCTAAGCAAATCATCTCTATCCAACAATGGCTATTACGCCTCTTTGCTTTGCACTTAACCTCTCTTCTTCAACCCTCACTTCGGCCATCTTCGAATCCCTCACTCTTCTCGTTCTCTCCCAAGACCCCTCCTCTCTTGTAGCCCACCCACCACGACCCTAGCTTCCATGCCTCCGCTACCAAAATCGCAAGCCCGACAACCTTTAACTCAACCAAGATCATTCGGAAAGTTTTCTTCTTCCAACACCGGTTCGATCTAGCCGAGGGTCACACCCATATTAAGGAAGTGGAGTTCATGAAGAGCAGTGGGAGGGCCAAGAACTGTCCCAAAATATGACGCCCAATTTTGCGATTTTGGGTCCGTCTAAGTTTGGGCAAGTCTTCCCATATCAATGCTCTAGTTCAGAAGAAGGAAGATGTAGTTACATCCAAGAAACTGGGTCTTTTTTCTTTCTTATGGTTTTTCTTTGGTCACCGGGGATGAGCTAATTGATTGATGTATTTTGCAGGCAAGACTCGACTTATAAATCGCTTGGCGGTGAACAGGAGTTGGTATACTGTGGATCCGTTGGGTTATGGGGGAGCTTTTGGCTGGCTTAAATATCTCATGTTGTGTGACAACTCATAAATGCATAAAAAGAAAAATCACAAAATGTGAGGGAATATGTAAGCTTTATTTCTTGGAATGCTACAACTAATTGGGTGAGGTAAGTCGATTCGAAGTTGTTAGAGTCGAAAATTGGATAATCGTTGGATCACTACTTGTTAACAAGCTTGCAAAACTTGATTAATTGCACTTAAATGGTTTAAGCATTTTTTACCAATCACTTTGGATATGCCAAGGTAGTAATTCTTCTAGCAAAGATGTAGAGATTGGATATGTCATAATATCCATATCCTAAACATTTTAATGATTTATCAATTTAGTACTAAATCTTTGGAAAAATTCCAAAAAATGGCTTGAAATTCTCTCAATTTCTTAAATAATGGCATAAAGTAAATCATATCTCAAACAAGAACTTGAAATGCTCTCATTTTCTCAAATAAGGGCTTGAAGTGGCCATATTAATCTAAAAGAATGACCTAACCTCATCAGCCGATCAAGGGCATTCCCATCCTTTTGCTTTCTTTATTTTCTTTCTTTTTTCCTTTTTTTTTTCTCTTTTTTGGCATAAAAAAGACAAACTAAGAAAATAAAAAATAAAGACAAGAACTTAAAAAAAAAAAACCACTCACACAAAATATTTTTTTTAAAAAAAACTTAGGAGGAGGTCTAGTCGCCTGTGGCTACCACCCCATCGTCGGTGGGGCATTGGCCATGGCTAGCGGGATCGCTAGCTACTACGCAAGGTGGACACCTTGCCCAAACCTGAGGAAGGGTGGCAACCTCTTTTGAATCTAGCGAGGACCAAGCTCTCACCTTTGGTTAGCAACCCCGTTAGCCATGTCCGATGCCCCACTAGAGATAGGGCAACAGCCACAAGTGAGGGAGGGCTAGCTGGCAACCCTGCGCCTAAGTTTTTTTTTTTTTTATTTGTTTAAGTTTTAGTCTTTTTTTTTTTTTTTTTTTAAGTTTGTCTTTTTATGAAAATAAAGAGAAAAGTAAAAAAAAAAAAAAAAAGAAAATAAGAAAAAGCAAAAGGACGGAAATGCCCTTGATCAATTGAAAAGTTCAAGTCCTTTGATATTAACATGGCCACTTGAAGTAATTATTTGAAACAATGTCCATTTTAGGCCTTTATTTAATAAAATGAGGGCACTATGTCTTTATTTAAGGTAAGGTTCACTTCAAACCCTTATTTGAAAAATCAATGATATTTAGGGCCTTTATTTGGAATTTTTTTAAACCTTTTGACAATTTCAACTAAGCTGTAGAGATTAGATATATAACTTTCACATCATAAATCCATGTCCTATTCCCATCATAATATTCATGTCCTAAACCTTTTGACGGTTTGAAAATGTAGACACTCCGGTTAAATATCCAAATAATAGTTTTAGAATTAAATTGACAAATCTTCAAAATGTTTGACTAAGCTGATGTAATTGAAATATTTATAACTGAATTGGTACAATTGAAAAATTTATGATTGAATTGATCACCGTACAATGCATTTAGGATTTTTTGGATAATTAAACCAAAAAAAAAAAAATTAAAGACAAAAGATGTAACGAGTCAAGACATTTTTCAGGAAACTTTCTACGAGATGTGATTTCTTCCATAAGAATGCAATAACGTACTTCTTTTTTTATCTGTACAATGATGCACTCCAAAGTGTTCATTTTTCTGAATTCAAACGCAAAGAACGATATAGAAAGATAGTATAATCGTTAGAGAAGAAGAAAATACTCGATCCAATCTAATTCATCGACATTTCAACCTTCCAAAATAGCCTTGCACTGTTCTGGACATTGGAGAATCTTTGGGACACCGTTTCTATGAAAATCGATGGTAGAAATAAAAACTTTTTGCGCAGCCACCGTTTCAAATTCCATTGAACCAGCGTTGGTCGAAGTCAAACGATTTTTCATTTTCTTCTACATAGTCCTTTTCTTTTCAATTTTTCTCCAATACAAAAAACTAAATATTCAACATAAATGAAAATTCGATCATCACCAATATTGTTTATTGTTTGTGATTACATAATCAGCCACCACACAAAGCACGGAATAGCATGTGCTTCTCTGCCGAAGCCCAACAATAGACTTCATGTAATAAAACAGTTTCGACATCTTAGAGCTCACAGAGCCACCCTAAAATACTAAGAAAGACACATAAGATCAAAGGGTCTCTCCACAAGCAAGACCGTTGGTCAATAATGCATGCCTAATCGAGGGGCACGGGATCGTATATAGCCGACGCAAGGGAGTCCTTGGTAATATTACTGGGTTGGCCGAATCCGTCTCCACATCCGTAAAAAGTATGACAAATTCGTGCCATGTTTACACAGGCACCAAGAAAAGGCCCTAACCCGGGAATTCGGTAGTCTTCAAACACGGCTCTATTCATCCACTTCCAGGCCTCACGCACCATATGCATGATGTGTTCACGCGCGGCCTCTTCCGACGCGCCGGTTTCATTCATGTAGCATTCTAGTGCCTTCAAGTTGTCTCCTCGTGCCACTTCATGCTAAGCATGGATAATTATTGTTGGGTTATAACCATAAGTCCAAATACTCTTCCCACTTTTGTATCGAAGAAATAAAAAAGAGGATGTACTCTTTTTTTCTTATGAGCCACTATTTGCAAGGAGAAGAACAATATAAAAGTAAATTACCGATGATGTACTGAGATCATTGATGAGTCGAAGCATCTTGCAGGAACAACGCATGACGCTTGGGATTTTCGACACGTAATCAAGTCCCTCTTCCGTCAATTTATCTGTGGTTAGGAAGTAACTGGGCAACATCAAAACCACCCCTCCGGATGAATTCGTCGCAACGTCAATGTATTCCTTCAGGGTCGGTTTAATGCCCTTGCTGCGCCAATGGACCTCGTTCAGGTACGCCTTGCATTCTTCGGCCCACTATAGGATTGAAATTCGGAAAAGTGTGTCAGTGACCAAGTCAAGGGACGTTCTTTTCTCATACTTTTTCAGACTCTCAAACGTTCAAATTTAGAAGTCATAACGAAAGTTAGAAGTAGAAAAATGAATTGACTGACATGGACTAGAAATTATCAGGTGAAAGATTTCGCAAGTCAAAATTACCACTTTCCGCAGGTAAGGGATGGGGTTGATTCCTCGCTCTCTCATCGTCCAATACCCAATTTCGTTGGTCGTGTTGTACATGGCCATGAAACTATCCCTTATTATTGGAGGAAGCCTATCGATGTCTGTGATGTCCCACCTTGATAAGTTATCACAATTTCAGTAATTTTACGAAATTTACCGCCATTCAATACACTTCTTAGTAACAATAACGAAGATTAATGCCAACCATTACTTTATTAGCCCAAACCACCAACATAAACCATGATATGTCCAAGATGCATTGAATAATTTATTTCATAATATATAATTTTTAGTATTTTTTTCCATCGCATTCATAGACTAATTAATTATGTCATTTTCTTGGTAGTCATAGTTACAAGGGAAAATGATGACAGCAGTGATACTAGGCAAACCTGACAATGAAATCTGTTAAAAGCTCAAGTTCTTCTGGCGTCCCATATATATCATAAACATCATCAATAAGTACCACCATACTAGCGAGCTTCCCATTCATTTCTCTGAAAGCTGTATGTTGAGGTTCGAAAACCATACTATTGCTCCAAAAATAGCTTTCCACTATCCTGTCCCTACAGAAGGTCATCTTGTTCACCCCAAGTTCAACCCACCACCTGAAAAAATTGTCATATGATGATTAAGTCAATCAAAATGCTCTCTCATGCTGCCAGATTGATTGTGTACCTTGCCAAACTGCTGACTTCCTTCCTGTAGACTGACTGCACTAAATTGAAGTCTAATTTAGCCAATTGTAGCAAAGAGGGGATCATGTCTTGCTGGTTCTTGTACATGTCAATGAACCACCGAGCCTCCAACCTGTTTAGCCTCCAGTGGATTGGCATATCTAATGCATGACTCACATGACTCGCTAAATTAGTGGGAATTTCATTGAGGTTTAGATCCTTCAAATGCTTAGAAGCAAAGGTCCAAGCTTCATCGAGTATGGTTTCACCTTCCAATCCATGAAAAGAAGCTTCATAAAGACCAAGAAGCCCCTTCACGTCTTCATTGAGCGATTCATTGAATGTGCCCGTCTTGCTCATAAATCTTTGAAACACATCTATATGTCCAACAAAAGGAATGGAAGGGTAAATTTTGATGAATCGACATGATTTACAAAAGTTTTATAGTTGACAAGTACCTTGCGGTATGTTGTATCCATGTTGTCTGAGTAGCCGGAATCGAAGGGAAACAACATCAAGATTGTCCGAAAATTGAGCATCTTCGGTGTTGTTATAGATGGAACTTAGAGCATTCTTGATCTCCGCCTCAAATTGGTATCTTAGTCCTAGTCTTTGAACCACGTCAATGAACTTGAGCTTGGCCACTTGATTCATCTCCCCTTCAAATAGACCCTTGACTTCTTTCTTCAACCTTTGGACTTCCTCCGAACATTTATCCTCCTAGCACATGAAAAACTCTGAAAAATGAGATCTTAATCGAAGTCGATGCACAAGCACTGTTGAGCTCTTGCCTTTTTGTTGAGAATATGCCATTTTGACCAGGTTTATCGATATCTCCTATAGAATATTGTTGCGGTTGGCCGTACATTTGATACTTTGGCAATGGATGAAGGTACAAATTGATTTTACATATCTCGAATGTCATATATAAATCGTATACAGAAGTACACAAGATGTATACATCCATAAACCGGATTCAAAGTAAAGTTTGTCCTTTGTTTCCATGTCGTTTTGGAATTTATGGACTCGTCCCACCAAAGTAAGTAGAAAATAGGGAAACAGTGCACCTCGGTCACTAAACTTATTTCTTTATATTTTTTTCTGTTGTCAGCGTGGTAACTTAAATCTGAGCACGGCAAAGTGAAACCGAGGTATTAATCGATGCCAAACAAAAGTATAATACTCAAATAATCAGTGCCATCTGGAATAAATTGTTACCGAAATTGTCAGAACCATAGACCTGAAAAATTGTTAGGAAATTTTTCCAAGTTTGAGGACCAAATGTGAATATTTCCCATAGTACTTAAGCTAGGCTGGGTTTTGTGCCGAAAAAAACAAAAGCAAATTCGTTACCATGTAGTTAACGCTGAATGACTGCAAAAAATCATAGTCCCAAACGCTAGGTTGCCAATTCGCCGAATGTCTCCCGATCTCTTGAACTTCAATCTTCGAAGCACATGTCACGAATTGAGCACTAGATGCGGTGGAGGAGGTGGCGGCGGAGGAGGAGGAGCGGAGTTGCCTAAAGAATAAGAGAGAGGGCTGGTTATGGTGAAATGAGGAGGGGAGGAAGCTTGTTGACAATGCCTGAAGAGCCATTGCGAATTCTGTAGCGAGTCACTTAGTATGCCAACTATCCTTTATATAGGGGGTGGTCTGGAGCCCCCCTCACGTTGACAATTTGTAGCTACTTTTCGAGCAGATTTTTTCCTATTTACTCGAGCCATTCTCTAAGCATTGTAATTTATGCACTTTTTTTTTTTCCCAAAACGGCTCTTCTCGACACACCATGATTAATTTGGATGAATAAGAACGAGGTACTTCGGAATAAGAGGTGTCAGAATGAATCATAGACCCATTTTTGACTCATATTATTACAATTAGGTTGTACATGGGTTGTTTAAACATTTAAAAGGTAAGGTGAAAATGAACTTAAAAATTTAAAATTCAATCAAATTGGGTCTTAATGAAAATTTAGGTTGCGTTTGGTAACCATTCCGTTCTCATAAACAATTTCTACTAAGAACTTATTCTTCTTTACTTTGTTCTATTGATTAGTTTCGAGCATTTGAAAACATTTGGTAATCGCTCAAAATTCATATTCCCGAAATAGAAATGTGTTTGTTATGAATCTTAAATTTTTGTAACTTAGAATTTATTTTAATTTTCCTCTTTTAAATTTTTAATAAATTAATTATTTAATCTTCTTTTTTAAAATTATTTTATTATATAATTTTATCGTATTTTGATATGATTTTATTAGTAATTTTATTATATTTTAAATATAATTTTATGTTATAATTTCATTGTATTTTTTAAAATTTCTTTTAATTTTTTTATAATTTCATTATGTAATATTATTATATTTTTTAAATTATTTTATTATATATTTTTAAATTTTATTGTAGAATTTTATTATATTTTTAAATTTTCTTTTAATTTTTAGGATTATACCTTGAAAAATTCTAAACTAATACACCTTTGACAAATTTACCAAAAACTAATTTTTTGACCACGAAAGACCATAATGTAATATATTTGTAACAAATTTATCCCAAGTGACTACAAAAAAAACTCAAACCGATACATTTATGATAAATTTACTCAAAACTGATTTGTTCGACCGCCATAAACTCAAACTAGTACATTTGTGACAAATATACCCTCTGTTAAATTTAGATTCATAACACGAAAAAACACAAAAATAATATAACTGTGACAAATAGTTAGTAAAATTACAAGCTAGTGCACTAGTCCACTATCACGTGTCATTTAACTTAATAATTTGATACTAAAATTTAACAAAAAATAACATAGGGTAAATTTATCGTAAGTGTATCAATTTAGGGTAAATGTGTCAAAAGTGTACTAATTTGAGATTTTTGATAGTCAAAAAATTAATTTGGGGTAATTTGTCACAAGTATATTAGTTTAGGATTTTTACTATAATATCCTAATTTTATTATATTTTAAAATAATTTTATTATATTTTTGCGATCGGCTAGAGGAAAAAGAAAAAGAAAGAAAAGGAAAAGAAGAAAACATAAGAGAGGAAAAAAAAAAAACATGATTTGGTTTGATTTTGGAGATGTTCCTAAAAGCAAAGAATTAACTTTTTTTTTAATTTTTGATTCTGTTCCAAATTTATTTCCAGAAACCAAAAAGTTACCAAACGAAATTTTATTCTTTTTTTTTTTTTTTTTGTTCTAGAGAACAAAATAATATAATTAGATATTGTTTGACACGTTACTAAACATGCCATTGGATGACTTATTTTTGTTGCTACATGCAAAATGCTTTCTACATGACATGTGTATTGACTGGACGCCTCGCAGCGCTTTTGTGTGATGACGTCAACAATACATGTGAAGGAGCTTCGGCGCACGAAGGCACAAGGCACGTGAACCCAATGGGGTAGAGACGCATGAGAGCACTTGTGGCAGCAAATGGCAATGAAATTTCCGAAACAAGCAACATAAAGCGTCAAAACAGCACTCAAGAGTAACGAGTTTGGTGGAAAATGACATCCACGTCGCTTATGCTTCGTTGCTACAAACACTGTGTAAAAGGCTCAAGGGACTCTTCCTCAAACAACAAAAGGTTTTCTGGAAAAATGACTTTCCAAATGTCATAACTTTCATATAATGCTCGTATCAATACCACAACATTTTTTCCAAAATGTTATCTCCTTTAAGATAAACTAATAAAAGTATTAGCAACAGTTGACACAATAGAAATAATTTGAAGGCCAAATATCATGAAAAGCCTCTAACTTTTTTTTTCTTTTTTATAAAAATCACTATCTCCAATTATAAAACATTCTCTCGGAGACTGTCGAATATAAACAAAAAAAATAAAGCAAAAATATGAAAGAAAATGAGTGAGAACTCGCCAAATTTCAAGAAGAAATAATAAGAAAAACGTCATAGAACGTCTTTGCGATGTTAGGTCAAGAATAATTACAATCCCATGCTTTCATATATCCGCTCTTGAAGCCAAAGGTCGTTTACTACTAAGTAGCACCAACACCCACATCAACATCCGCCATGCAACATGACATAATACGACATCACATGCCGACACATCATTTCTATAAAATAAAATAAAAAAGAACTCCGACACTAGTATATTAAATGTATATTTTTATATATATACATAATAAATTATTATTTTTATGATTATTTCAATCAAATTAATTTGATTCAAATTCACAAAAATAAATAAATAAATAAATAAGAGCCTAGAATCAATTTAAATCAAAAACATTAATCCATAATTTGTTAATATCATTCATTACTTCAATTTGATAAATTCAATTTCATTCTAATAATTCATAAAACTTAGAGGAAAAAAACAAGCAATTCATATTCTGGATTCATGTGTCAGACATGTTAGAAGAAAAAAGAAAACAAAACTTGGGGGATGAATTGTGTATTACGAGAAGTGAGAGTTAGAACAAAAGATAAGACTAATTTTTCTTATTTTCCATTTTTTATTTTTTATTAATTTTTACTTTTTCACATATATATTTTGACCCATCATTTTTTGAAAATTTTTAAAATTGACCTCACGTGTCGGAATTACATGTTGAAAACTCGTATGTCAAAATTTCGACTTGAGTGTTGGAGAATGTTGAAAAAGTTGACCAGGTGTTGGATTTTCTAACATGTATTGACAAAGTGTTGAAGAGTACATGAGAGTGTCAAAATGTCGGACACAATACAAAAGCTCCCGAAAGTATCGATGCTTCCTAGGTTTGCTATCAATTGCAAATGTCACAAAATCCCCCCAAAAGAACCAAAACTAATGCCCCCAAAATCCAACCGCTCCTAATCAATAGGGTGCCACTAGTACAAAATCAATGAAAGTTTGGTTGGGGTGGTTTTGAATAATAAGACATGTCTCACATTCAAACTAGGACTCTGCCAAACTCCCTTTCCATCATACTCCGCCAAACTCCGCCAAACTCCCTTTACAATGCCAACAAATAGAAAAATTTTCTTTTCACATGTAAATTTTGATGGTTGTGATTTATTGAGACTAAAAAATCATAATCAAAATGCAAGGTCGTTATCCATGGATGAGCTACAATTGAAGCATATAAACGTCATAAAATGTCTTTTTGCAAATTTTTGATATTTGTTGGCATTGTAAAGGGAGTTTGGCGGAGTTTGGCGGAGAGTTTGGCGGAGTATGATGGAAAGGGAGTTTGGTAGAGTCCTAGTTTGAATGGGAGACATATCTTATTATTCAAACACCAACATCAACACACAACACGTGACACGACACAATACATCGATAGGTCGTTTCTCAAAAAAAGAGAATTCTGATACATTGTATATTAAATGTGTATTTTTATATATATATGACAAATTATTATTTATATGATTATTTAATCAAATTAATTTGATTTCAATTCACAAATAAATAAATAAATAATAACAAAAGCCTAGAATGAATTTTAACCAAAAATATTAATCCAGAATGTATTAATATCATTCATTGTTTCAAGTTGATAAATTCAACTTCATTCCAATAATCCATAAAACTTAGAGAAAAAAAACAATCAATTTACATTTTGAATTCGCGTGTCAGACGTGTCGAAGAGGAGAAAAAAAACTTTTGGGATGAATTGTGTATCACAGAAATGTGAGTCGGAACAAAAAAGAATACTAACTTTTCTTCTTTCCCATTTATTATTTTTATCATTATTTTTTATTTTTAACATATATATTTTGACTGCTCATTTTTTTGAAAATTTTTAAAATTAACCTCGCGTGTCAGAATCACATGTCGAAAACTGGCAAGACGAAATTTCGACTCGAGTGTCAGAGAGTGTCGAAAAAGTTGACCAGGTATTGGATTTTTCAACACGTGTTGAAGAGTGCACGGGACTGTCGGAGTGTTGACACAATACGAAAACTCCCGAAGAGTGTCAATGCTTTTTAGGTTTGTTGCAGATTGTAAATGTCACAAAATCCCCTCAAAGAACCAAAACTAATGCCTCCAAAATCCAGCCGCTCCTAATCAATAGAGTGTCACTAGTACAAGATGGATGTAAGTTTGGTTTGGGTGGGTTTGAATAATAGAACATGTCTCCCATTCAAACTAGGACTCCACCAAAAATCATTTCCATCATACGTATTGTCTTACAATGCCAACAAATAGAAAAATTTGCTTTTCACGTGTAAATTTTGGTGGTGGTGATTTATTGAGACTAAGAAATCATAATCAAAATGCAAGGTTGCTGTCCATGAATGAGCTATGATTGAAGCATCACAAAGGAGTTTAATACCTAAGTCACGACCTTAATTGCATGGATCTAGGAGCAAAATTATTGTCAATCTAGTGAAATTACCCGTACTAATGATAAAGTCAAATTCTAAGAACCTTCAAATGTCTCACAAAAGAACGCAAAATTTGGCTTACAACCCAAAACAATCCCCCCTTTTGGCATCCATCAATAGAAGCTGTTAGAGGTTCCACATATCAACAAAAATGTGCTTACACCTCTAGAATTTAGGTGACATGCATTGAGGATAAATAAAGAGATGCCATGTCACTCTTAAATTATTTAATAAATGTGAGAAACTATTAAATAGTTGTGGCTTTCCACACAAACTCCACTTGCTAATTACCATGTGTTCGAAATGAGTCGTACTCGACTCATTAGAGTTTTCAAAATTTCCTCCCTTCCCTCTCCTTACTCTCTCCCTCCATTATTAATTCCTTGAACGAGACTCCTATACCTAAGTCACAATTTCAATGGCACGGATCTACAACCATTTTTATTATCAAATTACTGAAATTACATCTACTAATGTCAAAGTTGGATTCTATCCAAACTTTCAAACATTTCACAAAAGAACACAATTTTTTTTTTATTATTTGTTTTCTTTTTCTTTCTTCACTTCCTTCTCCTTCCTCTAATCGGTCACTGCCAAAGGTAAGGTTGCCAAGGGACCTCACCAGCCTCAAGGAAGCCTGGCCATGGCCAAACAACCTTGCCTAGGCCGATTAATATCATTCATTGTTTCAACTTGATAAATTCAACTTCATTCCAATAATCCATAAAACTTAGAGAAAAAAAAAAAACAAGCAATTCACATTCTGGATTCATGTGCCAGATGTGTTGGAAGAGGAAAAAAAAACTTGGGGGATGAATTGTGTATCACGGAAAGCATGAGTCGAAACAAAAGAGAATACTAACTTTTCTTCTTTCCTATTTATTATTTTTATCATTATTTTTTATTTTTTAACATATATATATATATATATATATATATTTTGACTCCTCATTTTTTGAAAATTTTTAAAATTGACTTCGTGTGTCTAAATCACATGTCGGAAACTCACAAGTTGGAATTTCGACTCGAGTATCAGAGAGCGTTGGAAAAATTGATCAGATGTTAAATTTTCCGACACGTGTTGACGGAGTGTTGAAGAGTGCACAAGACTGTCAGAGTGTTAGACACAACACACAAACTCTCGAAGAGTGTCAACGCTTTTTAGGTTTGCCGCAGATTGTAAATGTCACAAAATGCCCTCAAAGAACCAAAACTAATGCCTCCAAAATCCAGCCGCTCCTAATCAATAGGGTGTCACTAGTACAAAATGGATGTAAGTTTGGTTTGGGTGGGTTTGAATAATAGAACATGTCTCCCATTCAAACTAGGACTCCACCAAACTCCATTTCCATCATACATACTGTCTTACAATGCCAACAAATATAAAAAGCTGCTTTTCACATGTAAATTTTTATGGTTGTGATTTATTGAGACTAAAAAATCATAATCAAAATGCAATGTCGTTGTTCATTGATGAGCTACGATTGAAGCATAACAAAGGAGTTTAATACCTAAGTCATGATCTTAATTGCACGGATCTAGGAGCAAAATTATTGTCAATCTAGTGAAATCACATGTACTAATGATAAAGTCAGATTCTAAGAACCTTCAAATGTCTTACAAAAAAACGAAAAATTTGGCTCACAACCCAAAACAGTCCGCCCCATGGCATCCAATAATATTAGCTGTTAGAGGTTCCACATATCAATCGAATGTGCTTACACCTATCAAATTTAGGTGACATGCATTGAGGATAAACAAAGAGATGCCATGTCACTCTTAAATTATTTAATAAATGTGAGAAATTATTGGATAGTTGTGGCTTTCCTCGCAAGCTCCACTTGCTAATTATCACGTGTTCGAAATGAGTCATACTCATTAGAGTTTTCAAAACTTCCTCTCTTTCCTCTCCATATTATCTCTCCCTCCATTATTAATTCCTTGAACGAGAATCCTATGCCAAAGTCACAATTTTAATGGCATAGATCTACAACCACTTTTATTGTCAAATTAGTGAAATTACCTCTACTAATGTTAAAGTCAGATTCTATCCAAACTTTCAAACATTTGACAAAAAAAACACAAAAAATTTATTAATCTTATTCTTTTTCTTTCTTCACTTCCTTCTCCTTCTTCTAATTGGTCGCCACCAAAGGCAAGGCTAGCGAGGGACCTCACTGGCCTCAGGGAAGCCTGGTGATGGCCAGACAACCTCACCCAGGCCGTTAGCTGGGCTAGCGAGGCTCGCCCTCATTGAATCTAGCGAGGGTCAAGCCCCATCAGCCATGGGCAAGGCTTGACCTCGTCGGAGGCCTCGGCGAGGGTTGCTAGTTGTTGGGCGAGGCTCACCCTTGTTGGATCTAGCAAGAATCGAGCCTCGCCACAACTTACCCATGGCTAATGAGGCTTGCCCAAGCTAGAGGCAGGCAAGGCCTCACCTAACCATGACAAGGGTGGCCTCACCAGTGGCCGACAGGGGCAAGCCTCGTCGGTGCTCGCCTCTGGCCAACTGGCCAAAGGAAGGAGGGAGGAGGAGGAAGGGGAAAAAAGGAAAACAAAAATAAAAAAGAATAACAAATTCGAAAAATATAATATTATTAAAAAATTATCCACGTCGGCGTCGGCCAAACAGTTGGCACTGGCGAATGGATTGAATTGGCACAATTGCATACAATTTATGACTAAATTGGCTAGAAAAAAAATGTTTAGAAATGAATTGGAAATATTGCAATAGGTTTATGTCTGTTTTGGTAATTTTCCCTCCTCTAGTGCTATGTCTAGACTTCAATTTCTTTTTAAAATGGCATGCCAAATTGAAAAATTAATTTAAAAAACCACATAAGACAAATAGCTGGAATATCTCACGAGAAGCATTGTAGTAATCAATATTTAACCAACATGGCGATATAGTACCAAATTGATTGAAAAAGTTTGATGGCACTTATGTATCTTTTTCCCCACAAAAAGCTCTATAGCAAGAGAAGAAATATGTGGAAGAGAGAATTATTCTCTATCTTGTAATGAAAAATATATAAGTCTAATAGAATCATTCAATTGAGGATACGTACAGTTAAAGAATATATATATATTATCCTAGAAATATGGACATTTGAGGAATTATACTAATAATCCCAACTTTGCATCTTCCGACTTTTTTTTTTCTAAAAAAAGTCAATAAAAATGTTGTTTCCTTTAAGATAAACTAATACGCTTTGTTAAATTAGATTAATACCACAAAAAAAAAAAAAAACTACACGAATTGTACAATTGTGACGTAAGAAGAGTAAAATCCCAAATTGGTACACTAGTCAACCGTCACTTGTCATCAAACTTAGCAATTTGATAGTAAAATTCAATGGAACTATTAGAGGGTAAATTTGTCATAAATATACAAGTTAAGATAATGTTAAATATGGGGCAATCAGCATGAAATGCTAACAAGAAAACAACCCACTTTTGCCTCAAAAGGACTCAACTGATATGAATTGATTACACCCTTCACGTCACATGGAATTCCATCAAAATCGCCATTTTCGGGAGCCAAACATAAGATCAGTGATAGCTGAGTTTTTCCTATCAAAGCCATTACAACAACCAGACAGCTCAAGAAATCCATAAAGAATCGATTAAAGAATCGTTGAAAAGCTGGTAGGAAAAAGATGATTTGTTAATTAAAAAAATATAGACGCCTATCCGGGGTTTCCATCAAATGGACCTTGCATAGGAAACAATTAGAAGATTCTTCGAGACAATTACGAGTTCATCCTCAAAAGCTTATTAACGCATATTGAGTGGACCGCTGTCTTTCTTCAGTTTATTGTTTTCTCAATTTTTTGATCTTTCATTTCCTATTTACTTCCTGCTGATGTTCCTTTTCTGCACATCATGTGCACACAAGAGGCCTTGTAATCCTATTCAATCAATTTTCACGATTGTAAGGGAAAAACAACAAACTACGCACTTAAATAAACAAGCAATACAGGTTTTCATAATTGTTCATTAGGTTTTTCGACGACTTGCACAGCTAATACATATGAGAAAACAAGCTAAAGACCAGAAACCAACGATAGCATTTGAGTTTCAGCAGAAAACATTCTTCCTGAATCAGGCATTTTGTTTGTCATATAGTCCCTCAAAAGAATTTCCAGCGGTAGAAGGAGAAAATTTAGGATATGCATGCACAATGGATGAGGCGAGGGCTGTTCACCCCACGTTGTAAGCAAACCATCCACCAAAAACCACAGCTTCATCACTCTAGAGTGTGGCTTAGGACGAAGTGTCTTGTCGAGGAATTACACCTATGGTGTGAATATGACTTTAAATATCTAATGCATGCTCAAGTTAATGACTTACGCTGCTTCCAATACAGACAAAGCCTTTTTAAGGCTAAAAAGTTAAGATATAATTTCTTCGATCCAATGACAATTGACATGCATGGGGTCAGACAATTTTGTTCCTTTGTTTTGTTACTTAAAGAGCAGTAAATATGCAAAACTGATGTCTGATCAAGAACTACACACATGAATATAAACCACGGACATTTAATTATTTTCATGAAATTGTTCCTGTTACACGACCTCCGCAAGATGACAACGGTATTGCTGATTTTTTAAACTCTTAAAGTGTAAACCCATGAACAAAAGGCAAAAGAAAGACCTAGTTAAGCAACTACCCTTATGCTCACTTAATGAGTAAAGCTCCAATCCTGATCAGTAAAGCTCCAATCAGAGATAACACCGGCCCAGTCACTTTCAAGCCCGTCCACTAAGACGAGCCCACAAACTATGTTGTGGTGGCTCTTAATTCATCTTCTTTGAAAGATACTCCTTGTATTCTTTTTTATAATTATTATACAGTACGGAATTTATTTATTTTTTTAACATTCGTGTCGGGGTTAATCACATGCTGAAAGAAAAAAAAAAAAAAAACCTGAATTGCTCATCATTTTTGCACTTTGCTGGGGATTTCGGTACAATCAATTAGCGTCTTTGGATTGAATTGGTCAACAATCAATTTGTTTGTCTTGGTGCTTGGTGCTTGGTGCTTGGTTATTGGTGCTGGGCAAATTATTCCTAGATGACAATTCAATAAGTTTGTCGCTTTATGTTTATGTAGTTCTTTGGCACTATTGATGAGACGTATCGGTTGTAAAAGTTGAGTTTTGAATTTTTTATATTATTGGAATGGAAAGTAGATGATATTAACAAATGATGAATTAATACTTTTTTTAGTGTAAATAGATAGGGACCTCGAAAATAGTCTAGATTGATCGATAGGATCGCGTGACGATTTTGGGTTTTGGTTTCGGCGACCATCCCCTGTGATGATATTAAAGAAGATTTACTAGAAGTGTTATTCGACCTTGTGTTGATGATATTAGAAATGGGCACATAAAAATTGCTTCGGGAACGTTTGGGAGAAAGGACGTAATTGAAAAAACAAAAAAATCAGGCAAGGAATTAAAAAGAGCATCGGGACCCAATTGCAACAGACGCTCAAATTTGAGGACGGCATTTCAAAAATCCAAAATTTCTTCGGTCGTGCCGACATCTTGGTCGACTTTCGCTCTCTCATGGCTCTTTGGCTCGGTTAGGTTTTGTTTAGCCGCCGTCGTCGATCGGCATGAAGCTCTCGCGCGAGCAGATCAGCCAATTCGATTCACTCCGATAGCCTTGATGGATGAAGCGAACCGCAGAAACCTGCTGCTTATCACGCCGAAGCCCAATGAGTGAAAGTCCCCCAAAGAGGATGAAGAACCTCGTCTCCGCCTCGGACGATCTGTCCTGGTTCCAGTGCCAGTGCAGGTCCCTCGACGATGAGGCCAATGCCGGTGCCGCATCGTACGACCTCACTGTCCGTCGGAGAGAGAATGGCAACGAGCCGTCTGGGGACGATGAGGTCAATCCAGAAGCGTCCGGAAAAATTGGGTAGCGTAGATGATTCCCGGCTAAAAACTGAGGGAGGAGGTGGCGAAGTTGGGGGATGATCAGGGGCGAGGGCATGCCCGTGGAGGAATTTGCGGCGGGGATGTATATTAGAGGGGTGTTATGGATGAAAAGAGGGGAAAGGGGTGGGGGAAGAATGCCAAGGAGGATGTTTCCTGTTTGACAGATTTTTTTTTTCGGTCAATTCTACTTTATTCCTAATTTAATTTTCACTTTTGAATTTTTGTTACTCCTTGCAGGACGTAGGAATCAAAACCCATACTTGAAATTAAATTATCCCCACCTCAATCTCTTGAAAAGGTGGGGACTCCTCCTCCCCTTCCAAGTTGAAAGGGTGGCCACGTGGTTGCTATTTGGCAAATTGAAAGGTGAGAAATTTTATCTGAAGAGGGGAAGGGCAGTTGATGTTGTTGCTGAAGATTTATGATATACTGATGGATGGGAGCAGAGCACTTATTTAAAGGTGTAGATCAAGAATATCTTGAGACTGCATTATGCAAGTGTGGGCATCTGGTTTGCATTTTGTTTGGTGGTTATAAGCGTGTCCATGGGAGTCTAGTGGACAGGGATATTGACTGAGATACTGGTGTAGTCCGCGATGCTGATAGTCAGGAGTTGTTCAACGTGCGGCTTGGTCAAATTGCTAAGTATGTTGGAGATCCAAGCTTAATTGGGGTTTTGCTCGGTGCCTCAACAATGTCAGAAAGATGGTAGGCATTCTTGTTTAACATGACTCCTGTTTAGTATTTGGGCAGATTGAGGGCATACTTGATTCATGCATTCAGTGTTGGCAGTTGCTTGAGGCGATCGTGATGATGTCAAGTAAACTTTTCAATTGTCGTTTAGATTCATATTATGTCCATGTTGAGTTATTAAGTAAGTTCTACTTGCTGATGCTATTCCCTTGTCAAATAAAGATATTGTGGTTTTGTTTTAAAATTTATCTCTCTTTTTCTGTTTTTGTTATTGCAAAGTTGAATTAAGTCGATGAGAATAAAAAAAAGAAGAGGGTAGAGAAGTGATAGAGAGATCAAAAGAAGAAGATAGAGCACGGAGAAAACATTTTTCAGGTACTTTTTTTTTTTTTTTTTTTTACTTGAAATGTACCAAATAATTGAATGATCGTGTAGTGAGCTGTAACGGCAGTAGGAGCAAACCGCATGCTTGACTAGTTAGATCTAAATCTCATAACAGAAACTTATTTCGTTGATACTCCAAAACCTCCTTGTAAGCATTTTGCTTTAAATGATTTTGATTTTTAGTTGTTTCGAAAATAGCTGTATGGTTGTTCCCTTTGAAATTGGATCAAGATTGGTGACAACGGTTTCAAAATGTTGTGTATGGTGGAAGTAGTGAGTGGATTTCTGAAGATGGTGCAGGTTTTTCTGGTCAGGTTGACTCATAAAGGTGCTGCAGTTTGACTTATGATAGCTTGTACCTGGCCTTCCGATTGTCAACATACAAATATATGGACCGAAAAACATTGAAGTTTCTTAACATGGCAAATCTTAGATGCCAGTCTTTTGGTCGTGATACTACTTATTTGAGTCAAAAGGTAGACAAATGGTTCATCTCATCTTGAGTTGAGTTGAGAGGAGCTCCTTATGTAGTCGGACAATGCTGAATTGTTCATCATTTTTGTTCTTTGCTGGGGATTTCGGTGCAATCAATTAGTGTCTCTGGATTGAATCAATCAACCAATCAATTAGTTTGTCTTGGTGCTTGATGCCTGGCAAATTATTCCTAGATGGGCAATTCAATAAGTTTGTTGCTTTAGGTTAATGTAGTTCTTTCGCATAGTTGATGAGCCGTAGTGGTGGTAAAAGCTTTAGAAATTGATGACTTTTATCTGATAAGGCTGATTTGATAATTTGGTCTCGGGTTGTAGAGAAGTTTCCTGTTAAACTTATTTGTTTGGTTCCCTTAATTGTGTTAACTTGATAAACCTAACCAAATCGATATTATATGTTAAGGCAATAATTTTGTTGTCAACAATAAGGCTATGATCCTCCTTACACCTAATAAAAAATGTTGTAGCTAATAGTCGTTCAATGTCTTTGTAGTTTGCAATTTTCCCTCTAAGGAAATAATTTTCTTGCTTGATGTTAACGATTAAAGTGCTAAGTTACTCCTTAGCTTCTTCTATGTTATTGGTTTAGAGCCGCATCTCATAAATGACGAACTAACTCAACGGTTTGGTTTGACTTTTACCCTTATTAGATTGATTTTGGTGAAATAAATCATTTTTTTCTTTTTGTATACAGTATTCACCAAACAGAACCAAGAACCACAAATGTCCTAGTCAACATGAAATGAAATTGACTTCTATTAAGTACAGTTGAAACAAATTTATATTGGCACTGTTCAATTGTACTTTTAGTTCCCACTTTTTCTTGCTTGTCAACTCACTTATAAGTTTTGTGATTTACTCTAACTCTTACCTTGGATGGCAAAATATTGAAAGGGGCAAAAAGAGAACCCACCTGCAATGATTCTATTATTTGGGTTACTACACGGGAGGGGAATGGAAGAAATTTAGTTACTTCATTTTGGACTGAAAGAACTTTCTCCAAAGTTAGAGATGAATAATGGAAGTTTGCTGATACATACAGTTATAACCACAAGAGTATCCTTCGTGAGGAGTAGGAAACAAGAGAAAGAGCAAGGCTACTTCAGTCTATCAAATATATTCCATTTTCGCCCACATAGTTTTCTCTCCAGTATGCATTTAAGTCAAGATTTCACCTTCCTATCTTTTTTTTTTCTTTTTCAAATAGAGTGATTGACCAAGCTTTTGACTCTCATTGTGATGTACTTTTGATTACTTGTGAGAGAGAACGGGATGTGATTTTCAGTGAAGTCAAGAGGATTGCATGCTCTGTGCTACTTTTTTGGAGAAGCTATACCTTTTTTTTCCTTAATTTGAAGTTGCGATGAAATTAAACAAGTAATGTGACTATAATATGAAAATCTCCTTGTGATCACAACCATGCGCTCGGAATTTGAGTTAAGGCAAGATAAATCTGTGTGTAATTGGAGTCATAAGGGTTGAAGAAAGAAGGTAAGTGTCGAGTCAACAAGCTGAATTGCCGGATTGGCTTTCTACTACATATCCTTTTTTGAATGTTAAATTGTTATGCAGCAGCAGGATTTCATTTGTAACATGCACAATGTTTCTCTAATGTGGAACTGCATGTCAAAAGCTCTCCTGCCATTTTTACTTTTCGTACATTTTCCTTTTCTGGAGCTTGCCTTTTTTTTTTTTTTTTCCCTTTTTTTCCCTTTTTGGAGTGGGGTGGAGAGATGATGAGGTTCTTAATCTTGTTTCTTAGGCTATACTCTAATCAATGCTCTCCATGGTGTTAGCATTTTTGTATCTACTGGCATGTGGAAAAATAATAAATAGGTGTACATCAAAGCTCTATCAATGCGAATTGGTGCATGCATAGATGGCACAACAAAGACTAAGGGGTCGAGATTGAAATTGGAAATGACTGTTCAAGAAGGTCAGGTGGTGGCTGTGCATGTCACCACAGGGGATATGATTTTTAAGCCTATTTTGGAGGAAGGAGTTTTTCGCTTCGATTGTCACGGCAGTTCCTAATCTTTCTTTTGGCAACAACAAGGATAGGGACACACCTCTACAGAGTCATCATGTCCCTTCTTATATCCCTTTTGGGCAGCAGATCATCAAACTTGAGGTCAATCTTCGCATGCTCTTATTTCTTTCCCATGAATCAGTTGAATCTTTTCTTGGTTGATTTGTTGCGCTCTTCGGACTGTGACATTTCCAATATATTTAGGAACTCACTTTGCTTGATTTATATTTTCCAAGTGAGTATGTATTTCTGGAGTTCTTAATAACATTGTACTACATATGATTTAGCTACTGGCTGGGACGAGTTTTTAAGGTACCAGTGAAGTCAGTGAACAGGTTGAGCGTATGGGAAAATGAGTTAGTCCCTCATTCCCCAACTTTCCATACTAGCATTTGCTTTATCTTTCCTTGAATGCTCAGTGATCTCTCCGGTTTTAGGTGTTTACATGGATCATTGACGCACGAGGTTATGGCCCTGGTACTAGAGGTGGCAAAATGGGTTATATATGGGTCACTTTTTTTTTTTTTTAAGACACTAGTTAAATAGGTTTAACAATTAAAGACTTAAGATATATGGGCCTTAAGTGGGTTGGATTTAGAACTCATTTTCAACCAAAACCTCACAATCTCTCTCTTCCCATTTCAACTTTACAATTTTTTTAAATAAAAATCGAAATTATAATTAATTTTATTTTCTTTTTTTTTTTTTTTTTTTTTTCCTTTCTTCTTCCCCATTCGATGGCCGGCACAGCAATGGCCAGCGACTGGCCAGGCGAGCCTCGATCTTGCCGAAACTGGCGAGGCAATTATTCAATTTAACATTATTTTTTCTTGTTCTTTCTTTCTTCCAAGTACCGTCTAATATTTATATATATCTTAAATATATGTTTTTCACTTTGACCAGCAATATAACAAGCCAGCCAAATAGTTTACCTCCATATAAATGCTCACGAGGGTTAACTTTTAAATGGACACGAAAATGATAGAATATTTAAATATTAAATCAGGCAAACTGTTTTGAAAGCTAAAAATTATTAAGTAAATGTGTGATTTATTATTTAAATATTTTAACATGATTTAATATTTACATACTCTATCATGAACACAATGGCATGACTAAAAACAACCTAACCTAGCATTAATTGAAAGCTTGAAATATATAAATTGTTCAACAAATAGACGATGGTGGATCAGACGTAGATACTCAAAAAAAAAAAAAAAAAAAAAAAAAAAATATATATATTTTTTTTTTTTTGCAATTTTGGGGAGTTCGTCAAAAATAACATCAAGATCTCTAGTTAGACAATCAAAGAAGACATTCAAATGGGTTGCAATAGATCAAACGAAGGCAAATAAACACAACACACCGGGCTCAAGAGCTCTTCTCGCTCGAACGAAGGCTCAAAAGCTTTTCCGCCATGTCTCTCTTCCGCCACCCATGTCCTCTGCCGAAACTACCCCCTCCCCCTCTCTCTCTTTGTTGACGTGGGTGGCAGAATAGAGAGAGAGGGGGAGGGGAGGGGGCGGTTTCGGAAGAGGACGTGGGTGGTGGAAGAGAGATGTGGCGGAAAAGCTTTTGAGCCTTCGTTCGAGCGGGAAGAGCTCTGGAGCCTGGTGGGTTGTGTTTATTTGCCTTCGTTCAATCTATTGCAACCCGTGTGAGTGTCTTCTTTGATTGCCTAACTAGAGATCTTGATGTTATTATTGATGAACTCCCAAAAATTGCAAAATAATTTTTTTTGAGTATCTACGCTTGATCCACCATCGTCTATTTGTTGAACAATTTATATATTTCAAGCTTTCAATTAATGATAGGTTAGGTTGTTTTTAGTCATGCCTTAGTGTTCATGATAGAATATTTAAATATTAAATCATGTTAAAATATTTAAATAGTAAATCACACATTTACTTAATAATTTTAGTCTTCAAAACAGTTTACCTAATTTAATATTTAAATATTCTATTATTTTTGTGTCCATTTAAAAGTTAGGATCAACCAAGGAAAATGGTGAGTAGCATGGATTTGAGTAAAGAGGGGCAAGCGTTATCGGTCGAGCTGTATGTGCGCTTGTTCCCGAGCTGTCGAGGATTTCTAAAGAACAGCCACCCCTCGTGCGATTCGTCGTGCTCGTCTCGGTTGCTGGTATCGGCCGCAAGCTGTTTAGTTCTCATGGTGAAGTCTTTTCCTTCAATCCGATGATTCTATTGTTCTGAGTCTCTAAGGAAGATTTTGAATGCTCGATGATATGCTCTTTTTGTTGTTTTGCTTCTAGCTTGCTTCTGGGTAGTGTATTGGGTGTCAAGATTTCTTGGACCTGTTAATATACTGTGTACATCAGTGAAGCGAAATCTGGTTAATTTAAAGGGAACAAAAAAAAGGATTGACATTTTTATCGACTTTTCAAAGGAATGAAGTTACACCATGCTTGTCAAAGCTTCATTGGAGAGAGAAAAAGAGGAAGGCAAGACATCGGCCATTTTGGGGTTGGCCGGGGGCTGAAGATGAGAGCAGAGGGCTTCAGCCATGAGTGAAAAAATCTTAGAGAGAGAGAGAGGGGTTTGGGCATTGGTTCTTGCTCAACGGAAGAAAAAATACAGAGCAGAGATTGAGGGAGCTTCGACTAGAGGAGCTAGAGCAAAGGAAAAAAAAAAAAAACAGAAAAAAAAGTGACAGTGAGCTTGGCTAGAGAAAAAAAAAAAACAAGTCAAGAGAGGAGAAAGGGATGTTGGCTGAGGGAATTTCGGCCATGGAAGAGTTGTGGCTAAAGAGAGGTTCACGAAAGAAAAGGGAGAGAAAGATTCCTTGGCTAGTTGTGGCAAAAAAAAGAGAAGATAGGGAAGAGAGATTAAAAAAGGAAAACCAGAGAGAAAAACACAAAAAATAAAAAATAAAAAGAAAAAACAGAGAGAGGTTTGTTCAAGAAGAAAGGACAGGACCAACCCAATGGGTTTGGTCGGTTCCAAGGTCAACCTAGAACCAACCGATAATTTTTTATTTCATTTTTTGTACTCCTTTAAAAAGCGATTGAGGACCAGACTAACAAAATGGGTTTGGTCTGGTTTCAAAGTCAACCCAGAATCAACCAATAATTTTTTATTTCATTTTTTGTACCCCTTGAAAGAGCAACCGGGGATCGTACCGACCCAATGGGTTCGATGATGAACGAGGTCAGCTAAGAAAGGCAAGCGATGACGGTCAAGTGAGGTGAGCATCGAACAGAATTAGCATCGAATGTCGAGTGGGGAGCAACAAGCTAAGCGAACATCGAGTGGCGCGCGGCACGAGTGACCCAAAGCGAGCGAGGCGAGTGTTGAGTGGCGAGTAGAGAAATTGTTTCTTTCGATTTTGGAAAATTGAAGACTAAGAGGACAAATAAAACAGAAAAGAACGAATATTAGAGGAGGATGCCATAAGGTGCCTTTTTGGATGCCGTGAGGACTCCTCACAAAAATATTTTTCTCCTTCGTAAATCATGATTATTAACACTGTAAAATACATTAAAAACCTAAGTTATTAAAGAAAAATGTAAAAATATTTGAACTCCTTACTAAAGAGTTATTTAATATTGTTGATGCCATTTATTTTAAGGTTTTATCTATATAAAAAAATTATTTTTATATATATATTAATATTATATGAGAGAAAAAGAAAGTATAAGAGACGAATAGATCTATAAGAGAAATATAAGAACAATATAAAAACTAAATGAAATCTTGAGAATTAAAAATAATGTAAAGAGTAAAAGCAATATATAAAATATAAAGTAAGAGTATGCATAAACAAAAACCAACCATGAAGGTGGTATGAACTTGTATTATATGAAATGAAAATTACATGTATTAAAAAGTAAAGAAACTAAAGTATCAAGTCATCCACTAGGGCGGTAATCCGCACTCCAGGGAGTATTGATGTTTATATTACAAGAAATGTTTAACCAACTATCATGTAAGTTGGTAATCATATATAAACTATGCTAAATGTATTTGAAAATAAACTTATTTCGTAACCAAGGGTACAACGTAAGAAAGCTTAAAGCTTAAAAGGATGAGGGTTTACAAGAGGGTGAGGAGGAAGAAGAGAGAAGTGAAATCTGAAAAAAAAAAAAAAAAAAAAATCGAGTCCCCTTCTTCTATGTTGAGAGTGTGTATTTATAGGAGATGCTACAATGCTGAACAGTGTAAAGTGAACAGTATTGAATGAATAGTACTGTGTAAATAGTGAATAGTGAACAGTGTATGCCTATCTTACTACAGTGTATAGCCTTTGCACCGCTGCAATAGTGTTGGCATGTGATCTTCTGTCTTTAATTTCTTGTGGTTTTCTCTTAAGTTTTCCTTTTTTAATCTCTCTTCCCTCTCCTCTCTTTTTTCCGCCAGAACCAGCCAAGGAATCTTTCTCTCCCTTTTCTTCCACGAACCTCTCTTTAGCCCCAACTCTTCCATGGCCAAAATTCCCTCAGCCAACGTCCCTCTCTCCTCTCTTGACTCGTTTTTTTCTCTAGCCAAGCTCACTGTCACTCTTTTTTCTGTTTTTTTTTTCCTTTGCTCTAGCTCCTCTAGTTAAAGCTCCCTCAATCTTTGCTCTGTATTTTTTTCTTCCGTCGAGCAAGAACCAATGCCCGAACCCCTCTCTCTCTCTAAGTTTTTTTTCACTCATGGCCAAAGCCCTCTGCTCTCATCTTTAGCCCTAGGCCAACCCCAAAATGGCCAATGTCCTGCCTTCCTCTTTTTCTCTCTCCAATGAAACTTTGACAAGCATGATGTGACTTCATTCATTCGAAAAGTCATAAAAATGTCAACCCTTTTTCTTGTTCTCTTTAACTTAACTAGATTTTGCTTCGTTGATGTACACGGTATATTAATAGGTTCAAGAAATCTTGACACCCAATACACTACCCAGAAGCAAGCTGGAAGCAAAACAACAAAAAAGCAGATCATCGAGTATTCGGGAATCTTACCTAGACACCCAAAACAATAGAATCGTCAGATTGAAGGAAAAGACTTCACCATGAGAACTAAATAGCTTGTGGCCGGTACCAACGACCGAGACGCGCCCGATGAATCGCGTGAGGGGCGACTGTTCTTTAGAAATCCTCGACGGCTCGAGGAACAAGCGCACGTACAGATAGCAGTTCCTCTCGACCAATAACACTTGCCCCTCTTTACTCGAATCCACGCTGCTCACCATTTTCCCTGGTCGAGCATGCTCTTTTTCTCTAAAGGGGTTAGGATTGTAGTACTATTGGTATCAGAGCCAGCCGGAAGGTATAGATAGTCTTCTTAAGATCATACTCACATATTGAGAGCCATTTGTTGGCATCCTTCTTATTTTTACAGAGTAGTCCAGGTCATAAGTCCCTGAGTGGCTATTAGACCGTTGGTTTAGCTCTGTAACGGTTCTGAAGAAGGAATAGTTCTGATCTCAAGTATGAGCTTACTTAAAACATCTACATCTTCCTCTAGTTCTCTATCACAAATGGACTCAAATCCAAGTCCTATACATAGGGAAGAAGTAAGGATAGAAGATTTCAACAAATCTATAGAGAATTGGGAAATTCCTAAAATACAACTTAAGGAAATATACAAACAATCAAAATTGAATTTTTTTTAAAAATCAGACTATGTCATAGCCACTGAAGAAAGAGATATTCCTCTTTCTAATACTTAAGAAAAAGTACATCTTTTGAATCAAGAGTCTATTAAGAAGCATAAACAAAAATACAATTATATTCATATAGAATTAGTTCAAGTAGGAATCAAACCTCTTACAAAAGAATGTCTTAATACATCAATTCTCTTATTTTTACGAGATTCACGTATCTTGAACTATGATGAATCTATTCTCGGTACCGTAGAGACAAGTCTTTGCAAAGGACCTATACATTTTGAGTGTTACCCCAATTTCTCAGTATCCCTCAAGGATAAGAACATTCTTAGAGCCCTCACACTCCAAATAAAAACCCATAATTACAAAGTAGCAGATGGATCCATTCCTTTAGCTCTTGTCTATAGGATCCATTACAAAGTCATGGCCTCCGCCTTTGAAGAAAATGCTTTCAAACATAGTCCACGAGGAGAAACACTTCTCCTCCAAACTAACATTTCTATAGCAAATACAACAATTCCAAGGTCTATTAACTAGAATCAAGTCACTCTACCTGAACAATGGAAATTAGAAAACCAAATTCCTCAACAAATTGTTCAAAATCCTAGTCCGACCAATGTTATTCAACATCCAGAAGGAATGGTCACAATTAGGTTTCCCAGAAGATCTTTTGATTCAAGATTTAGTCCTTCATTTCATTCATCCTATTCAAGATCAGTAGATTTAAATCCCAATCTCCCACCTATAATCACCATTCCTCCAAGTACGCATAGAGATAATTCAATAAGAGATATTACACCTTTACCTCCTACCACCAATAGAAATAATCATGTGACACCACCTGAACCAGAAATTAGTGGTTTAGATAATAGATCGAGAATTTTTAGGCTAGTTTACCAACAGAACCAGCCTGAACCAGTTCTAGAAAACACAGATTCTCCTCATCATTCTCCTACTTATTCACAAATGATAGATGCCGAGCTTAATGTTTTAGAAAAATATTTTGAACCAAACAAGGCATTCCTTAATAAAGAATTTAATTCTGAAAATAACAGACAAATCAGAAAATGGTTCTTCAAAACCTTTTCTGATAAAGCAAAAGACATCAAGCAAAAATATTATGACTATATATATGAAAATGAAGTCCATACATTTTTCTTTGATTGGTTAGAAGAACAATTCCTCAAATCAAAAGAAATAGTTGTTTTAGATCATCATTATAAGCGGAAACTTGATAATGGTGAAACCCTAGAATCCAATCATTCATCTCTTAGGAGAATAAAAATACAACATAAAGATAGCGAGGTAACAGCTACTCCTTTTAGGCTTCCAGACAAAAGAGACTCTCTCTCACAAAGTTATTGAACAAAACAATTATACAAATCAACATTTGGTAACCATAGAAAAATAGTTGAATAGGATAGAACCACCATCCAGAATCCTACCCAACTTATCACACCACAAGTCAACACACTCAAAAAATCCATTTTTAAGGCTTTTGAATTTCCAAAAAATCTAGTCTTGAGTTTGCTAAAGCTATAGAACAAAAGAAAAAGCCTTTAGAAAAATCAAAGCTAGAACCTACACCTATATTAGACACCCCTAAATTCCAAGGACTTATTATCAACGATACTCTAGACTAACCTACTATTAGTACCTTGACTACACACTCTGGTGACTCTGATAATGATTCAGTCACTAAGGTAAATAGACTCAATTGGAGACAACCTCAAAAACTTTATTATAGTAGAGCCACCCCACCAGACATCGCCCAAGAAGAATCATCACAAAAAATACATAATAAATACTCTCCTGACGCCATTTATGAATGGATTATTAATGGTGTAACCGAAGCTAATATTATGAACATACTAAACAACATGGTGATGCTTGCTAATGCCTACAAAACACAGCAAGATGTTTCTGACCATGCTGTTGCTAATCTTTTAGTAGCCAAATTCATTGGATAACTAAAAGGTTGGTGGGATAACTACTTGACCGATGAACAAAAAACACAAATTTTAACTGCTTATAAAACAGATGACTTTAGCCAACGCATGGATGAAGGTCAAGGACATCTCATCCAAGATGTGGTAAATACTCTTATTTATTTAATTTCACAATACTTTATAGGAGATCCTTCACATATTAGGGATAGAAACCAAGACCTTCTTTCCAATATGCGATGCAAATCCTTAGGGAGATTTAGAGAATACAAAGAACTTTTCCTTCAAAGGGTTCTTGTTAGACCCAACTGCAATCAACCCTTTTGGAAAGAAAAATTCCTAGCTAGCTTACCCCAGATTATAGGTGACCAAGTTAGAGATAAAATTAAAAAAGAATACAGTGGCCAAATTCCTTATGATCTACTTTCTTATGGAGAAATAGTCTCTTACATTTATAGGCAAGAAACACAAATGTATAATACAATCAAATTACAAAAACAACTCAAGGAAGAACAATCTCTTACTAGTAGAAGTTTAGGAGATTTTTGTGCTCAATACAACCCCTCTTATAACAAAAAACAAAACCAAAATGTAAAGGAACTTGTCCTTCTAAAAGAAAAAAAGAAACATTGCAACAAATCTCAACCCCGTAGGAATAAACATAGACACTAGAATAACCAAAATAGACCTCACATAGATAAGAAAAATTTTAAAAACATTAAATGTTACTCTTGTGATAGAAAATGTCATATTTCAAAATACTGTAGGATTAATAAAAAATGGAATGAACTTTCTTTAGATGACAATACATTATACCAGTTAAACAACATCCTTATAGAAAATAGTGACACTTCTTCTGATGAACTTCTTGAAGAAGATGGTCTTTAGATTAACGAAATAGAATCCTCGTCAGATTCTGATTATGAAGACACTTCTCTAGAAAAAAAAAAACATTCATGAAAAAAACGTGTTAACAAAGGAAGAATAATTCATTCTCAGCACTGTTGATAAAATAACCGATCTTGAAGCCAAAAAAGAATATTTAGATAGACTTCACTCTTCAATGAATATTACCACCAAGCCCAATACTTCTTATAATCTTAAAGACATTCTGAATAGAAACAAAAAACCCCAGTCCAGACCTATAAATATCAATGATCTCCAAAACGAAATAAAACAACAAAAATTAGAAATACAAGCCTTAAAAGAGACTCAATTAGAAATGAAACGAGAAATTTCTGATATGAAGTCTCTTGTCATAAAAGAAAAGACGAAATTAGAAGATCAAAATGAAATCATCAATATTTCTAATACTTCTAACCCAGCCTTCCTTATGTTATTAATAGAAATAATATCTAGGAAATGGATAATTAATATAAAAATAAATATTAATAATGAGTATATTATTGAAATAACAACACTCTTTGATACGGGGCTGATCTCAATTGTATCAAAGAAGATTTTGTTCCAACAAAATACTTCAATAAAACCTCTAAATCATTAAAATCAGCCTTAGGAGACAGATTAAATATCCAATACAAATTACCAGAAGCCTTAATAGTTAAAGACCCAATGTCTTATAAAACATCTTTTCTTTTAGTTAGAAATATGAGGCAACAAATAATCCTTAGAACACTTTTCATACAATTAATTCAACATTTTACTGTTACTAATGAAGGTATTGAAACTCATGCTCTAAACAGAAAAATCACCTTTAACTTCATAACAAAACCACAGAAAAGGAGCTTCTATTTTAGAAATAAATTGCCTAATAAAAGACAAAGAAAACCAGCTTGAATTCTTAAAAGAAGATTTAGAATTCAAAAAAATAGAATAAAATCTTATAAAACCAAATACCATAGAAAAGATACCTTCCCTACAAAAACACATAGAAAAGACTATATGCTCTATTTTACCCAATGCTTTTTGGGAAAGAAAGAAATATATCGTTGATTTCCCTTATGAACAAGAATTTTTTGAAAACAAAATACCTACAAAAGCTTGCCCGACACAAATGAATCAAGAAATTTTGAAATTTTGCCAAATAGAAATACAAGATATCTTGAATAAAAAACTCATAAGAAAAATCACCATAGAATTGTTTTGCTTTTTATGTCAATAAAAATGCTGAATTAGAAAGAGGAGTTCCCAAATTAGTTATTAATTATAAATCTCTAAACACAGCCCTTAGATGGATAAGATATCCAATACCTAATAAAAAAGATTTGCTAAACAGATTATGTAGATCAAAAATATTTTCAAAATTTGACATAAAGTCAGGATTTTGACAAATACAAATCAGTGATAAGATAAATACAAGACATCTTTTATGTCCCTTTTGGTCAATACGAATGGAATGTTATGCCATTCGGCCTTAAAAATGCCCCTTCAGAATTCCAGAGAATCATGAATGAAATATTTAATCCTTATTCATAATACATTATTGTTTACATAGATAATGTTCTAGTTTTCTCCTCTAATATAGAACAATATTTTAAACATCTTTCTACTTTCATAAAAATAATCATATAAAATAGTTTAATAGTATCTCCTACTAAAATTGCACTCTTCTAGACCAAGATTAGATTTCTAGGTCATTATATCCATTTGGGCACCATAACTCCCATAGAAAGATCAATCTCTTTTATTGACAAATTTTTCGATGAGATTAAAAATAAAACTCAACTACAAAGGTTTTTAGGTAGCCTCAATTATATTATAGATTTCTTTCCCAATATAAATATTATTTGCAAACCTTTACACCAAAGGTTATGCAAGGATACTCCGCCATGGACTTCAATCCATACAAACATCGTCAAACAAAATAAAGATTCATGTGAAAGAAATAGCATGCTTACACCTAGTTGACCCATTTGCTTTCAAAATAATAGAAATAGATGCTTCAGAATTAAGATATGGTGGCATTCTCAAACAAGTCAATAATAACAAAAAAACAAGTTGTTCAGTTTATCTCAAAATATTGGAATTCCACCCAACAAAACTATTCGACAATCAAAAAAGAAATACTTGCTCTAGTTTTGTCCATATCAAAATTCCAATGAGATTTATTGAATCAAAAATTTCTCTTGAGAATTGATTACAAATCAGCCAAGGACATTTTACAAAAAGACGTACTAAACATTGCATCAAAATGAATTTTTGCTAGATGGCAAGCCATACTTTCAGTATTTGACTTTGACATTGAATTTATAAATGGTTCTTCAAATTTATTACCTGATTTTCTCATAATGAAATTTTTATAGGGGATACCATCATGCCAAGACCCAAAAAAAGATAAAGGAAAAGTTATTGCCGAAACCTCCAATACACCACCAAGTCATGGCTCCAAATGACAGAAAACAATCAGTCATTCCTACAACAACATCCAATACCAAATACACATTTAAAAGAAGAACCCATACCAGCCCTAGTCTAGCTAGCTGCCATACTACCCAAAGAAACACTAGAGTTACTTGCCCAATCTTTACAAAAAAAAAAGTAAAGAAAGAGCCATCTAGTACCATTGCGATAAATAACAATCTTTCCCCGCTTGTTACATAAAAACAATCGGAATATAAAAGAATTTTGAATGAGATGGTCATTAGGCCACAGGCAACCCCTCATTCTCAAAAATCAAAGTTTTTCCCAAAACATCTTTTAAAAAATAATAACTGTGGAGGATGGATTCTTTGATAAAGATCTAATCAAATTTGCAAAAAACATCTTTCCAAAAAATTGGCTTTTCAAATCACACAATACAAACAAAACTCTTGCTTATTATGAGCAAATTCTGGTGGAGATAGAATCAGCGAGGTTTACTCACTTTGCCGACAAAAATAATATTGAAAACATCCTATATTCCATTGTAACCATCAGTAAAGTCATATACCCCTCACACTGGGGAGCTTTACTTCATACACCCAGAAAATTCCAAACAAAACTTACCCAAAGCCTACCATACTCCTCATCATATACCTATTGGGACTACCAACAAGCTTCGTGGAATGTTTTCTTCGGAAAAAATACAAATTTCCAACACACTTGACTAGTATTCTTCAAAGACAACTTCCCAAGACAAAGCCTACCAAACTGGTTTGACTCCTGGTGGGATCTCTTTGGTCATTTGGAAGTAATACTACATCACATAGTCGATCAAGGGTACCAAATATTTCGTAAATACTTTGTATCAACACCACATGATACAAGGTTCCCATGCCTTATGCATTTTTTCATAATATTCAAAATCTCATGGGTAACAACTTGGGAATTTGAATACAATACATCTACCAAACCGGGTGTACCAGTATTTGTACGAAAATACAAAACAAAATGGTGGGATGGATTCTAATACCATGAACAAGAGTTCAAAGCTGCAGTTAAAACTTGGCTAAATAGTCAGAAAACCCAACTAACTATAGTCCCGTCAAATACATCATTTACAAGAAAAATCCATAGCAAGTGCAGCACTTGCTGCAATTCAGAGCATGGAGGAATACTACAATATCCTCAGAACAATGCTCTTAGAAGCGGAAGAATCACACTGTGGATCTTCCAAATCACAAGACGGTCAAGACAGATCCTCACAATCACATCACAGTGGAAATACCAATGAAGACGACTGCTACGAGATCAGCCTAGATAGAAATTAAAGACAAAAGATCACATGCCAACACTGTTGCAGCGGCGCAAAGGCTATACACTATAGCAAGATAGGCATACAACATTCACTATTCACTATTCACATAATACTATTCACTCAGTACTGTTCACTTTACACTGTTCAGCACTGTACCACCTCCTATAAATACACTCTCTCAACACAGAAGAAGGGGACTCGAATTTTTTTTCAAATTTCACTTCTCTCTTCTTCCTCCTCACCCTCTTGTAAACCCTCATCCTTTCAAGCCTCAAGCTTTCTTACCTTGTACCCTTGGTTACGAAGTAAGTTTGTTTTCAAATATATTTAGCATAGTTTATACAGGGTTACCAACTTACATGATAGTTGGTTAACCATTTCTTGTAATATAAACATCTATACTCCCTAGAGTGCAGATTACCGCCCTAATGGATGACTTGATACTTTAGTTTCTGTACTTTTTAATACATGTAATTTTCATTTCATATAACATAAGTTCATACCACCTTCATGGTTGGTTTTTGTTTATGTATACTCTTACTTTACATTCTATATATTGCTTTTGCTCTTTACATTATTTTTAATTCTCAAGATTTTATTTAGTTTTTATACTGTTCTTTTATTTCTCTTATAGATATGTTAGTCTCTTATACTTCATTTTCCTCTCATATAGTATATATATAATTTTTTTATATAGAGAAAACCTTAAAATGATTTTACATTAAACAACTCTTTAGTGAGGAGTTCAAATAATTTTACATTATTCTTTAATAACTTAGGTTTTTAATGTATTTTGAGTGTTAATAGTCATAATTTACGAAGGAGGAAAATATTTTTGTGAGAAGTTCTCACGGCGTTCAAAAAGGCACCTTATGGCATCCTCATCTAGTATTCATTCTTTTCTATCTTATTTATCCTCTTAGTCTTTAATTTTCCAAAATTGAAAGAAACAATCTCTGCTTGTCACTCGACTCTCACCTTGCTCGCTTTGGGTCACTTGTGCCACTCGCCACTTGATGTTCACTTGGCTTGTTGCTTCCCGCTCGACATTCGATGCTCATTATGTTCGATGCTCACCTCACTTGACCCTCATCGCTTGCCTTTCTTAGCTGACCTCGCTCATCATCGAACCCATTTGGTCGATACGATCCCCGGTTGCTCTTTCAAGGGGTACAAAAAATGAAATAAAAAATTATTGGTTGGTTCTGGGTTGACCTTGAAATCGGACCGAACTCATTGGGTCAGTCCGGTCCTCAATCGCTTTTTAAAGGAGTACAAAAAATGAAATAAAAATTATCGGTTGGTCCCGGGTTGACCTTAGAACTAGACCAAACCCATTAGGTTGGTCCGGTCCCCAGTCCCAAGCTCAATAAGGTCGGTCTTCGATTTCAAAAATTGAGGACCAGCATTGTGCGGGTTGGTCCTAGGGTTAGGCAGTGAATCGGCCCAACCCGGACCATGCTCTCCCCTACTCAAAACATGCCAGCCATGACTGAATATTGAGCATCGAATCCCTTAGATATACAAAGACCTAATCTGTTATGCATAAACCAAATCTATGGTGCATGGATTTGCACACAAGAAGTGATGACGATGGTCCCCTATCTTTTTAAACTCCAACTGATGATCAGATTATTTCTTTCTTTCGCCCTCCTTGATCTTTTCTAATCCAATCTCCTGCTTTCAAAATTTCCTTTCAAAACCCTAAGGCCATTCTCTATATTCGTCTATTGCTTCATCTCTAATTTCACTCCGTACATCTCTTCTCTTTTCAAACTTCACGCTAAATCATATATCCGCTTATGATTGTGTTTGAAAAATAATGAACAAATTGAATCAATCTTGAATTGTTCTTGAATTCTAATTTTATTTGAACCCATCTTGACCCAAATCTTGACCAATTTAGAATCAACAAAACAAATAAGGAAACGAGAATTAATTGTCGGACTCTACATATTTGGATGAGATAATTAGCGCCTTTGTGCATTTGAGTTGGTGACACAAGAACGTGTTCTCTGTGTAAGAAACGTGTTCTTGGCTGACATTGCGTCCCGCGATCTGTAAAGCAATTTTATTAAACTAGTGCTAGTTTATAATAGGATTAGTAAATTTATACGAGAACATTAAACCAATACCAGGTTAGTTTAAAACTCCCTCAAGCTTTAATATTACAACAATACCCGCATTTGTCTCAAACATGCTATAAAATAAGTAAACAAGAAACGATTACGTTGCGATTTAGTTTAAAAAAACAGTTAATTTGTAATTTTCCTAATATGTATATAGATATGCCCGATGATGTTGAGGCCATTGAAGGGAACAATATCGTCTGCATTTGATACCATGTTATTTTTTACCCGTAAATTACTATTAGAAGTCAGTTTTGCGATGCTAGATACTGTGATGTTTTTGAGACAAATAGGTTGGGAAAGTTTGCTTAAACCTTTTTTTGAAAAACTCTTAAATATTTATGACAATTTGAGACAAATAGGTTAAATTTGCTGAGTGGGTCGGCTTACCCGGCCCACACGACTTGTTATTTTTATACAATTTCGTTCATTTTCAATTTTTATTTACCTTTTTTTAATAAGTTTTTATATTTTCTCAAAGTAAATGAATATTTAAAACATGACAAAAATTCGGATGTCAACAAACACTGACTTTTGAAAAATCATTAATCGAAAACAAAAGACAATTGAATAGTATACATGTCTATTTTCATTAATAATAAAATACTTTTCGCGAAATTAACACCATGCAGCTACAGAGATTTGCGATTTGGTGAAAAAAGGTGGAGGGAGAGGAGATGATGAAGACAAGTCCGAGTCAAAAAGCCTTCTTGATAAATTTATATTCCGCCATCTCATGTACTTAAAATTGCCGTCCTTATTTCAAAATGAGACGAACCCAAAAAAAGATTCGATTCAATTGGAGGACTCCACGAAGGTCTTAAAATCGAAGAATTGTTCCCATTCCTCCTCCTCCTCCTTTTAATTTTTTGGGGTCTTCTGGTTTCCTAGAAATATTTGATTTTAGGGTTCTTTTCAGTTTATTAAATGTCCAATCGGAAACGATCATGTTTTGTGTTCAAATCGACATTAGTATTTGGTACTTCAGTGTCAAAAGAATGAAATATGTCGCCGAAGCCATCTACTCCTGAGGAGAAAGAGGCAGAAAACATATTAAGATCGGTTATCTTTAGTGGGGTCAAGAATCACTTACTTCCATGGTTCAAGAAATGGTGCGTCATCTATCATAGCTTTACATTTTTCCTTTCTAAACAGGACTCTGTTAGCCAACTCTTTTCATGCATCTTTCTCCTAAACCTGCATCTGTAGGTACGCCAAATTCCTCGCGATGAGCTCAATGACAAGAGATCATCCAACTCACAACAGGGCTTTATTCCAACAGGTGTGGAACCACAACCCCTGGTGTCCCAATTGGCATCTCTCGTCAATTCCCGAACATTGTCATCGACCATCACATGTAATGACAAGAGTGCAGAAAGTTGGCTCAAACTGTAAAGACTCTTGAGCTTATAGCATGCATGAAATCTACATATCAGCTGAGCTTTTGATACTTTTGCAATTAATAATCAATTAGAGAGGTTGTGCTACACCTTGAAAGTGCTCGTTGGAGTAGCGAAGCAATCCCGATCCTTCATTGACCCGAGTTCCCATATATTTGCTACTCTTCCACAAATTGCTTCACAAGACAACCCCAACAAAATCTCTCCGAGAAATATCGCATCAGAGGACACCGTATGACCCTTAGGTACTGGTATATAATCGGGAAAATTCCTTGGAAAGATATGGGTTAAGCGAAGGTAAGTGATGAGGTTGATAATATTATTGGTGAAACATCAGAAGATTAGATTAGAGTATGAGATGTGATTTGATTCTGCCATCGAAATATTAGATTAGAATATGATCTGATTATGATTTGATTCTGCCATTGGAAGATTCAATTAGAGTATGATTTGATTATGATTTGATTCCGCTATCGAAAGATTAGATTAGAGTGGGACATATAATTTGATTCCGATTATTCCAATTGTAGATTAATTGATTCGGTCAATCCGTAAGATTAGATATTTGGAATATAGAATAGGAAATCTAGGTATCTTCTTAATGTAAATAGCATTAGGTATTGTAAGCGAAGAGTGTGTATTATGACTTTGAGTGAAGAACATTATTCTCTTGGGAAATCTACCTTTGAATCGATGTTTTTCGATTCCTCTGATTTCTTCAGTAAGAAGCATGCTTACTGAAGTAAATGTGCAGTTGGAAATGGCAAACTCAATACAAGGTCAATTGACACACAGCATCATAAGCAAACCCAAAATAGAAGCTTGACGCATTGTACTTCCATCAGTGAAACTTCTGAACTAAACAATGGAGACATAAGTGACAAGGGCACAACCATGGAACAAATGGAAGAGAATCAAAATTGCCAAGGGAAAGAATCTGAAAAGGAGCCTAAGTTGGCTCGACTCAATGACCTTGAAGAAATATGGATGGATATTGTGGAAAAGGTAGAAAGCACAAATATTAGGCAATTCCTCTGCTAGCAAGTGAAGCTCGCATCATTCACCATGGCAAGCGATAATGTGTTCCGTCCAATACCCAACTTAATGACATTTATCAACTACCTATCATTCACGTGATATTCAATTTCACTCCAACAGCCAATGCCATTGTGTATTTGATCTTACCTGAAGACCAAACAACTGCTGAGATGTGTGAAGAAATCATATCTAAGGCCCTACAAAATGCATTGGGGTGCCTCGGCGTAGTAACTATAAGTCCGAAGCCACCATGACTTGAGGATGGTCGAATCTGATAAAGTCAGAACCATGAAAATAGAAGCTGCCGAATCCAGTCATTTCAGAAAGCAACAGAGAACATTATCTCCTACGAAGACCAATAATTACTACACCAGTTCTAATTACACCAAAAAACAAAATACAGGCAAGGGTTTGCCCATAGGCCCTCCAGAACCACAAAAACAACTAAAAGACAGCAACACTAATGCTCCATAAGGAGAACAAAAGGCAATCACACATGCATCCAACATAATCTATATATTCAGAGACTTTCATCACCGGAGAACAAAGCAGACACATTCCCAGATGTAGATGCAAACTATCCATTGTCACCAGCTGATGCACAAGAAGGAAAACGATAAAGCATCAGTGGCTGTCAGCATCAGCGGCTGTCCGTATCTTCCATTCAGCATAGTGATGCAACTGTCGAACCATAAGTCAAGACATTGTTCAAAAATGCAAATATGGACAATGAGGGTAGAGTAAAAAGAAATTTGAAGCTCAAACAGAGCTTATCATAGGATAGGGAAGATCATCATTCCCACATGATACGAGAAGCAGGTAAGTACATCCGATGCTCGATTGAACAAATAACCTAGCTTTTGCTGCCAAGGAAATAAGGTGCTTTTGTTCTCTATCTAGGCGACCTAATCTTTCTTGGAGGTGCAAGGACATTTTTTGTCTGCAGAGAAAAGCAGGAAACAATAGATCGTGATGTTAGGAGCATGTTTATGCTTCCTCATAACATCGTCACAAAAAGTTGAGAGCTGAAGCTTCCGAGAATACAAAATCAATGCCACCCGTCAGCATCATTAGATGCGTGCATCTTATGTGCTAAATGAAGAATACTCTATGTTCTTCTGAGATAACTTGGGAAGCTAACTATATAAGTAGGATTTTCCTTTATTGAAAGTTTTGACAAGTTTTTGCTATTGAAGTTTCCTAAAATTTCTCTCTCATTGAATGCAAGAAAAGCAGCATTGTCGTAGATTCTTGAGTGAAAGATGGTCATCAACAATTTATCCTCCAGAAACCTTCTCATTGATCATGATCATATGCATAAATCAAAAGTGCCAAAATTCAAAATCGATCCCTTGGGTCTTGGAACAAAATTTAGCAACGGAAGTTTGAGTAATCAAATGCAAACCTTCTTAGTGGCAAAACAGGATGATTTGAATGAAACGGGGGAAACCCAATGTCCAGCATAGTATTATTGAGACAAAACAGGAAAGGTGGGCCTTTCGCCAACAACTTGCTTATTGCAGAAGAATTAGAGCAAAAACAAAGGTGGCTATACTTCTTTTCTTCACAGTTGTTATTCCCAATCAATCACTTAAGATCTTTGATGTCGATCCAGACTAGTGAAAATATATCAAGTAGGTCTAGCCAGTACTAAACTTCTTATTAGACATGCATCAACACCCACCTGATGTGCCTAAAAGATACAAGCAGGCTGATGAAGCTTCATTGCCCAAATTATGAGCTAAACAGTTTCGCCAGGTCTAAGCATGGTTAAGAAATTTTTCAAATCTATGGAGAAAAATCCTTTGCTTCCAAACTCTAACAATAAAATTGTTTCCATTGTGCATGGTCTTGTTTGATTAATTCAAGAGATATGTAAACTATTAAGAATCATATGATAAGTACACATTATGTTACTAAAGAATCTGGTGCTGCCAAAAACAGAGGAAGTATAATGCGAAAGCATGTCAATGGAGTTACTACTGGTGCTGCCAAGAACAGAGGAAGAAAAGCTACTGAAGAAGTCAACAACAAAGATTGTAGCACGTGTAGCATGTTTATATTGCGGAATCCATATTCGGTTTTAAGCGTGTAAAGCTGAAACATTCTGTTTTGCTTTCTGTTAGTTTTTCCAGTCAGTTGATAATTTCAGCTGATATATAAACTGATCTGAAGAGACCAAACTAGTTATCAACCTCTCAGATGTAAAAATACTTCTCATTGAATAAAAGTTCATCATCTCTGTTTTTCTTCTCTCTTTCTCTCTCTGTTCATAAATTTCTTCATAAACAACCAAAAAGAAAAAAAAAAAAAAACAAGAGAGCTCCATTTGATAGTTCAAACTTTGAAAGCCCAAGCAAGCGTCAATGTAGGTAAATCAATTTATACCTTCGATAAAGCAAAAGACAAGACATTCAAAGTAAACATTAGGAGGTTACTGAAGTTGAACCTGGCATTCATGTTCCTTTTCTTAGAGCCCACTCTACTGCATAATGCCAAAAAGGGATGGCACATGAAAGTACAAACGTGCAAAAAAACTAGCTGGGTGCTCAAATTGAACCAAATTATCTAAAAATTTGCTCAAAGTATATCTCACATACGCGCACATACGTTGCATGTGTATCGCACGTACAGTACATGTGTATTTGGTTTGATTTTTAACAATTTGCTATCTCAACATTTTTTTTTTTTGAAAATCAAAACCACGAACATGTAAAAATGATCCTTACCAAAAATAAAAAATAAAAAAAAAAAAAAAACATGTAAAAGTGATCATGGTGGGAGAGGACAAGAGAATGAAGGTTTTTTTTTTTTTTTTTTTTGGGGGGGGAGGGAATGGGGCGAACGATACAACCTAGCTTATCCTAGTATAATGCAGAACAAAGAGCAAGGGTGTGGTACAACATATATTTGAATAGAATAAACAAATCGATTACAGAAGCAACAATAGATTAGCGAGCTTGCACTATTTATCAACACGAACCTAATTTTGGGCTACTTCTATCTTGAGCTTATGATGGCCATCCTCGGTGTGTTCACATTGCTCAAGTTGGTGCTAGTGAGATTGATTTCTAATCAATTCGGTCTCTGTTGGACAATTGTGATGACGGGTGCCATATTTTTCGTCGGGCCCCTCATTATGGGCTTTGCCCCAAGTTATGTCGTCTTCCCGTCGGCCACTCCATGGCCAACCTTGGTACCAACTTCGCCCTTACGATTGCCCAGTCTATGCCACCGACATCTCCGCGGCCTTCTCCCATGACATCTTGATCTCTACACCTCAGTTAGTCATTTATTTTCGTTTCTTTTTTTTTCCCCCAATTTTGTGGCATCTTTTTCATTTTTTGTTTACATGGTTTAGGAGTGTATCAAAATTGGCACCCTATTCAGCAATCTATCCAATTATATTCTCTCCAATCTCCACCTCAACCATGCATGGTATTGGATGCTTATTGCGGAAGCAATCCTCTTGATTGTACTTGTGCTTGCTTTCATATTTCTCCCATGCTAGAATTGCTTGAGTGGCTCATCATGCAAGGCTGCCTAGGCCTCGCCTAGCCCATCCTCACCAAGACCTCCAAATTTGAGGAGCAGGCTTGCCCAAATCAAGAAGGATGTTGGCATACCCGAAGACTGCAATGATGACATTATGAACACCAACTAGAACATCAGCGCGTGGCGGGACATCTTCCACCAACTCAGTGCGTCCGTCATAGACACCATGATACTCTTTGCCCCTCACTTTTTTGAGAAGTATAGATACAATTGTTGGAGAAATCTTCTTGAAGTGTTTTGAAGCTGACAAAACGTTTCCTTCAGTCTAGTCTAAAGGTTTTGCAGACTCTACTATTTAAAGTCTGAAGACCTCCGGACAGCCAGACTCAAAACTCAAAGTCTATCCTCATTGACAGTATCTAATCCGTTGAAGAAATGTTATCCAAATCTGAATGATTCGCTAAGAGGATGTCCTTATCAACTGGAGAAGATCTCGTGGCTGGAGAAGACATAACGGAATCCTTTGATTGATCGAGATTGACTCGATGATTGAAGATTCGATAATTGTCTGGAAATTCTTGGAAGGTTCCACTTATGGAAACCGAGATTCTGCTTGTATGGGCGAACATGATTGATGGGCTATCGACACGTTCCTTTAATAGCTTGATTAATCTTCTTAATTGATTCCGTCCAATGGGTAGATTGGAGGAATTCCTTTGGTAAGTGCCAACGGGTATGATGGCATGAAGGAGTATATAAAGAAGATGTTCTAAGTTGTTGAGTGTGTGCTCAATAGAAAAATTCCAAAGTTTGAAAGCTTCCTGTTGTTTAGACAATCTCTTTGAGCGAACCATTGTATTCAAAAGAGAGTCAATATTTGTAAGAGACCTTGAGGAGGTGTAGTAGAACATCTACGCTGTGGAATCAAGGAAGAGCTGTGGTGTAACTTCTCTTTTGTTCATAGTGAAATCCAGCCAGTAGGCTGTCAGTGCGGAAGAGTGGACGTAGGCTTGGAATAAGCCGAACCACTATAAACCTTGTGTTCAATTTTCTCTTCCTTACTCTCTTTACTTTGATCGTATTTCATTTTGTTAATCAAGAAAGAATTTCCCTTCTATTGTTTGCCAAGTATTGCTTCCGTATCTCGATAAGTTGTTTATGCACACATTCACCCCCCTCTAGGTGCTTATACTAGCCATCTCAACAATGACTTTTCCAACATAGACCTTCGAATTAGATTTTGCATAAGGTGGGTCTATCTATTCAAGCATTCGATTATGGCATCTCTATGCCCTTTTCCAACTCATTTTATTTACTACTCCAAATATATCTTCCCCATCATTTTCTTTGAGAAAGTATATTGCACGTATACTGCACATACATTGCACGTGTATTCAGTTTGAGTTTTTAAATTTTTGCTATCCCAACATTTTTTTTTGAAAATTGAAACCAATAACGTGCAAAAGTGATCATGGCAGGAGAGGGCAAGAGAATGAAGGTTTGCCATTAAACTAAATATAAGGAGCACCTCGGGAGTTCAATCGGCACTCATGTCATTCGTGATAATAGAAGGCACAACGAGATTTGCCATTCAACTACCAAATCTCGGTTTTAATCGTGGTATGCAAAAAAATAATAATAATAACACGCCTCATGCTATGATTGTTTTGTTAGATATCTACAATCATTCGATCCTAAAATCTTCCCACAACGCATGTTTGTGTGATGCTGAATTTTGTATAACCGTAGAGATCTACAAAGCACGATCATGAGTCAATGGTTGTGGTGGCAATTGAATTGATTTACAATCCTGAACTATGCCCACGACAAAAACGCCCTCATCCTCTTCTGTGGAATGCTCGCCTTACGCTCCTCAGCCTCCCAGCACCGCCTGCATCCTTCTCGCCAAGCTCGACGGCCTTGCTCCCGCGGCTACGACCTCACTGACTCATTGCTGGAGGCTCTGCCATACACAGCGCCAGAGATTCAACCCTCGTTGGTCCCTTTGCCCGCCCCGGTGGAGATCCGGTGGCAACGAGTACCTCTGGGTTTTGTCAATTTTGGGCCGCGAGCCTTACACTTAGATTTGATCTTTTCTGGTCCAAATTCCTTTTGGGCCTTCTTTTCACGATTACATTTTCTAAAATTCCATGTTTGATTTTAAATACATAAACCATTCGGGAGAGAGATAAGGGAGTCTATCGGATCTTCTCCCGTGATACTTTTCATAACAATAGCTGGAGGAAGGCTGTTTTTCATGTAAAGCTTCATCGTCCAGAGAGACTGCTAATAGATTTAACCCCAATATAGAGTACGGTGCCGTTCACATTGAGACGCAAAAGAGAGCTTTGGAAAATTATGTATATCGCACATAAGCGCACATACATTGCACGTGTATCGCACGTACATTACACGTGTATTTGGTTTGATTTTTAAAAATTTGCTATCCCAACATTTTTTTTGAAAATCAAAACCACAAACATGCAAAAGTGATCCCTACAAAAAAAAATGTAAAATTGATCATGGCGGGTGGGGGCAACAAATTGAAGGTTTTTTTTTTTTGAGGAAGGGAGGGGAAGGGGGCGAATGATACAACCTAGCTAGTCCTAGTATAATGCGGAAGAAAGAGCAGGGGCGTGATACAACATATATTTGAATAGAATAAACAAACCGATTGCAAAAGCAACAATAGATTAGCGAGCTTGCGCTATATATCAACACAAACCTAATTCTGGGCTACTTCCATCTTGTACAACAGTAAGTTTGTACTAGGACAAATCATCTACATCAAATTTGAAAACTGAGGCTTTGATCTTTACAAGATTGGTGTTGACTTCACATTCACCTTATGTTTTCCATCCTTACATAAAGGTATAATTCCTACATTTGCTGTTGTCTGCAAAATTAGGTATTACCAATGAGATTGTTAGGTGCATAGGGCTTTCTTTTTTTAATGTGTATCATTTGTTGTCCTTATCAGTCTGATGGCTCTTGCATTGTAAGATGAAAGCACCTCTTAGCACATGAGTGACAGTATATGTTGCTATGATATGTTAATTATTTAGAGGTACCACATTCAGTTGCTCATCTAGCATTTGCTATTCTCAAGACCATTTATGTATTAATGTCTTTTTTCAACTTCTTGCTCCTTGAGCATAGTTTTGTTGTATTGTTAACTTTGGATGTGCATTTTGTCATGTTATGATGGGATTTTATCTGCTAAAAAGATACATAATTTTTTTGGAAGAAAGAAAAAGAAAAAATAATTTTTTTTGAAAAATTATTGATAGGATTTGTATTGCTTGGAAGTTTTTAGTAATATAATCTTTAAAAAAACATAAGAATAAGTTTTCCTAAATTTGGTTAAATATTTTTTTTTTTATTAATATGGGTCGGGTAGGGTTGGGTCGAGTCAGTATCAGGTATGGGTCGAAAAATGTACATTAAGCATAAATTGGTCATAAATTGGTTAATGGGTCAATTTGGGTCAGGTCCTGACCCGGACAACAGTGACAGAGATCCAAAAGATTGCAAATCCACAGATCCACCCATTCAAAGCGCAATCGCTTTCCATGAGTGAAGACAACCGCTCCCCTTTCCGGAAAATTCTCTCTCTCTCTACCCTGCCGCTCCCTCTACTTTCCGCAGACGGCGGCGGTGGCAAGCTGCGGTGGAAGGAGAAGGAGGAGAAGAAGATGGAGGTTAAGCGAGAAAATGAAGAGAATGAAGAGGGAGAGTAATCGTGTCTGTGTCCATGTAAATGGGTTCATTTTTAATGGGTTGATAAATGGATCTTAAACGGATGCAGATTAGACCCATTTAAAATCCATACATCTCAGTCTCTTTATTTTTAAAACCCATCATGGGTGCTTTGGAAAATAAGGCTTGATCCATTAATGACCCATTTAAACAAATATGGGTTCATAAATGAGTTGTGTACCCATTTTGACATCTCTACTAGTGACTAGTATTATCGGGTTGTGGAGTGGTAAGACCGGCAGCCTTGGATATTTCATCACCTCTGCAGTGGTTCTCGTCGACATCCAGTCCGTCAGGTCATCCTCTCCAACGTTAATGTCGTCTTCAACGTCCTCTTGGAGAGGGAATTATTAGGATCTTGTAAACACCGACAAAATGATGAAACTATTTCCTTTGCGCTATATATGAGTGCATATATTCAGATCAAAGTACCTGTATATCTCTATACATGAACATGTGCCTCCACTTTCCTTGAGAATAACAGCAGAAAGAAACCAACCTGATCCTTTTGCCGCTCAATCAAGATTGCATCTTTCTCCAATTGCTTCAGTCCTGCAACATTTGCATAGCACCGCCCATTAAGCATATAAAAAACAATAAGCAAATAAGAGTTACTCTACCCACCGCAATGAAAGCAGAAATTCAGCATCCAGTTGCTGTATCACGGCCACCAGGTGAACATAAACTTATCTTCGGCTCAATAAAATTGTGAATAGGGACCCTTTGAACCAAAAGGAAAAATAACCTGCAGCAGGGGAAATAATTAGAAACCATGGATATAACACTTAGTAAGAGATGTGGAAGGATGACTGAAGTACCTGCAAACAAGATGACCTGCACAAGTTACTCATATGAGCGAACATAATTATGGACCTATGGTATTCCAGGAGAGTGAGAAACCGAACTTATAAAATTGCTAAATTTTCTGTGATGCTCAGTCCAGTGGAAAAACAGCAACTCCAACTTCTTTTCTTCTGCCTTGGCAGCATTTGGTGCCCTAAGAGTCTGGTGCAAGTAGCTGTTGTAAACAAAAGAGAGTAAATGTCAACTGCTTCAGTTTCTTCCTCCATGCCTTGTTCCGCTGCCCTCTCCCTTTTCTCTCCTTCGCCGCTCGGCTTAACATTGGATTGGACGACGGGCCTCGAAGAATTGGGCCTCCCAATCCGTACCCGAACCCGTTTACAATTCCAACAAAATTATTGTCGGAGTGGGTGGAGACGGGCCTGTGCTGCCCTGCCAAGAAACTACAAAAGAGATGGGCTGAAAGAAGAAATATAGAGATAGGGTAAAGGAAAAATAAAAGATGGGCCCAAGGAATAACAAAAATGGGCTGGACACACCGACCTGCTCGATTTTTTCATTTTCATCATTTTTTTTTTTATATATCGCTTTCCTTCATTTTTATTTCCTTTTCATTTGGTACATTTTTTTCAGTTTTTTTTGGCTTCTTATCTTTTATCCTTTTTTATATAATTTTTTATATTTTTATAAAATAAATGGATACATAAAACGTTGACAAAAATTTATGGGTCAACAAGTGATTGAACATAAATTTGTTGTGGCAACCATCTGTTTTGCATATTTGTAGTAGTTGAAGAAACAAATCTAATGATATCCAAGAAAGAGAAATTCACGAGGAATTGACTACCAATTTTAGACGTGGAAATTGGTCCAAAATTAAAATATTGACACCATGTAATCAAATGTTGGGAAATTTACATATTGTAAATAAAAATAAAGTTTTTTACTTATACCATAAATGGGAAATCCTTCGTGCACTATCATAACCATGATATTAAAAAAAAAAAAAAATTCAATGATGTATTGGTTACAATAAAACTTCGTCCACCGTCTTCACAAATTACTTGAAAGTTTTGAAAATATTGAAATATCAAATAACATAGTTTACAATTGCTCCGTTTATGTAATCTTGAAGGGTACAATTCATTCGTTTTTACTCTCTTTCAATTTTACGAGATTATCTCTTTGACTTTTATTTATTACAAAATATTTGGAAATCTTCAAAATAGTGAATATCAAATATTGAACTGTGTTGCCGTTTTGTTTTCTCACCAAAAAAAAAGAAGAAGAAAATACTGAACCGTGCAATTGATTTATTTTCAGAACTTAGAGAAATTAAGTCTTTACTATATATAGAAAATTTTTATCCCAAACGAGTATGTCGTCGTCATCATCATCATCATCATCATTACTACTACTACTACTATTATTAGCAGCAACAGAGCAGTAACGGTAGTATTTCACATTTTCTTAACATTGTTTTTAAATGGCATCTAAAATTAAAGGAAAATATTGCAGGAATTTAAGACAAGTGGACCCACCTATACATGCTTGCAATGTCCAAGCCATTCATGCAAAATTGTTGTGACATTTACATTCTTCGTGGAAATCGGAAAGTTTTTAGAGATCCTACTGCCACCTATATTAAGGGTACATCAAGTGAGATGTTCATCGATTAGGAGGGCCATTAAGGGTAATATTGCGTTTTCTAATTTCAAAATAAAATGCATTATTTTGTTAGTTAGATTGACTACAATGATTAATTAAAGATAGTTTCTTTTTCATTTAGCCAATAAGTGATTTACCAAGCACTTTACATCAAAATTCAAGCTCATTAGTAGATAACTTAGTTTTTTTAGATGAAATATGTAAATTGATTTACAATTAGAGAATACGTATATTTTTTTATTTAGTTAAAATAAATGATCGATTATAACAGGTTACACATATTCATTACTTAAAACTCGAGCATTGAGAATGCCAAATAATAATAATCATTTTCAAGTTTATTTGCAAAAGCAAACCATCACTTCTAAGTCTTGGTAATTTGTATACATGGATATAATATTGTTAAAGTATTCTTGTTGCCTGGCCAAATGTGAAATCAAAATTTTAATTTTAGTTTGAAAATTCACAAAAAGAACAATAGCACGATTTATATTTTCTACTTTTATAAAGATATTTAAAAATAGAATTAGTCTTAAAGATCGTCTATCAACTCTAATACTAAAAATAAAAGGGAAAGATATAAATATAAAGAATAACTTACTTACAAAATCTCCTCCTCAATGAAAACATGAAATGAACATTTGCGGACTATATTTTCACCCTTTTACTAATGTCAATTTAATCAGCCGAGCATTACATTGGGGCAAAGACATTATAATCCCGAGTGACTCTAAAACAGTTGATGATCCGTCTAGAATAATTATTCGTTTTCTATCATAGTGAACTTCGGAATAGATAGCAGTTGCCAGAAGGGAGCAAAATAATGCCAATTTCATCCCCCCCCTCCCTTCCTTTTCTATCTTTGCACTTTTTACATAAATTGCCTTGTATATTCTGGAATTTTGATTTCCTTAGTAATTTTTGTTGACTAATCGAGTAAAAAAGCTACAACCAAAACGTTGTGTTTTTTGCCCCATAAAATAGACGTTAAATGATGCCTCCGGCTTCATTGACCACATAAGGTCATCAAATAAAGCTACACTAATTTGGCTCCATCTATTAACTAGAATCGCCTGTCATCTTTACCTCCTCATTTTGGGGTTTTCTAGATGAAGCCTGTAGAGGCCAACTGATGCGACGTACGCATACCAAACACCCAAAACACACGCGGACAAAATTGAAATTTGCTCGAACTCGAAATTTTGGCTGAGAACAGCAAATGGATGATGGCTTCCACGTCTGCCTCTGGTTACTTTTCATTTGATTTGGAGGAGCTTTTGGGGGAGAATTGTCCAAAAAGTCCTAAACCTATTGCAGTTTTGCCAATTCAGTCATAAACCTTTTAATTGTGCCAATTGAGTTATAAACCTTTTCACTTCTTGCCAATTAAGTCCATCCGGCCAATTTTGGCCGGAAAATGCTGACGTGGCCGCCGGCGGTGCCACATAGGACTGCCGGCGCTGATGTGGATAATTTTTAATAATATTGAAATTTTTAAATTTTTTTTGAATTTTTTTGAATTTTTTTATTTTCTGTTTTTTCATTTTTTTATTAATTTTTATTTTTGGCCTTTTCCGGTGGCTGGCCACCAGCCACGGATGACGGCCGGTGGCCTCGCCCGCCACGGGCGAGGCCCGGCTAGCGGCGGCGACAGCGACGCCGGGCAAGGGAGCCCTCGCCGGGGCTCGCCCTCGCCCGGGCGAGCATCGGCCTCGCCGGCCTCGCCCGCCATAGGCGAGGCCCCAACGGGAGACGGCGACACCGAGCGAGGCCGCCTGGCCCGGCGAGGGCCGGCCTCGCCCGGCGTCGCCGTCTCCCGGCGGGGCCTCGCTGTGGCGGGCAAGGCTAGCCGGCCGGGCTGTGGCCGGTGGCCGGCCATCGTTTGTGGCCGGTGGCCGGCCACCGGAAAAGGCCAAAAAAAAAAAAAATTCAAAAAATTCAAATTTTTTTTAAAATTAAAATATTATTAAAAATTATCCACGTCGGCACCGACAATCCTATGTGGCACCGCCGGCGGCCACGTCAACATTTTCCGGCCAAAATTGGCCGGATGGACTTAATTGGCAAAAAGTGAAAAGGTTTATGACTCAATTGGCACAATTAAAAGGTTTAGGACTGAATTGGCAAAACTGCAATAGGTTTAGGACTTTTTGGACAATTCTCCCGAGCTTTTGGGGTGAGTCATTTTTGGGACTTGGAACCTTCTACCTTAATTGTCATTTTTGGGACTTTAGTGTCACAAGAAGCTTTAATGGAAAGAGGGGTTATGATCATTGCACCCCCATATGATCCAGAGACCATAAGCACGTCCCTTCTGGAGGGTCCCTTAACAAACCCTTTGAGAAATCAAGTAATTGCTGCTTGATTTATTTTTATTTTTTTTTTTGGGCTAAAAAAGAAAGGGTACATTGAGTTATTACTTCCCATCTTTTTTTCTTTTTTCTTTTAAGTAGAAAAAAGGCATAAAAAACCCTTCAAGTTTACCCACTATAATATATTTATTCTAAACTATTTTTTTTTTTATATATCCTTAATACATATGCTAAATAAGATCTCTGAACACTTTCCGATTTCCACAAAGAATATAGAATATCTCGGCAATTTTGCATGTATGGCTTGGACTTTGCAAGCATGTATAGGTGGGTCCACCAGTCCAAAGATCGTGCAACATTGTCCTTTAATTTCAGAAGTGACTTAAGAAATAATGCAAAGAAAATGTAAAATAGCAATAGCAACAATAATAATAAGATACTCGTCTGGGATATAAAATTTCTATTTATAGTAAAGACTTACTACTTAGACTCCTTCTCTAAGTTCTAAAAACAGATCCATTGTACAATTCAGTATTTGGTATTGAATATTTTTGAAAATTTTCAAATGTTTCGTTATAAATAAAAGTCAAAGAGATAACGTCGTAAAATTTAAAGAAGAAAGAAAAATAAAAAAACAATCATTTGTACCCTTCAAGATTTCATAAATGCACCGAAAGTACACTATAGTATTTGATATTTCAATATTTTCAAAACTTTCCAGCATTTCATGAAGACGTTCGACAAACTTTTATCGTAATAAAGTGTAACAATGAATTTTTATTTTTATAAATATAATGGTTATGATAGTATACAAAAAATTTTCCGATTTTATGTTATAAGAGCAAAACTTTATGAAATGTGAATACTTTTATTTATAATATGTAAATTTTCAACGTTTGGCTTACGTGATATCAATTTTTTGATTTTGGACTAATATCCACCATATGAAATAGGGAATCAATTCCTCGTGAATTTCTCTTTCTTGGACATCATTAGATTTGTTTCTTCAAATATTTGCACACATGCGAAACAAAATGGTTTTCCACAGCAAATTTATGTCCACTTGCCCATTATACAAAAATGGATGGCCCAGGTCATGCTAGCATAGTCCAAAAAATAAAAATAAAAATACATACATTAGTCATAATGACAAAAGAATTAATAAAAACCAGATCCATGATTACCGCATGGACGTAGGACTTTTTACTAGTGAGGTGAAAGAAAAATACGGGTTTTTTCAAATTTACAATATGGAGGAAATTGCGACCATAATTACCATGTTAAATTTCAATTAATTTTGTTGAAACCCTGTGATATGCGAAGGGTGATGCTAGGCCAAGCTCACGCATTTGCAAAGAGCCCATACGTTAACGTTTTTATGCATTCCTTACCTTTAGCCAATCAACAATATGTATATATTGCTTTATGGGCAAATGACCAAAAAAAAAAAAAAATGGGGAGAGTTGCATGAAGAAACGCTTGATTGTATTACCTCCCCGGTTCAAAGTAATTTTGAATCGGAGGTTTCATTGATTCCTCTTTTAAAGTCTTATCCGATCTATATGAATGTATTGATTTGTATGGAACTTAAAGAGCTCATTTGAAGTGTTAATAATCTTCAAGTGTTAAACATGAAAGAAATAGTTTTTTGACTGTCACTATATATCTATAATTTCTTTCGAAACATAAAACCATGATTTGTAGATAAGATTTTAATTATCATCAATTACTTTTTCCTGCTAAATGAATGAACTGAACCCCCCACTTTAACGTATTAAATAAGTCAATTCTTATCTTAATTAAATCTTTTATGTCTAAACTAATTAGAGTTATCTTACAAGCTTAATTGCATTTGAATTGCTTTAATTTGCATTGATTGTTTTACGAGATAATCTCGGGTAGAGGCCTCCACGACGTGGGGCCGACCCATTTAATGGACGACATATGGTGCCACGTGTCGTCCGGGTCCCACCACACTCTCCACTTGCGCTTGCGTTCCTTCTTTTTTCACGTCGCGCCCCTGGACTGGTGCCGGCCGTCGTCGGACATGAACGAGAGGGAGTTCCCGATGGCCGACCGCCGCCGCCGGTACTGGTAGAACCTGGAGGGGGCGGCGGCGGCGCCCGGTGGGGCGGTGGAGACGTAGCTGGAGGCCGTGGAGAGGAGGGGCCTGACGGCAGCGGCCTTCTCGTCGTCGAAGGGGAAGGAGATGAGGAGATTCGCCATCCAGGTCGTCGTGGGCGGCGCCGTTTTGGGAGATGAAGGCGGCTGGATGCCGGCGAGGGAGGAGGCATGGAGCTGAGCAGTAAATGCGCAGAAGCGGAGGAGGGAGAGAGAGAGACGGTGGAAGAGAGAGATGATCGCAGAGAGAGAAACCAATGGTGGGATCGAAAATGTTTCCAAGTAAAAAATAAATAAATAGTCGAGAGAAAAATAGATTATTAATATAAGACTTCGAAAAGGGGAAGGTTGATGCGATTAAATTCTTGTATCAATCAAATTGAATATCTTATCAATGAAAAGCAGGCACGAACGTATCTGATTCATAACAAATTTTACGACTAGAATTGGCTGAGCTGGCGCGTGGGGAGAGGAGAGCGACGTATAACCGAAAAGAAAGAGGAAAAAGATTCGGTTGGAGATTTGTGACGGAGAGAGTAAAGATAAAAAGGAGAGTTTTTCACTCCACCCCCCACATCCCGCCGGACATTGGAGCCGCTCGTTGAAACCTCAGGTAGGAGCTCTTTCTCAAAATTCATTTTTTTTTTCTCGAAGATCGTAGCCATCTTGCATAGAAATATTGGTTGATCTGTGCCTAATAATGTCGATTCAATCCTTCATGTGTCGAGACTAAGCCTCAAGCTTGCTGTCCGAAATGCGTATCGTGCATTTGCTAAAATGCCTGAAGGAAGGCCGAGGAATTTTCACGCATAAACTCGAAGCCGATTCAGGTTTGCGTTTATATTCGTCGAATCTTGCTCGATTTCTTTGTATTTTGTCGTGTCTTTGGGTGACTTTGCGATATATTCTCCACCGTCCGAGTTGGTGTGTGCAAACTCAAGTATTTTTTTTTTTTTTTTTTTTTTTTTTTTTTGGGAATGAATGCTTGTGGAGTTACTGGTATAGGTGTTAAAATGGGTCGTGGACCCATTTTTGAAACTCATATTTTATTTATACTGGTCTTTCTACATGGAATGCCAAATATTTCATGCTGATGGTGCTTTCAATAAAGCTTTTTCAATTCCCTAAGATTTTTCTTTTTTTATTTAATTTCCTCAAAAAATCTTGTAGCTGGGGGAGCACACCCCATCATTATTCGACATTTTATGCCAAGTTTCTCACTTTCGGCCTTTTTCCTCCTTCCATGGCTCCTCCGCATTCCGCCTCGACAACAGCGGCCATGGCCTACCCTGCCTCTCATCCTCTGCCGAGCAGACATCAGCCGGATGAACGCGGCGCATCCGACCTTCCTCACCGTCCGCACCGGCCTCGGCCACACGCCTGCCTTTCGAATCCGATGCGAAACTGTTTGGGGACGACTGCTGTGATGTCTATGTTGATGGTGACACCGGCTATTTTCCTGTTCATTTGCATTGTGAACGGACCTCACTACCCCACATTGAGTGTTGCTGCGCTGATCGTGTCCAATCTCACGACCGCTGCACCCAACGGGGCTACTTGGAAAGCCACCTTCTTGGCGGAGAAAGAAGGGAGGTGCGGGAACTTCTTCTTCCGTCAGGTCCAGTGCTTTGTCTACTACCACTGGGACGTAGCGCATACCTTGGCAGTGGCGTCGGCAGAGCCGTTCGAGCTGCGGGGTGGCGCGAGGGCAGTGATAAATGCGCAGATGACGACGACGGAGAGGCCGGAGGAGGAGGAGGAGGTGGTCGAGGATATGGATCGAGAGCGGAGGTCCGTAGGTACGGTGGCCGTCGGGCTGGGCTTGAGGATGCAGGGCAGGTACGTGTTCGGGCCTTGGTGGAAGAAAAGTTTCGACCGCATCGAAGCTCTCTGCGACAACCTAAGGATTGCATTCGCGAATTCCACAACGGAGGGGAGCCTAGTCATCGAACCTAATATAGTAACCGGCGATAGTTCCCCATCCGATAGTTCCCCATCCGATAGTCTTCCATCGTGCTCCTTCGGTGGTGACTGAATCTAGTTTACGATTTTTATTTTTTTTATAAAGTTTTTAGTGATCCAGGAATTAGTGACATTTCTACCACTCTATTGTTAATATATATTGTCTGCGAAGAAGATTATTGCGATTATTAAATATCATATTTCAGTCGCCGCAAATGAAATTTGCAAGCACACGCCTTGTTTTTTTTTTTTTTTTTTGGGGTTAAACACGCCTTGTCGTTTGATGGGCATATAATATTTGAATTAAAATAGACAATGTTGATCAAAGATGTCCTCGATATGTTATAACAAAGACAATATAGAGTTAATAGATTAATTTGGAAGACACATTCACTTATGTTATAACAAAGACGGTATAGAGTTAATAGATTAATTTGGAAGCCAAAATTGTGTACAAAATAAAACCCGAAACCGCTTCAATAAAAATGAAAAATGAAAACTTGCGAGGACAAGGATGCCTTCACAAGCATGACAATATGAAGTACGGGCATATCCAAATTAACATTTTGCTCGTTGTCAAAAGCCTACGCACAGTTCTCATTAATTGCGCTCGTTTTATTACGTGCTAATGCATTTCTGGCCTCTTATTTCTACTTGCCATATTTGTTTTGGATGAAAAATTAAATCCCAAATAAATTCATTGTTCCCCTGAAGCCATCATGGTCAAAGGTAGTTTGGTTAAAAACTGACACCAACTTTCGGAAAATGACTCTGGAAATTAGCAGGCAGGACAAGAATATTGAAGGATCTTTTCTTGCAGAAATGAATTTTACGCTTATGCAAAGGAAAGCTCTGTGAAACAGATCATTATGCCCTACTATTAAAAACAAGCAATTTACTTAAAAACATTTCACGTAGAAGAAAATAAAACAGAGGATGAGCATTGTGGTCATGACAATTTGTATGCACATTCTTTAGGTAAATATGATTCCAAACCCTACCATCCTTTGGAAAGACGTCGATAACATGGACAAATAAGATTCTTTTTACCTAAACACTATCATCCAGATGCTATTAGCTATCTACTAGTTTTCTTGGGCGGCAAGGGAATTCACCAAAAGAAAGTCAAATATATTATACGGATGTCAATTCAGTATTAAACATTTCAATTTTATCAATCTAGCCTTAAATTTTTTTAACAATTCACCAATTGAGTTATTTCATCCAAATTTGATTACGTAGTATGATCGGTGTTAACGTGGACAATATTTGCAATTTTCTAGTTTTCTAATATTTTTATTTTCCCTTTCTCTTTTTATTTATTCTTTTTTTTTTCATTGTGGCCAATGAGGGTTGTGGCATTGCCGCAAGGTAATGAATTTACCTGATCTCTTATATAGACTAAAATAATTCTATGCAATCAATCAACCCCTCAACGAACTTCACCACTATCAGCACCAATTCATCACTAGTTACGAAAAATCAAAATTAGATCCTAAGGACATATCAAAACCAAAATGGCGCACAACATACATCAATTAAAATTACCAATTGACAATGAATATGATTTTATGAGTTTAATTTCAAAATTGATTAATCCTATAATTAAATGCAACCTATTTGAGATGCTAATCTATATTTTTAAGTTTTTCTTCACGAAAGAGCGATTCCTAATACTCAAAACATGCCATGACTGAAGATCGAGCATCGAATCCCATAGATATACAAAGACCTAATCTGTTATGCATAAACCAAATCTATGGTGCATGGATTTGCACGCAGGAAGTGATGACGATGGTCCCCTTTCTTTTTAAACACCAACTGATGATCACATTATTTCTTTCTTTCGCCCTCCTTGATCTTTTCTAATCCAATCTCCTGCTCGCAAAATTTCCTTTCAAAACCCTAAGGCCATTCTCTATATCAGTCTATTGCTTCATCTCTAATTTCACTCCGTCCATCTCTTCTCTTTTCAAACTTCACGCTAAATCTTATATCCGCTTATGATTGTGTTTGAAAAATAATGAACAAATTGAATCAATCTTGAATTGTTCTTGAATTCTAATTTTATTTGAACCCATCTTGACCCAAATCTTGACCAATTTAGAATCAACAAAACAAATAAGGAAACGAGAATTAATTGTCGGACTCTACATATTTGGACGAGATAATTAGCGCCTTTGTGCATTTGAGTTGGTGACACAAGAACGTGTTCTCTGTATAAGAAACGTGTTCTTGGCTGACATTGCGTCCCGCGATCTGTAAAGCAATTTTATTAAATTATTGCTAGTTTATAACAGGATTAGTAAATTTATATGAGAACATTAAACCAATACCAGGTTAGTTTAAAACTCCCTGAAGCTTTAATATTACAATAATACCCGCATTTGTCTCAAACTTGCTATAAAATAAGTGAACAAGAAAAGATTACGTTGCGATTTAGTTAAAAAAAATAGTTAATTTGTAATTTTCCTAATATGTATATAGATATGCCCGATGATGTTGAGGCCATTTAAGGGAACAATATCGTCTGCATTTGATACCATGTTATTTTTTACCCGTAAATTATGATTAGAAGTCAGTTTTGCGATGCTAGATACTGTGATGTTTTTGAGACAAATAGGTTGGGAAAGTTTGCTTAAACCTTGTTTTCAAAAAATCTTAAATCGTTATGACATTTTGAGACAAATAGGGCTAGCATTCGAAAGAGCCAAAAATTTGCTAAGTGGATCGGCTTACCTAGCCCACACGACTTGTTATTTTTATACAATTTCGTTCATTTTCAATTTTTATTTACCTTTTTTTAATAAGTTTTTATATTTTCTCAAAGTAAATGAATATTTAAAACATCGACAAAAATTCGGATGTCAACAAACGCTGACTTTTGAAAAATCATTAATCGAAAGCAAAAGATGATTGAATAGTATAGATCACGGCCTCCCCGAGCATCGACTAGATCACGGCCTTCGACTTGGCCGCCTAGTGGCCGTCATCTGGGTTGGGGTTGGGGTTGGGGTCGGGGTCGAGGCTACGGCCACCAAGTGGCCATCGTTGAGGTCGGGGTTGGGGTCAGAGCCATGGCCGCCGAGCGTAGGGGCAGTCGAGATTTAGGATTTGAATTGGGGGAGACACCAAACGGTTTTTTTTTTTTTTTTATGTGTTAGGACGCTAAAACGACGTCGTTTGAAGGCCTAAGTGATCCAAGGAAACTCCAGTGAGCCACATCAGTATAAGAATTTAATATAAAAAAAAGGCCACGTTGGATTTTCGGCCGATTAGATCGACGTTGGCACCAAAGTGAGCGTTTTTCAAATTTTTTTGCACTTAAGTGATCCAACGAAAACTTTTAGCACCAAAGTGAACGCCGTACACAACTTATAGCACCATTAGTGTACTTATCCCCTTTTTTTCTCTAAAGGAGTTAGGATCGTAGTACTATTGGTATCAGAGCCAACCGGAAGGTATATATAGTCTTTTTAAGATCATACTAAGAGATTAAGAGCCATTTGTTGGCATCTTTCTTGTTTCTACAGAGTGGTCCAAGCCGTAAGTCCCTGAATGGCTGTTAGACCGTTGATTTAGCTCTATAATGGTTTCGAAGAATGAATAGTTCCGATCTCAACTATGAGCTTACTTAGAAGATCTACATCTTCCTCTAGTTCTCTATCACAAATGGACTCAAATCCAAGTCCTATACATAGAGAAAAAGTAAGGATAGAAAATTTCAACAAATCTATAGAGAATTGGAAATTCCTAAAATACAACTTAAGGAAATATACAAACAATCAAAATTGAAATTTTTCAAAAAATCCGACTATGTCATAGCCATTGAAGAAAGAGATATTCCTATTTCTAATTCTTACGAAAAAAATACATCTTTTGAATTAAGAGTCTATTAAGAAACATAAACAAAAATACAATTATATTCATATAGGATTAGTTCAAGTAGAAATTAAACCTCTTACAAAAGAAGGTCTTAATACACCAATTCTCTTAGTTTTACAAGATTCACGTCTCTTGAACTATGATGAATCTATTCTCGGTACCGTGGAGACAAGTCTCTGCAAAGGACCTATACATTTTGATTGTTACCCCAATTTCTCAGTATCCCTCAATGATAAGAACATTCTTAGAGCCCTCACACTCCAAATAAAAACCCATAATTACAAAGTAGTAGATGGATCCATTCCTTTAGCTCTTGTCTATAGGATCCATTACAAAGCCATGGCCTCCACCTTTGGAGAAAATGCTTTCAAATATAGTCCACGAGGAGAAACACTTCTCCTCCAAATTGACATTTCTAGAGCAAATACAACAATTCCAAGGTCTATTAACTGGAATCAAGTCACTCTACCTGAACAATGGAAATTAGAAAACCAAATTCCTCAACAAATTGTTCAAAATACTAGTCCGACCAATGTTATTCAACATCCAGAATGAAGGGTCACAATTAGGTTTCCCAAAAGATCTTTTGATTCAAGATCTAGTCCTTCATTTCATTCATCCTATTCAAGATCAGTAGATTTAAATCCCAATCTCCCACCTATAATTACCATTCCTCCAAGTATGTATAGAGTTAATTCCATAAAAGATATTACACCTTTACCTCCTACCACCAATAGAAATAATCATGAGACACCATCTGAACCAGAAATTAGTGGTTTAGATAATAGATCAGGGATTTCTAGGCCAGTTTACCAACAGAACCGGCTTGAACTAGTTCTAGAAAACATAGATTCTCCTCATCATTCTCCTACTTATTCACAAATGATAGATGCTGAGCTTAATGTTTTAGAAAAATATTTTGAATCAAACAAGGCATTCCTTAATAAAGAATTTAATTTTGAAAAAAACAAACAAATCAGAGTGTGGCACCCCGAAGCGCCCAAGGTCACCACATCTTACCAAAGAAGAACCCTAGTTCCCAGGCATTTTTTTTTTAAACGGTCCCAGCGCATCTTATTTGTGGAAGCATAATCGAGTCTTACTAATTCCCCCTTCAACAACCATGATACAATAGCACACCACTAACATCTTAAGAAAAGATAAAGCCTAGACACTTTTATTTACATATTTCATGATGGATTTCCTTAGGTCAATACATCAAAAGAAAGGCCAAGACTTGTAGCTCCACTCGGCCATAACCCCAAAAAGAGACACTCGACCCACTATGTCTATCGTGCAAGATCCCCCATCAACTAGTGTCGGCTATTTCCCAAAAAGTTGCAGCTCCTACTCTTCACAAACGGGCCGTCACACCCATCCCGGTGCATCAAGCGGTGGCGGCGGCAGCATCCCACGCATCACTTCATTTCGACGAACATGAACGGATATGAACTCCTGAATGACAGGGCCCTCAGCCAGGCCCACGTCATACATCACTATCGCACGAACCCGAATAAACGTAAGACCAAGGATGGTGGGACAATCGATCTCCACACACTCGACCTCCACATCCGAAGGAAGGCCATAAAAGATGCCCCGTGTGACAGCAGGGAGCGGCATCTCTCTAATCTAAAATGTTGGTCTCCGAAGGGGTGAGTACAACCACTTAGCAGGTAAAAAACCAATAAACCACTCAATGTATCATACCATACAATCATCACAACCATAGCAAAACACATGTCATTCAAGCATCCATGCACAATTTACCTTAATATCATGCACATGTCATCATACCGCAATACATACATCATCATATAATCATCACCATCATGTCGTACACTTACCATCATCATGTCACATGTACCATCATGCCATAGGTGCACATACATCCATGCACTAACCATCATCATGCATCAATGCACTCATCATCATCATATCACATGTACCATTATGCCATAGGTGCACATACAAGCATGCACTCACCATCATCATGCATCCATGCACTCATCATCATCATGTCACATGCACTCATCATCATCATATCACATGTACCATTATCATCACAGGTGCACACACATCCATGCACTCACCATCATCATGCATCCATGCACTCATCATCATCATATCATATATGCCATTATCATCATCTCACATTTCTCTTTCTCGGGACCAATGTTTGCATCCCACGTTTATCACTCGCACCCAATCCTGGCATCGCGAGAACCCTCCGACACAATACCTGCCGAGCATCCGGCACAATACCTGCCAGGCATCTCGCACCCCAACTAACATTGCGAGGCATCCCCCGGCACAATACTTGCCAGGCTTCCAACTCCCCCACGCTCCGGGCATCTCGAAACTCCTGAGGACCCTCCGGCATTCAGCCATTTAAGGCCACCGGGCAACCGGCCTTTACCCTTCTAGTCAGGCATCTCGACACTCCTGGGGCATCATCGGCGCACACCTCCGATGGCCTTCTCACTTATCTTAGTTCACATTTTCAATTATAACTCAATTTTAACATGGCATATAATGTGATGGCAAACAAGACTATTTTCATCATTTTAATTCTTATATGCATTTCCAATCATCATCATACATGCAGCAAGATACAACCACAAATGACAATACAATCCATGGGGTCCATACAACTTAGAATAGTCCATATATCATGCCTTTTTTGAAATTTACTAAATTCCAGCTTGGTCAAATTTAGAAAATATTTAAATTAAATATCCATATGATTTTCAAAAATCATGAAATCAGGACATGTGATAGACAAGACAAAAAGATAGCAATTTCATGAAGAACACATGCTCAAAAGAGTTTCACACAAGAAGATATAGTTCACACAAATACAGCATGTAAATTCGGATAAAATCAGATTGCGTAGTTCTTGAAATATTTCGATTAAAATACTCGAACGACCTCCAAAAATTATGAAATTTTACCAGGTTGTATTCAAGACCTTAAGGTAGATTTTTCATGAATACATCTAGGCTAGATTCGTTCTAGATAATTTTCTATAGACGCTCGAAGTTACTGTTCCTAGTAGCGAACAGTCCAGTGTGGCTATCTCCGAAATATCAAGGTTTCGCCTACTTATATTTCTTCGTTTCCTCTGAAATTTTGATATGTTTTGCCCCAAGAGGTCCCCTACAACTTTCATTAAGAGATCTAAGTGATATTATCAAAGAATAGTCACCATATAGGTCTAAGAAGTCTCGGGTGTCCAGTACCGTATTTCCAGATTTACCATCTTCAAAAGAAAATCGTTTCACTAGGCTACACTTGCTTATTTTACCTCAAATTTGAGTATGTTAGTATTTAGGATGTTCTCTACAACTTTCATGAAGAAGTCGAAGGGAGATTCTCGGTAAAAAGTAACATGCAACCCACAAAACCACCAAGAGGTCAACCAAGCAGTTCCAGATCTAGTGTCCTCGTAGGAGAAGGGTTTCCCCCGCTAAAACTCAGTATTTTTGTCTCAAATTTTATTATGTTGTACTTTGAGATGTTGTCTAAAACTTTCATGAAGGAGTCGAAGTCAAAATCCAACTCGAAACATGCATGCAAGCCTCTACAAATTTCTGGGTCAGGCGGTATACACGAAAACAGCAAGCTATTTCAAGAACAAAGCACACTAGCTTCGGTTTCTCACTCCTAAACACCCAAGATTCAACACCATTCCAAACACACATGCAAAACACACATGCAAGAGTAGAAAATGGATCCTAAGTTGCCTCTAAGATCAAGCGAACGACAGCACACGGGCGGGCGATCGGACGGCAACGGGCGGACGAATGGCGAGCGGCTCCTTCTTCCTCTCTCGGTTCCTCTCTCTCTCTCGGCAACCCTCTCTCTCTCTCTCTCACTTGGACGACAGCCCCCCTTCAACCGGCCACTCTCTCCCTCTTATTTCCCCTAAATCCCATCATTAGCAATCATGAGAAGCCACCCACAATAGCCAATGCATGGAGTCTTCTTTTTGCCATTTGGCAAGACATGCAAGATGGGCTTGGGAAGAAGTGGGCCGGCCTCTCCCCCTTGTGGCCGACGACAGCTCCTCCTTGGGCTTCAATGGGCCGGCCATTTGGCCCACCAAAGTCCATACTCTTGGGCCTAAGGCCCAAGCCTAATTAAACCCCAAATTTTACTTTTACTAATTCATCTTTAATTCTTTCTTTCATAGATTTCAAGTTTTAAATTTCACATGGCCAAAATCTTGTAACAATTAATCCATAGGAATTAAATCTATGAGGTGCATAGCCAAGAATAAATTCTTCTCATTTATTTATCCTATAATACTAATTTTTAATAATTCATGAACACAAAGATATAACACTTGGTATTAAGAGAAAACCAATGGCTAAAGCATAAACCATAGGTAATTTCATTACTTAATCATGGGCTTTGATTCATCTAGAGGTTGCCTTGAATTTTGGGATGCCACACAGAGAATGGTTCTTCAAAACCTTTGCTGATAAAGCAAAAGACATCAAGCAAAAGTATTACGACTACCTATATGAATATGAAGTTCATATATTTTTCTTTGATCGGTTAGAAGAACAATTCCTCGAACCAAAAGAAATAGTTGTTTTAGATCATCATTATAAGTTGAAACTTGATAATGGTGAAACCATAGAATCCAATCATCCACCTCTTAGGAGAATAAGAATACAACATGGAGATAGCGAGGTAACAGCTACTTCTTTTAGGCTTCTAAACAAAGGAGACTCTTTTTACACTCGCAAAGTTATTGAACAAAACAATTATACAAATTAACATTTGGTAACCGTGGAAAAACAATTGAATAGGATAAAATCCACCATCCAAAATCCTACCCAACTTATCACAAGTCAACACACTCAAAAAACCCATTTTTAAGGCTTTTGAATTTCCTGAAAATCTTAGTCCTGAGTTTGCAAAAGTTATAGAACAGAAAAAAAAAAAAAAAAAAAACACTTTTAGGAAAATCAAAGCTAGAACCTACACCTATATTAGACACCCCTAAATTTCAAGGACTTATTATCAACAATACTCCAAACCGACTTACTATTAGTACCTTGACTAAACCCTCTGGTGACTCTGATAATGAATCATTTGCTAAGGTAAATAGACTCAATTGGAGACAACCTCAAAAACTTTATTATAGTAGAGCCACCCCACCAGACATTGTCTAAGAAGAATCATCACAAAAAAAATACATAATAAATACTCTCTTGATGCTATTTATGAATGGATTGTTGATGGTGTAGCCGAAGCTAATATTATGAACATACTAAACAACATGGTGATGCTTGCTAATGCCTACAAAACATAGCAAGATGTTTCTAACCATGCTGTTGCTAATCTTTTAGTAGCCAAATTTACTGGATAACTAAAAGGTTGATGAGATAACTACTTGACCGATGAACAAAAAACACAAATTTTAACTGCTTATAAAATAGATGACTTTGGCAAACGCATGGATGATGATCAAGGACATCTCATCCAAGATGCAGTGAATACTCTTATTTATTCCATTTCACAACACTTTATAGGAGATTCTTCACATATTAGGGATAGAAACCAAGACCGCATTTCCAATATGTGATGCAAATCCTTAGGGAGATTTAGAGAATACAAAGAACTTTTCCTTCAAAGGGTTCTTATTAAACCCGATTGCAATCAACCCTTTTGGAAAGAAAAATTCTTAGTTGGTTTACCCCAAATTATAGGTGACCAAGTTAGAGATAAAATTAGAGAAAAATACAGTGGCCAAATTCCTTATGATCTACTTTCTTATGGAGAAATAGTCTCTTACATTTATAGGCAAGAAACACAAATGTGTAATACAAACAAATTATTGAAACAACAGCACTCTTTGATACAGGGGCTGATCTCAATTGTATCAAAGAATGCCTTGTTCCAATAAGATACTTCAATAAAACCTCTGAATCCTTAAAATCAGCCTTAGGAGACAGATTAAATATTCAATACAAATTACCAGAAGCCTTAATAGTTAAAGACCAAATGTCTTATAAAACATCTTTTCTTTTAATTAGAAATATGAGGCAACAAGTAATCCTTGGAACACATTTCATACAATTAATTCAACATTTTACAGTTACTAATGAAGGTATTGAAACTCATGCTCTAAACAGAAAAATCACCTTTAACTTCATAACAAAACCATAGAAAAGGAGCTTAAATATTTTACAAGAACACTCTATTTCAGAAATAAATTGCCTAATAAAAGACAAAGAAAACCAGCTTGAATTCTTAAAAGAATATTTATAATTCAAAATAATAAAAGAGAATCTTATAAAACCAAATACCATAGAAAAGATAGCTTCCCTACAAAAACACATAGAAAAGATTATATGCTCTACTTTACCCAATATTTTTTTGAAAAAAAGAAGCATATCGTTGATTTACATTATGAACAAGATTTTTCTGAAAATAAAATACCTACAAAAGCCCGCCCGACACAAATGAATCAAGAAGTTTTGAAATTTTGCCAAACAGAAATACAAGATCTCTTAAATAAGAAACTCATAAGAAAGAGCCAATCACCATAGAGCTGTTCTGCTTTCTATGTCAATAAAAATGCTGAATTAGAAAAAGGAGTTCCCAGATTAGTTATTAATTATAAACCTCTAAACATGGCCCTTAGATGGATAAGATATTCAATACCTAATAAAAAAGATTTGCTAAACAGATTATGTAGATCAAAAATATTTTCAAAATTTGACATGAAGTTAGGATTTTGACAAATACAAATCAATGAAAAGGATAAATACAAAACAGCTTTTACTGTCCCTTTTGGTCAATACGGATGGAATGTTATGCCATTCGGCCTTAAAAATGCCCCTTCAGAATTCCAGATAATCATTAATGAAATCTTTAATCCTTATTCAAAATACATTATTGTTTACATAGATGATGTTTTAGTTTTCTCCTCTAATATAGAACAACATTTTAAACATTTTTCTACTTTCATAAAAATAATCATATAAAATGGTTTAATAGTATCTCCTACTAAAATTGCACTCTTCCAGACCAGGATTAGATTTCTAGGTCATTATATCCATTTAGGCACCATAACTCCCATAGAAAGATCAATCTCTTTTACTGACAAATTTCCGGATGAGATTGAAAACAAAACTCAACTACAAAGGTTTTTAGGTAGACTCAATTATATTATAGATTTCTTTCTCAATATAAATATTCTTTGCAAACCTTTACACCAAAGGTTACGCAAGGATCCTCCGCCATGGACTTTAGTCCATACAGACATCGTCAAACAAATAAAGATTCATGTGAAAGAAATACTATGCTTATACTTAGCCGACCCATTTGCTTTCAAAATAATAGAAACAGATGCTTCAGAATTAGGATATGGTGGCATTCTCAAACCAGTCAATAATAACAAAAAACAAGTTGTTCAATTTATCTCAAAACATTGGAATTCCACCCAACAAAACTATTCGACAATCAAAAAAGAAATACTTGCTATAATTTTGTCCATATCAAAATTCCAATGAAATTTATTGAATCAAAAATTTCTCTTGAGAATTGATTGCAAATCAGCCAAGTACATTTTACAAAAAGACGTACTAAACATTACATCAAAATGGAATTTTGTCAGATGGCAAGCCATACTTTAAGTATTTGATTTTGACATTGAATTTATAAATGATTCTTCAAATTTATTACCTAATTTTCTCACAAGAGAATTTTTATACGGGATACCATCATGCCAAGACCCAAAAGAGATAAAGGCAAACCTATTGCCAAAACCTCCAATACACCACCAAAACCAACAGGCTTGACACCTATCAAGTCATGGCTCCAAATGACAGAAAACAATCAGTCGTTCCTACAACAACATCCAATACCAAATACATCGTCAAAAAAAGAACCCATACTAGCCCTAGCCCAGCTAGCTGCCATATTACCCAAAGAAACACTAGAGTTACTTGCCCAATCTTTACAAAAAAAAACAGTAAAGAAAGAGTCATCTAGTGCCATTGCGGTAAGCAATAATCTCTCCCCACTTGCTACACAAAAACAATCGGAATATAAAATAATTTCGAATGAGATGGTCATTAGACCATAGGCAACCCTTCATTCTCAAAAATCAAAGTTTTTCCCCAAAACATCTTTTCAAAAAATACTGACTATGGAGGATGGATTCTTCAACGAAGATCCAATCAAATTTGCAAAAAACATCTTTTTAAAAAAATTGGCTTTTCAAACCACACAATACAAATAAAACCCTTGCTTATTATAAGCAAATTCTAGTGGAGACAGAATCGGCAAGGTTCACTCACTTTGCTGACAAAAATAATATAGAAAACATCATATACTCCACTATATCCATCAGTAAAGTCATACACTCCTCACACTAGGGAGCTTTACTTCATACACCCAGAAAATTCCAAACAAGACTTACCTAAAGCCTACCACACTCCTCATCATATACCTACTGGGACTACCAACAAGCTTGGTGAAATGTTTTCTTTAAAAAAAATACAAATTTCCAACACACTTGGCTAGTATTCTTCAAAGACAATTTCCCAAGACAAAACCTACCAAACTGGTTTGACTCCTAAGTCGATCAAGGTACCAAATATTTCATAAATACTTTGTACCAACACCACATGATACAAGGTTCCCATGCCTTATGCATTTTTTCATAATATTCAAAATCTCATGGGTAACAGCTTGGAAATTTGAATACAATACATCTACCAAACCGAGTGTACTAGTACTTGTCCGAAAATACAAAACAAAATGGTGTGATGAATTCAAATACCATGAACAAGGGTTCGAAGCTACAGTTATAACTTGGCTAAATAGTCAGAAAACCCAACTAACTATAGTCCCGTCAAATACATCATTTTTACAAGAAAAATCCATAACAAGTGCAGCACTTGCTGCAGTTTAGAGCATGGAGGAATACTGCAATATTCTCAGAATAATGTTCTCAGAAGCGGAAGAATCACAATGTGGATCTTACAAATCACAAGACAATCAAGACGAATCCTCACAATCACATCACAGTGGAAATACCAATGAAGATGACTGCTACGGGATCAGCTTAGATAGAAATTAAAGACAAAAGATCATATGCCAACACTGTTGCAACGGCGCAAAGTCTATACACTGTAGCAAGATAGACATACAACGTTCACTATTCACTATTCACACAGTACTGTTCACTTTACACTGTTCAGCACTATAGCACCTCCTATAAATACACTCTCTCAATACTTAGGGGACTCGAATTTTTTTTCAGATTTCACTTCTCTCTTCTTCCTCATCATCCTCTTGTAAACCCTCATCCTTTCAAGCCTCAAGCTTTCTTACCTTGTACCCCCGGTTACGAAGTAAGTTTGTTTTCAAATACATTTAACATAGTTTATACTGGGTTAACAACTTACATAATAGTTGGTTAACCATTTCTTGTAATATAAACATCAATACTCCCTAGAGTGCGGATTACCGCCCTAGTAGATGACTTGATACTTTAGTTTCTGTACTTTTTAATACATGTAATTTTCATTTCATATAATACAAGTTCATACCACCTTCATGGTTGGTTTTTGTTTATGTATACTCTTACTTTATATTTTATATATTGCTTTTGCTCTTTACATTATTTTTAATTCTCAAGATTTCATTTAGTTTTTATACTATTCTAATATTTCCCTTATAGATCTGTTAGTCTCTTATACTTCCTTTTTCTCTCATATAGTATATATATATAATTTTTTTATATAGAGAAAACCTTAAAATAAACAACATCAACAACATTAAACAGCTATTTAGTGAGGAGTTCAAATAATTTTATATTGTTCTTTAATAACTTAGGTTTTTAATGTATTTTACGGTGTTAATAGTCATAATTTATGAAGGAGGAAAATATTTTTGTGAGGAGTCCTCACGGCGTCCAAAAATGCACCTTATGGCATCCTCATCTAGTATTCATTCTTTTCTATCTGATTTGTCCTCTTAGTTTTCAATTTTCCAAAATCGAAAGAAACAATTTCTCCGCTCGCCACTCAACACTCACCTCGCTCGCTTTGGGTCACTCGTGCCGCTCGCCGCTCGATGTTCGCTTGGCTTGTTACTTCCCGCTCGATATTCGATGCTTAATCTATTCGATGCTCACCTCACTTGACCCTCATCGCTTGCCTTTCTTAGTTGACCTCGCTCATCATCGAACCCATTGTGTCGATACAATCCCCGGTTGCTCTTTCAAGGGGTACAAAAAATGAAATATAAAATTATTGGTTGGTTTTGGGTTGACCTTGAAACCAGACCGAACTTATTGGGTCAGTCCGGTCCTCAATTGCTTTTTAAAGGAGTACAAAAAATGAAATAAAAAATTATCGGTTAGTCCTGGATTGATCCTGGAACCAGACCGAACTAGGTCGGTCTGGTCCTCGGTCCCAAGCTCAATAGGGTCGGTCCTCGGTTTCAAAAATTGAGAACTAGCATTGTGCAGGTTGGTCCTAGGGTTAGGTAGTAAATCGACCCAACCCGAACCATGCTCTCCCCTACTCAAAACATGCCAACCATGACTGAATTTCGAGCATCAAATCCCGTAGATATACAAAGACCTAATCTATTATGCATAAACCAAATTTATGGTGCATGGATTTGCACGCAGGAAGTGATGACGATGGTCCCCTATCTTTTTAAACACCAACTGATGATCAGATTATTTCTTTCTTTCGCCCTCCTTGATCTTTTCTAATCCAATCTCCTGCTCGCAAAATTTCCTTTCAAAACCCTAAGGCCATTCTCTATATCAATCTATTGCTTCATCTCTAATTTCACTCCGTCCATCTCTTCTCTTTTCAAACTTCACACTAAATCATATATCCGCTTATGATTGTGTTTGAAAAATAATCAACAAATTGAATCAATCTTGAATTGTTCTTGAATTCTAATTTTATTCGAACCCATCTTGACCCAAATCTTGACCAATTTAGAATCAACAAAACAAATAAGGAAACGAGAATTAATTGTCGGACTCTACATATTTGGACGAGATAATTAGCGCCTTTGTGCATTTGAGTTGGTGACACAAGAACGTGTTCTCTGTATAAGAAACGTGTTCTTGGCTGACATTGCGTCCCGCGATCTGTAAAGCAATTTTATTAAATTATTGCTAGTTTATAACAGGATTAGTAAATTTATACGAGAACATTAAACCAATACCAGGTTAGTTTAAAACTCCCTCAAGCTGTAATATTACAACAATACCCGCATTTGTCTCAAACTTGCTATAAAATAAGTAAACAAGAAACGATTACGTTGCAATTTAGTTAAAAAAAATAGTTCATTTCGTAATTTTCCTAATATGTATATAGATATGCCCGATGATGTTGAGGCCATTTAAGGGAACAATATCGTCCGCATTTGATACCATGTTATTTTTTACCCGTAAATTACTATTAGAAGTCAGTTTTGCGATGCTAGATACTGTGATGTTTTTGAGACGAATAGGTTGGGAAAGTTTGCTTAAACCTTTTTTTTCAAAAAATCTTAAATCTTTATGACAATTTGAGACAAATAGGTCTAGCATTCAAAAGAGCCAAAAATTTGCTAAGTGGGTCGGATTACCCGGCCCACACGACTTGTTATTTTTATACAATTTCGTTCATTTTCAATTTTTATTTACCTTTTTTAATAAGTTATTATATTTTCTCAAAGTAAATGAATATTTAAAACATCGACAAAAATTCGGATGTCAACAATCGTTGACTTTTGAAAAATCATTAGTCAAAAACAAAAGACAATTGAATAGTATACATGTCTATTTTCATTAATAATAAAATACTTTTCACGAAATTAACACCACGCAGCTACAGAGATTTGCGAATTGGTGAAAAAAGGTGGAGGGAGAGGAGATGATGAAGACAAGTCCGAGTCAAAAAGCCTTCTTGATAAATTTATATTCCGCCATCCTCATGTACTTAAAATTGCCGTCCTTGTTTCAAAATGAGACGAACCCAAAAAAGATTTGATTCAATTGGAGGACTCACGTGTCTTATAATTGAAGAATTGTTCCTATTTCTCCTCCTCCTCCTCCTCCTCCTCCTCCTCCTCCTCTTCTTGTTTCCCATTTCTCCTCCTCCTCCTCCTCCTCCTCTTAATTTTTGGGGTCTTCTGGTTTCCTAGATCCAACGCTTGAATATCACATGTTCTTTAAAAAAAAAAAGGAAAATGCCACTAATTTGGTACGTGGTTTCTTAGAGAAGGTGTTACATGTTGATTGTTTTACGAGAAATATCGGGTAGGCCTCCAAGACGTGGGGACGACTCATTTAATGAACGACACGTGGCGCCACGTGTCGTCCGGGTCCCACGACACTCCTCTCTGACCTCTCACATCCTCTCTTCACTGCGCTTTTTTGGGTCAGTAACTCTCCATTTTCACCTCGCGCCTTAGGGACTGGTGCCGGCCGTCGTCGGACATGGACGAGAGGACTTCCGTTGGCGGACCGCCGCCGCCGGTGCTGGTAGAACCTGGAGGGGGCGGCGGCGGCGGCGCCCGGGAGGGCGGTGGAGGCCATGGAGAGAAGGGTCCTGACGGCGAGGGCCTTCTCGTCGTCGAAGGGGAAGGAGATGAGGAGATTCGCCATCCAGGTCGTCGTGGGCGGCGCCGTTTTTGGGAGATGAAGGCGGCGGGATGCCGGCGAGGCAGCGAGGGAGGAGGCATGGAGCTGAGCAGTGGATGCGCTGTCAGGGACTCAGAATCCGTTTTTGGGTCGATCGGAGATGGAGTATCGTCACTGTTCCGGCAGAAGCAGAAGCGGAGGAGAGAGAGAGATGATCACAGAGAAAGAAACCGATGGGTGAAGTCTGCGCGTGGATGACCGAAAACGGAACAGTCAGCGTGCCACTACGTGAGGGAGCAGTGAGCAACGGAGCGAGTGACCGAAGCGGACCCCGTGGTAACCGCCTAGAATTTGGCCTGAGCTGGCGCGTGGGAGAGCGACGCATAACCGTAAAAGGAGGAGGAGGCTCGACGATCGCTCAACAAAAAGGAGGAAAAAGATTTGTGACGGAGAGAGTTTTCGCTCCACCACCCACATCCCGCCGGTCACTACCTCCCTTGGAAGCCGCCCCGGACGTCGGAGCCGTTCGTTGAAACCCCAGGTAGGAGCTCTTTCTCTCGACACCCCCCGATCTCAAAATTCATTTTTTTTTTCGAAGATCGTAGCCATCTTGCATAGAAATATTGGTTGATCTGTGACTAATAATGTCGATTCAATCCTTCGTGTGTCGAGACTAAGCCTCAAGCTTGCTGTCCGAAATGCGTATCGTGCGTTTGCTAAAATGCCTGAAGGAAGGCCGAGGAATTTTCGCGCATAAACTCGAAGCCGATTCAGGTTTGCATTTATATTCGCCGAATCCTGCTCGATTTCTTTGTATTTTGCTGTGTCTTCGTGTGACTTTGCGATATATTCTCCACTGTCCGAGTTGGTGTGCGTGGATTCAAGTTTTTTTTTATTTTTATTTTTCTGGTTCTTTTGGGAATGAATGCTTGTGGAGTTACTGGTGGTTGTCCAGCGTCAGTGAAAGTTGCAGAAGAAGAAGAAGAAGAAGGCGTGAGGTTGAAGATGGAGTACAAAAAGACAAAAAACAATAAAAGAAAAGAGAGAAAAAGCAAAAAAAAAAAAAAAAAAAAGGGCCGGAGTAGAAAGATAGAGAATTTAAATAGGTTTTGGGCTTTTAACTGTAGGCTGGGCGTAAAAAAAAAAAGTGGTGGGCCTCGAGCTTGCTCTTTTTCTGGGTTGGGATAGGTTGTGGTTAGAATTAGAAAATGAAATTGGGCCGGAGGTTTGACGCCTTTCTTTTTGAAAAATGTAAGTGGGCCTTTTGATTAACTCTGAGTGGGCCGGAATTAAGACAGTCTAGTTTTTCAGTCCAACAGGCTCGAATTCTTTTTTAATATTAAAAATAGTAAAAAATGAATAATAATAATAATAATAATAATAATAATATTTATTATTATTATTATTATTATTATTATTATTATTAAAAATTTTGAAAATAAAAATTTAGAAATTCAAAACATGATAAAAATGTTTAAAAATTTTAGGAAAGAGGGAGAGAGCGGACTAGAGGTCGCGAGATTCGACCTCTAGTCTGCTCTCTCCCTCTTTCCTCCTTGAAGTTGCGCCTCTTTGAACCACGACGTCGGTGAGCTTGAGTCTCACGAGATCTCGACAAGGCTTGAGCCTTGCCTAGCTGTCGTCAGCGCCGCCATGATGGCCACCAACCATGGAAGGAGGAAAAAAGAAAGAAAAAAGAAAAATAATTGAAATATGAAAAATAATTATAATTTTGATTTTTATATAAAAAACATTTTTATAAAGGTAAATAAGGAAAGATTGTGTGGGGCTTGGGTTGGAAATTTAGAAATGGCTCTAAGGTTCTAACCCACTTAATATTTTAAATGAGTTGTGACTCATTTTCGACACATTTAAATCAGATCACTTCTTTTATCCATTTTTAGCTGGGTTTTTAAAAGCCTTTGACCCATATACACTCTGACACTCTCTCTCCTCTGCTCTCCTCTACAAACTGTCTCTCTCTCTCTCTCTCCACATTCTTCGTTCCATTGTGGTGAGAACAAAAATCATAGATTGCTTCCATATGCTCTTCCCTCTCCTCTTCTCTCCCTCCTCCGCTGGTTGCTTCCATCTCCCCCCACCTTGAGAGACCACCTGACGTTGACACTATCGACGCTCCTCCGCCTCCATAGGTTGCCTCTGTCACCCTCGACACCAACGCCAACGCCCTCGAACCCGACACTAACGCCGACGCCAACGCCAACGCCAACGCCCTTGCCTCCCTCTCACGATCTCTAGTCCACTCTCTCTGTCTTTCCTCCTCAAAGTTGCGCCTTTCTTCCAGTGAACCACGACGCCGACACCTCTCTGTCAGATGCCTACGTTGCCCCCAACTCCGACACCGATGCCTTTGCCTCCACCTTCGCCCCTGACGCTAATGCCGACATCGATGCCCTTTCGTTTACCTCTCGCGACCTACTCTCCATGGTTCTTGCTATTACGATGGAGCGGAGGTCGTGAGAGGTAGGCGGAGGGGTGTCAGCGTCGGCGTTAGGGGCGGAGGTGAGGGTGGAGGCGAAGGCAGAGGCGTCGGAGTCGGGGGCAACAGAGGCAACCAGCGGAGAGGCGTCAGCATTGTGGTTCACCAGAAGAGAGGTGCAACTTCAAGGAGGAAAGAGAGAGAGAGAGCGGACTAGAGGTCGCAAGAGAGAGGGCGGGGCGTCGGTGTCGGTGTCGGGTTCGGCGTAGGCAAGGCGGAGGCGGAGGCGGAGGTGTCGGCGGAGGCGGAGGCATCGGTGGCGTCGAAGTCGAGGGCGACGGAGGCAACCTGTGGAGGCAGAGGCAGAGGAGCGTCGGTAGCGTCGGCATCAAGGTGGTCTCTCAGGGTGGGGGGAGATGGAAGCAACCAGTGGAGGAGGGGAAGAGCATACGGAAGCAATGATTTTTGTTCTCACCTCAACAGTAACGGAGAACGAGGAGAGAGAGAGAGAGAGAGAGAGAGGAGGGAGAAGGTCTACAAAGGAGAGAGAGCGTCAGAACGTATGTGTAGAGAGGTGAGCGATGTGACATCCCGATTTTTCCAATTCTATTTTCAATAAATTGAGACGGGGATTTCGTTGGTACGCATATAATTCCTTTCCTTGAGTCGGCCACTCAACTATCGGGTGAAGCCGTTAAGAGTTTCTAATGCATCGGACTTGAGAATTTGACCAGGAAGCGACCTTTCGACCGAGCTAATCTGCAAGGGTCATTACGGCACGATTAAAATCGATTAGAGATCGGAGATAGGTCGGCTCGACGAGGCATGTGATCGGGTGTGGGTGATTCCATCAGATCGCACAATTCTTGTCGATCGGCATTGGACCGACTTTTCTATCGATTGGGTACCCTGTGTTCGTATTTGAAATCTTGAGATTTACCTCGACAACCGAAAGTCGCCAATGTTTCAAAAATGTACATTGTGGCTTGAGATGATCAACCATGGTCAAATGCATGAAAATTTACGAAGGCTACCCGGTAGGTTGGGGCGCGCTAGTATCATGCCAAAGTGAAATTAAGTGAAATTGAGATCGAATTCGGGAATTGGAAGTCCGGGTGTGTCACAAATCATTTCAGGATCATTGAATCATCTTTGGAAGATTTTTCATGCAAGCCGAGTTTTTCAGCAATTAAATCAGAAAATGGCTAATTTGGCTCGAGAAATTAGTAGGCCCGCTTTTGGTCGTACTTTTGGGACTCAAGTTGATTCTATGGACAAGTGAAGATGTAAATTGAAGTGTGGTGACATTGAGTTAATTTTATGGACTTCAATTTGATTCAATTGGTAGAGAATTGATGAGAATTGAAGAAATTGGATGTACAAGAATTGGACCGGCGGAAAATGGAATTGAACCCATTGGAGTATGGTTGTAGGAGTTTTGAGTGAGTGGAGTATGACACCATGTGATGTCATGGTGGTGGGCCATTTTGTGGGTTAAAGAAAAAGGAAAAGAAAAAAAAAAATGGTCCCATCTCTCTCTCTCTCCTCCTTCTCTCTCCTCCCTCTCTTCTTCCTCTCTTCCGTTGGTTTTCCTTCATCTTCTTTGTGCGAAAGACCAAAAAATTTCAGAGAAGGAGCTGCAGCCATGGTCGTCCGCTCTTGCTCGCACGTCGCCGCCGCCGCCGCCGCCTCTCCGTTCGCCGTCCGCCGCTCCGCCTCGGCCCGCGTCTCTAGCCCTCCGTCCGGTTTGTTGTTCGGAGCCGAGCTCGCCGTCGCCAAGGTCGCCGTGACGCTTGCCGGAGCTCCGCTCGGCCCATCCAAGCCCCGCCGGTCCTCCTCCGCCAGAACTGGCGCCGGATCCGCCCATTCTCGGCCTCAAACCGCCATGGACAGCAGCTGTAGAAAATGGGTTTCTTAGCCCCTTCGTGGCCCGTTTTGGCCGCCTTCCCGAGCCTGGATGCTCGGCCCGCTTTGAGGAAAGTCGATCCTCGCGTCGTCCCCGTCATTTTGGTCTGCTCGGCTCGCTAATCCGGTGAGTTTAACTCACTAAATCTTGATTAGAGGGTTAATGATGCCCTAAGTGTGCTTAGTCTAAGTTAAGTAAGATTAGGTTGGTAGATTAAGTTGTTTAATTAAAGTTAAACATGTTTAGTTTAAGGGTTAAGTAAGTTTATTTTTAAAATAAACCTTGATGTGACTTAAATGGATTTATTTATGATTTAAATAAATGTTTCGAAATTGTTGGATTATTTAATAATAAATCACATTCCGAAATTATTAAAAATATTATTATTTAAAAAAATGAAAAAATTATTTTGACCCCGGTTGCTCAGAATTTCGTGCCGATCGCTGCCGTGTAGTCGGATTTTGAAATTGATGAATGGATATTATAAATTGAGCGTGGATCGTGAAAAATATGGATATTATTATTATATTAATTTTCGGAATAAATTTAATTATTTAATAAATTCGAAAAATTATTTTTGGACCCTAAATTCTTAGAATTTCGTGCTGATCGCTGCTGTGCCCTTAGAATTTGAATTTGATGAATGTATGTGGCAAATTGAGTGTTGATTGTGATAAATATGAATTTTATTTATAAAAATCCAAGTGTTGGGTTTTGATACAAAAATTGGATTTTAATAATTATATTAAATAGTGAGGTTTTAAAAAGTGAGATATTGGCTTTTTGATTCGAAATTAGCGTGTCCCCACACACGTGAGTAATTTATGGAATGTTTTTAATATGAAGAAAAATGGCCGGGATCACTATTTTAAGGGAAGCATTGATTGAAATATAAAGTGTCTTGGGGCCGAGTATGCTTTGGTTTGTGTGATAACTAAGAGGAATCGTCCCGGGCTGTTGAGCCGGACTTGCCCCTATATGGGATGCCCACACAGTGGTTGTGGGTCGCAGTTGATTCTGGGCCCATGCTCCTTCGGGAACGCCGTCGATGTACTGACGAAGCCGCGCTCCAAGGTGGGGAGGCGATGCCTGGCTATATGCTAGTAGATAGCCGAACAACGAGTAGGCTATGCCCTTGTGTGGCAGCGAATAATAATTGGAATGAGTACTAAGTGTTATTGTGATTTATATGAAAGTGATGACGTTCCAATTGTTTGAATTAGTATTACTACCTGTGATTGAGTGATTTGAATTGTGCTAACCTGCAGAAAGGAACTGAGGCGAGGTAAGTCTTCTATGTGATGTGGCTAGGCCACCCGGAGTGTATTTTCTTTCTAATAGGGGTTTAGGGGGTTGAACTTGCTGAGACATTGTCTCATCCCGGTTTGGGGAATAAAATTTCAGGTCCCCAGGGGTCGAAGTGGCTAGATAGCTTTGGTTGGCCTTGAGGAGTCGCAAAGGTGAAGTCATGAGGATTGGAGAACGTGTCCGACGTGTAGATCGTAGGACAGTTACTTTTTAAGAGCCGGTCTTTTGTAGACTTTTGGCTGTAGGCTTCATTTGTAATTTTGTTGAATTATGAAAGTGTTATGTTGTGGTTTTGCTTCCTGCTTTTCTATCCCAAGTTAAATTTTGTCAGGGGATTTGTCTTCGCTTCCGCATGCGTAAAATAATTGATTGGGGTCGGCGACACTACCTGGGAATGTTGCATTTGATCGACCGCAGTGGGATGTGCGTGCGCTCGGGGTTCGAGGCGTGACAAGCGAAGGTGGAGAGAGAGCGTCAGAGCGTATGTGTAGAGAGGTGGGCCAGGTCTACAGGAGAGAGAGCAAAGGGTGCCAAGCAAATTTTGAATCACTAACCCCATTTACATGAGCCACACGTGTTGACTTCTGAATAGTTTTACATTTCGCCTAAGTGGAGTATAAACCCACACAATATTTTCTCCCATCATTATTCTACATTTTATGCCAAGTTTCTCACTTTCAGCCTTTTCCTCTTTCCATGCTCCTCTCGCATTCCGCCTCGACAACAGCGGCCATGGCCTACCCCGCCTCTCATCCTCTGCCAAGCAAACATCAACCGGATGAACGTGACGCATCTAATCTTCCTCACGTCCCCACCTGCCTCAGCCACACGCCCCCCTTTCGAATCCAATGCCACCATCTGTTTTGCATATTTACAGTAGTTAAACAAATCTAATGATATCCAAGAAAGAGAAATTCACAAGGAATTGACTAAGATGTGGAAATTAGTCCAAAATTAAAATATTAATATCATGAAATCAAATGTTGGAAATTTACATATTGTAAATAGAAATAAAGATTCTTACTTATACCATAAATAGGAAATTCTCCGTGCACTATCATAACCATGATATTAAAAAAATTCATTAATGCACTTCGTTACGATGAAACTTCGTCCACCGTCTTCACAAATTACTTGAAAGTTTTGAAAATATTGAAATATCAAATAACATAGTTTACAATTGGTCCGTTTTGTAATCTTGAAGGGTACAATTCATTCGTTTTTACTTTATTTAAATTTTATGAGATTATCTCTTTGACTTTTATTTCTTACAAAATATTTGGAAATCTTCAAAATGGTGAATATCAAATACTAAACTGTGCAGTTGATTTATTTTCAGAACTTAGAGAAATTAAGTCTTTACTATAAATTTGTTATACCAAACTACCACCACCACCACCACTACTACTACTATTAGCAGCAGCAGCAATGGTAACGGTAGTATTTCACATTTTCTTAACATTGTTTTTCAAATTGCATCTAAAATTAAAGGAAAATATTGCAGGAATTTAAGATGAGTGGACCCACCTATACATGCTTGCAATGTCCAAGCCATACATGCAAAATTGTTGCGACGTTTACATTCTTCTTGGAAATCGGAAATTTTTAGAGATCCTACTTGGCACCTATATTAAGCGTATATCAAGTGAGATGTTCATCTATTACAAGGGTCATTAAGGGTAATATTGTGTTTTTCTAATTTCAAAAATAAAATACATTATTTTGTTAGTTAGGTTGACTACAATAATTAATTAAAGATAGTTTCTTTTTTCATTTAGCCAATAAGTGATTTATCAAGCACTTTACATCGAAATTCAAGCTCATTAGGAGATAACTTAATTTTTTTAGATGAAATATGTAAATTGATTTATAATTAGATAATACATACATTTTTGTATTTAGTTAAAATAAATGATGGATTATAACAAGTTACACATGTTCATCACTTAAAACTTGAGCATTGAGAATGCCGAATAATAATAATCATTTTCAAGTTTATTTGAAAAAGCAAACCATCACTTCTAAGTCTTGGTAATTTGTATACATGGATATAATATCGTTAAGGAATTCTTGTTGCCTGGCCAAATGTGAAATCAAACTTTTAATTTTAGTTTGAAAATTCACAAAAAGAACAATAGCAAGATTTATATTTTCTACTTTTTTAAAGATATTTAAAAATAGAATTAGTCTTAAAGATCGCCTATCAACTCTAACACTAAAAAATAAAAAGCAAAGATATAAATATAAAGAATAACTTACTTACAAAATCTCCTCCTCAATGAAAACATGGAATGAACATTTGCGGACTATATTTTCACCCTTTTACTAATGTCAATTTAATCAGCCGAGCATTACATTGGGGCAAATACATTATAATCCCGAGTGGCTCTAAATAAGATGATGATCCGTCTAGAATAATTATTCGTTTTCCTATCATAGTGAACTTCGGAATAGACAGCAGTTGCCGGAAGGGAGCAAAATAATGCCAATTTCATCCCCCCCTCCTTTTCTATCTTTGCACTTTTTACATAAATTGCCTCGTATATTCTGGAATTTTGATTTCCTTAGTAATTTTTGTTGACTAATCGAGTGAAAAAGCTACAACCAAAACGTTGTTTTTTTCCCCATAAAATAGACGTTAAATGATGTCTCCGGCTTCATTGACCACATACATCAAATAAAGCTACAATGATTTGGCTCCATCTATTAAATAGAATCGCCTGTCATTTTAACCTCCTCATTTTGGGGTTTTCTAGATGAAGCCTGTTGAGGCCGACACGTACACATACCAAACACCCAAAACACACACGGACAAAATTGAAATTTGCTCGAACTCGAAATTTTGGCTGAGAACAGCAAATGGATGATGGCTTCCACGTCTGCCTCTGGTTACTTTTCATTTGATTTGGAGGAGCTTTTGGGGTGAGTCATTTTTGGGACTTCATTCATGTCATGAGTTATGCGTTGGAACCTTCTACCTTAATTGTCATTTTTGGGACTTTAGTGTCACAAGAAGCTTAATGGAAAGAGGGGTTATGATGCTTGCACCCCGTATGATCCAGAGACCATAAGCACGTCCCTTCTGGAGGGTCCCTTAACAAACCCTTTGAGAAATCAAGTAATTGCTACTTGATTTTTTTTTTTTTTTTTTTTTGGGGTCGAAAAGAAAGGGTACATTGACTTATTACTTCCCATATTTTTTTTTTTTTAAGTATGAAAAAAGTCATAAAAAAACCCCAAGTTTACCCACTATAATATATTTATCCTAAACTATTTTTTTTACATATCCTTAATACAAATGCTAAATAGGATCTCTAAACACTTTCCGATTTCCACAATGAACGTAGAATATCTCGGCAATTTTGCATGTATGGCTTGGACTTTGCAAGCATGTATAGGTGGGTCCACCTATCCAAAGATCGTGCAACATTGTCCTTTAATTTCAGAAGCAACTTAAGAAATAATGTGAAGAAAATGTAAAATACTACTGCTACTAATAATAGCAATAACAACAATAATAATAAGATACTCGTTTTTCTATTTATAGTAAAGACTTACTACTTAGACTCCTTCTCTAAGTTCTAAAAATAGATCCATTGTACAATTCAGTATTTGGTATTGAATATTTTTGAAAATTTCCAAATGTTTCGTAATAAATAAAAGTCAAAGAGATAACGTCGTAACATTTAAAGAAAGAAAGAAAGAAAGATAAAAAGAACCATTTGTACCCTTCAGGATTTCATAAATGCACCGAAAGTACACTATAGTATTTGATATTTCAATATTTTCAAAACTTTCCAGCATTTCATGAAGACGTTCGACAAACTTTTATCGTAACAAAGTGCAAAAATGAATTTGTTTTTTTTTTTAATCTAATGGTTATGATAGTATACAAAGAATTTCCGATTTTATGTTATAAGAGCAAAACTTTATGAAATGTGAATATTTTTATTTATAATGTGTAAATTTTCAACATTTGACTCAAGTGATATCAATTTTTTGATTTTGGACTAATATCCACCACATGAAATAGGGAGTCAATTCCTCATGAATTTCTCTTTCTTGGACATCATTAGATTTGTTTCTTCAAATATTGCACACATGCAAAAACAGAATCGTTTTCCACAGCAAATTTATGTCCACTTGCCCATTATACAAAAATGGATGGCCCAGATCATGCTAGCATAGTCCAAAAAATAAAAATAAAAATCCATACATTAGTCGTAATGACAAGAGAATTAATAAAAACCAGATCCATGATTACCGCATGGACATAGGACTTTTTACTAGTGAGGCTAAAGAAAAATACGGGTTATTTCAAATTTACAATATGGAGGAAATTGCGACCACCGTTAACATATTAAATTTTAATTAACTTTGTTGAAACCATGTGAGATGTGAAGGGTGACGCTAGGCTGGCTCATGCATTTGCAAAGAGTCCATACGTTAACTTATTTATGCATTCCTTGCCTTTAGCCAATCAACGATAAGTATATATTGTTTTATGGGTAAATGACAAGAAAAATAAATAAATTGGAGAGAGTTGCATGAATAAACGGTTGATTGTATTACGTCTCGGTTCAAAATAATTTTGAATCGGAGGTTACGTTGACTACTCTTTTAGAGTCTTCTTCGATCTATATGAATGTATTGATTTGTATGCATATATTGAGAAATCAGTGTTAAGAACTTAAAGAGCTCATTTGAAGTGTTAAACATGAAAGAAATAGTTTTTGACCATCACTATATATCTATAATTTCTTTCCAAATATAAAATCATGATTTGTAGATAAGATTTTAATTATCATTAATTTCTTTTTCCTACTAAATGAATTAAGTGAACCCCCTTTAACGTATTAAATAAGTAAATTTTTATCTTAATTAAATCTTGTAAGTCTAAACTAATTAGAGTTATCTAACAAGCTTAATTGCATTTTAATTGTTTAAATTTTCAGCCCGTGGGCTATCCGCCGGTTAACAAGTCAAACTTTTGAAAAACGCACACTAATTCGGTACGTGGTTTCTTAGAGACGGTTTTGCATTGATTGTTTTACAAGAAAATCTCGGGTTTCCCCTCCACGACGTGGGGACGACCCATTTAATGAGGACACGTGGCGCCACGTGTCGTCCGGGTCCCACCACACTCCCTCTCTGACCTCTTCCTCTCTCCGCTGCGCTTGCGTTTCTTCTCTTTCACCTCGCGCCTTAGGGACTGGTGCCGGCCGTTGTCGGACATGGACGAGAGGAGTTCCCGCTGGCGGACCGCCGCCGCCGGTGCTGGTAGAACCTGGAGGGGCGGCGGCGGCGGCGCCCGGGAGGGCGGTGGAGGCCATGGAGAGAAGGGTCCTGACGGCGGGGGCCTTCTCGTCGTCGAAGGGGAAGGAGATGAGGAGATTCGCCATCCAGGTCGTCGTGGGCGGCGCCGTTTTGGGAGATGAAGGCGGCGGATGCCGGCAAGGCAGCGAGGAGGAGGCATGGAGCTGAGCAGTGGATGCGCTGTCAGGGACTCAGAATCCGTTTTGGGTCGATCGGAGATGGAGTATCGTCACTGTTCCGGCAGAAGCAGAAGCGGAGGAGAGAGAGATGATCACAGAGAAAGAAACCGATGGGTGAAGTCTGCGCGTGGATGACCGAAAACGGAACAGTCAGCGTGCCACTACGTGAGGGAGCAGTGAGCAACGGAGCGAGCGACCGAAGCGGACCCCCATGGTAACCGCCTAGAATTTGGCTGAGCCGGTGCGTGGGAGAGCGACGCATAACCGTAAAAGGCATAGGCGAGGAAGGAGTGTGCGAGGAGGACGAGGAAAAGATTCGGTTTGAGAGGGGAGGAATCGACCATTTTTCCTCCTTTTCTTGCTTTGCAGAAAGAGGTTCGCCGGAAGTTTTGAGGGTGAGGGAGATTGGCGGCGGAGAGAAGATAAAAAAGGAGAGTTTTCACTCCACCGCCCACATCCCGCCGTTCACTACTGCCCTCGGAAGCCGCCCCGGACATCGGAGCCGTTCGTTAAAACCCCAGGTAGGAGCTCTTTCTCTCGACACCCCCGATCTCAAAATTCATTTTTCTCGAAGATCATAGGCATCTTGCATAGAAATATTGGTTGAAAAATTGGTTGATCTGTGCCTAATAATGTCGATTCAATCCTTCACATGTCGAGACTAAGCCTCAAGCTTGCTGTCCGAAATGCGTATCATGCGTTTGCTAAAATGCCTGAAGGAAGACCGAGGAATTTTCACGCTTAAACTCGAAGCCGATTCAGGTTTGCGTTTATATTCGCCGAATCCTGCTCGATTTCTTTGCATTTGCTGTGTCTTCGTGTGACTTTGCGATATATTCTCCACGTCCGAGTTGGTGAGTGTGGACTCAAGTATTTTTTTTTTTTTTTTTTTTTTTGGAATGAATGCTTGTGGAGTTACCGGTAGTGGTGTTAAAATGGGTTATAAACCCATTTTTGAACTCATATTTTATTTATATATGTCGTATAAGAATTAGACTCGTCAAATGGATGGGACAAGTCGGATTTAGGTCGAGTCGAAAATGATTAACCCATAATTGACATATTTAACCCGTTTTGACCATATTCATATAGAGTAAATCAAGTAACCCATATCCAATCGGATCGGTATTGCTAAAACCTATAAATATTATAGGAAAACCCACACTTATTATATGTCAATTGGTTTAAAACTTCAAATTAAATTAAAAATAGTAAAAATAAATAAATAAATAAATAAAGTTTTAAAAAAACCTATATATTGAAATATTTATAAAGAATATTGACATGCTTTTATTGCTTGAAGTGAACATATTATTGAGTAATTGAATATTGTAACATGAGAATTTTTTAATTAAACTTAAGAAAGATCATTTTTATGATTTTTTTATAAAAAAAATATTGCTAAAACACATTTATGCAATACAAATTTAATGGAAAAATTTTATAATTCTTTTTAAAATATTTTTTTAAAATAGAATTTTTAATTATTTTTATTTTTAAAATATAATTTTTAACTTTTTCTTCTTTTTTTCTTTTTCTTCTTCTTCGGTTGGTCGCTAGCCACGGCGATGGCCGACAACCGGCCATAGGTGAGCTCAAGCTCCCCAATGTCGCGAGCTCGAGCTCACCACCGAGCCTCACTTGACGCCGATGAGGCCTCGGCCTCGCTAGATTGGCAAGATCAAGCCTTGCTAGTTGTTGAGCGAGCTTGGCCTCACCAAATCCGACGAGACTCGAGCTCACCCAACGCCGGTGAGCTTGAGTCTCACCAGATCCGACAAGGCTCGAGCCTCGCCTAGCTTGTTGTTAAGCGTCGCCGTGCCGACCACCAACTAAGGAATGAGGAAAAGAAAGAAACAAGAAAAAAAAAAAATTGAAATATGAAAAATAATTATAATTTTGATTTTTATTTAAAAAAAAAAGAATATTTTTATAAAGGTAAATAAAGAAAAATTGTGTGGGCTTGGGTTGGAAATTTAGAAATGGTTTTAAAGTTCTAACCCACTTGATATTTTAAATGGGTTGTGACTCATTTTCGACACATTTAAATCCTACTCACTTCTTTTACTCATTTTTAGCTGGGTTTTTAAAAGCCTTTGACCCATATACGACCATGTACACTCTGACACTCTCTCTCCTCTACAGACCATCTCCCTTCTTTCTTTCGCTCTCTCTCACTCTCTCCACGTTCTTCGTTCCGTTGTGGTGAGAACAAAAATCGCAGATTGCTTCCATATGCTCTTTCCCTCCTCTTCTCTCCCTCCTCCGCCGGTTGCTTCCATCTCCCCACCCTGAGACACCACCACCTGACGACGCTGTCAACGCTCCTCCGCCTCCACAGGTTGCCTCCATTGCCCTCAACGCCGATGCCTCCACCTTCGCCTATGCCCTCGAACACGACACTAACACCGACACCATTGCCTCCCTCTCGCAATCTCTAGTCCGCTCTCTCCCTCTTTCCTCCTCAAAGTTGAACCTCTCTTCCAATGAACCACGACGCGCCCCTCCGCCGATTGCCTTCGTCGCCCCCGACTCTGACACCGACGCCTCCGCCGCCTCCTCCTCCTTCGCCTTTGACGCCAATGCCGATGTCGATGCCCTTTGGCCTACCTCTCGCGACCTCCTCTCCATGGTTCTTGCTATTACGATGGAGCGGAGGTCGCGAGAGGTAGGTGAAGGAATGTCCGCGTCGGCGTCGACGTTAGGACAAAGGCAAAGGCGAGGCGAAGGCGTCGGAGTCGGGCGACGGAGGCTGCAGCGAGGCATCAGCATCGCGGTTCCCAGCTGGAAGAGAGGCGCAACTTGAAGGAGAAAAAGAGAGAGAGCGGATTGGAGGTCGCGAGAGAGAGGTAGGGCGTCGGTGTCGGCGTCGAGTTTGGGGCGTAGGCAAGGTGGAGGCGGAGGCGGAGGCGTCGGCGGCATCAAAGTCGAGGGCGACGGAGGTGAAGGTGGAGGAGCATTAGTAGCGTCAGCATCGAGGTGGTCTCTCAGGGTGGGGGAGATGGAAGCAACCGGCGAAGGAGGGAGAGCAGAGGAGGGGAAGAGCATACGGAAGCAATTTGCGATTTTTGTTCTCACCTCAACGGAATGGAGAACAGAGAGAGAGAGAGAGAGAGAGAGAGAGAGAGAGAGAGAGACGGTCTACAGAGGAGAGAGAGCGTCATAGTGTATGTGCAGAGACGTGGGCCAAGTCTACAGGAGAGAGGCGGAGGGCGCCAAGCAAATTTTGAATCGCTGACCCCATTTACACGAGCCACATGTTGACTTCTGAATGGTTTTACATTTCGCCTATGTGGAGTGTGAAACCCATCCAATATTTTCTTCCATCATTATTCTACATTTTATGCCAAGTTTCTCACTTTCGGCCTTTTTCCTCTTTCCATGGCTCTTCCGCATTCCGCCTCGACAACAGCGGCCATGGCCTACCCTGCCTCTCATCCTCTACTGAGCTGACATCAGCTGGATGAACGCAACGCATCTGACCTTCCTCACGGTCCCCACCTGCCTCAGCCACAGGCCCCCCTTTCGAATCCGATGCAACCATCTGTTTTGCATATTTGCAGTAGTTGAAGAAACAAATCTAATGATATCCAAGAAAAAGAAATTCACAAGGAATTGACTACCAATTTTAGATGTGGAAATTGGTCCAAAATTAAAATATTAATATCATGAAATAAATTGTTGGAAAAGAAAGGGTACATTGAGTTATTACTTCCCATCTTTCTTTTTTTCTTTAGTATGAAAAAAGCCATTAAAAAACCCCAGTTTACCCACTATAATATGTTTATCCTAAACTATTTTTTTATGACACCAAAACCTTAAATTTGCACCAATGTAACACATTTATCCCTAATTTTACTTTTTCAACGAGACCAAATTTTTGAATTAAATATATCACACGGGCACAAGTTTAAAAACAACAAGTTTAAGTACTCCATGATAAGAAGACGCTCCTCCTAGTCCCAGTTGAAGTGGTCTAATCTGTAGACCCGCTTATCAGAGCTTCCACGAGATCAGCATGGTCGGACTCATATAGCAAAAGTTCACATATCTATGTCTTCGCTCGAAGTTGCAAGTTGGAACACTTCAAGTACGGCAAAGCCCGTAACAATTAGACCAGCATGATCTCTACAAATGCTAGTTATGGTGCCGTCCCCAGTGGAACCCTGGTCTGCGACGTGATAAAGGTGGGCACTTTCCTTGTTTATGATGCATGAGAGTTCCATTTTCTATAATTTGCTTGCAGGAAATATGATGATTCCAGAGTCATTGCAGAATATTTGCTCTGGCTCGAAACACAGAGTCATTGTGGGATATCCAGCGGTTGAATATTTGCTTTGGCTTTGGCGTAGTGTAGTTCCATTCCCCATTAAGAACTGTAACTTGAAAGAATTTTTACTTGGCCACGTTCCCAATTTTCTTGTAAAAATGTATTTCTGATCTTCTCAATCTTTTGAATTATCGGCAATTCAGCAGTGTATTATTGGAAGCCTCGAGGATTTATAGCTAAGTTTAGCTATCTTCTGTTGATTGCCTGATGAGTGATAATTAATGAAGTTGAGTTCTCTATCCATTTTTGCTTAGAGAACTAGAGAGTTCTTTTGGACAGAATGTCCACCACAGGATTTATAGCTAAGTTTAGCTATCTTCTGTTGATTGCCTGATGAGTGATAATTAATGAAGTTGAGTTCTCTATCCATTTTTCTTAGAGAACTAGAGAGTTCTTTTGGACAGAACGTCCACCACATACACAAAAGAAAGTAGAAACTTCAAGCAATTTTACTTTTCTATATCTGCTACTTCATCAACAGAGTACTATTCAATCAAAGGCAAAGACCAGGTTTTGAGGAGCATCCGGTAAGAAACTACCTTTTACCAAAAAATAAAAAATAAAAAAACTATTGTACTTGGTTGCCGCTAGAAAATTCTTGATCTTGCCTCTGCTAATCAATCATGTCTCTTTAGGTTGATTAGAATACTGGAGGTCTTTAACATCACCTTCAAACAGATGCAAAAGACTCTCAGATGATCTGCACTACTTGGCTATGAATTCATTTAGCCGAATTACTTGACCATGAAGAAATGAATTCCTCTTACAGAAAAGTCGCATCATGTGTTTCAGCTCCAATCCTTGCAGAAAACGCAAGCAAACTGGAAACCGCCCGTTAAGCCTCTTATGAGATTGTCGATAAAATGACCAAAAGGAACAAGATGAACACTTGGACTGCCTCAAAGAAGGTGAAGCTTCTTGCCTTCTTGGTAATGCACACGCACAAAAATTGCCATAATATACCTGATTGCCCCCAGAAAAACTAAACCTTAATTGAACTGCCTCAAAGAAGCTTTCAGGTGATGGAGACTTCTTATTCAACTAAATAAGATGAGAGCATGATGTCCAGAGACTTGGTCAGGAGGGTACAAAATCTGGTTTATCTACACTTTTGATAAACGGGATTAATCATGGCTCACGTTCTAAACCTACCAATTGATTCAGAGACTACTTGCTTTGTGGATGCGATTGAAAAAACTCATGTACAACGTACAAAAATGTAGATGCAACCCCCTAAACATCTTGTGTGATCCACAGAATTTAAAAAGGAATCTGCCAGTTGGCCTAGCATGCCTTACTTTCCAATTCAAGGAAACATCCAGTCCTGAACAGAGGAAGGCACGTAGCAAACCAGGTGGATGTGTGTGTTTTACAATGGATAACTACGACAACATACTTCAACTTACACTCAGGGCCATGGAAAAAAAGATCAGCAAGAATCTACCTGATCTCTTAATACAGACTAAAACAATTCTATGCTATCACTACAATCTCATTCTACTGGATAGAATCAACTCCTCAAAATGCTTCACCACTTTCAGCTCCAATTCAAGCCTCTGTGGACCTAGGCTTGGGCGGCATGGGCTTGAGGAAACCATATCTTAACAACCTTTTGTGGGGACTTGAGGAGACAATGTTCTAGTTTTCTTTTGATCGATAACCTGCCTTATGTCTTCCATAATCTCTTGGGCATTCTAAAGCGGAATGTATCAAGTCCAGGATCTTCCTAGCATTTTGCTGTTGTTTTGGAGGTTTCTCTGTTCTTATAGGTAGTCAGTTGCAGATTGTAATTGCAGGCACTCGTTGCTCCTGCAAAGCCATTGCAACTAATGCAGGAGTGGATGGCAATATTGTAGTAGAGTCAATCCCGAACATGTGATTGGGAAATCAGTTACAATGCAATGATGGGAAAATGTGAAGATCTTCTCGTTGCTGGAGTTATAGATCCATGCAAGGTTTCATGCTGCACGCTCCAAAGCGCAGTCTCCATTGCAGGGACAATCCTGACTACCCAAGCGATATTGATGGAGAAAACAAAGACGCCCAGGCCACCTGTTCCACTTGTGCCCAGGACAACACCTTAAAAACGAATGAGCGGATGCTTCATTGCTCAAGATAAATACCAAGTCAGAGCTCTCCATATATATATCTGTGCTTCATGGATGCGTGCTTTTCCAAATGAAGATGGGTATGACATGTTTCGGGGAACTGGGGAGGTGTAATCTCACTTATCTGGCTGGTCTTCAAGATCCGCGGTCATGATTGAAGAAACTGAGGTTGGATATCGAAAGCCAGATAGTTTCTCTAAAATGCTTAATGGTAGTCACATTTCTACAATCAGAGGAACATGTGAAAATCTCTGTCAAATAAATATTGTTCAAAAAGTGTTCTTCAGCCAATGCTCTCCAGTGTCTTATAATTTTGTACTTTCTTTTAATGCCTTGTACTGTGAAGATAGTTATTGCGCTATTTTCATCCAAAAAGATAATCCTCATGAGTCTGATACCCATATAAGAAGCTTTAGCAGCATCACAAGCATTGAGGAAGGTGCATTGGTGGCTAGTGAAATCGGCAAGCATCATTCCCATGGCTTGCCTACTAGTGACACGTGATGAACGCATTTGTTTTCACTCACGTTGTTGTCATTGCCATTTTGCAAAGTAATGTAAGGGGTATGTCATCAGTTGCATCAGATGAATAATCAAAAGGGGAAAAGATAAAAGGAAACAGGTTTCTCTAGGATTAGTGCTCCACAGAGCCTTTACTTATTTCTGGATTGTAGGTGATGACGCTGGATTTCGATTGCCATTTGTCACCATTAGCCAGAGTCATCGATTTCGACTTCTGTTTTCATTCCCAAATTGTCAAAGGACTAGTGATAGCGGGAAGATGTTCCCGTCTTCTCCTGAACGAACTCTCTGCAAAGCCAGAAGGAACGAGGAGACTGACTAGATTGGTGCTGCTATGTCATAGTAGAGTTTATTTGCAACCCAGGAAACCGCATCTAACCGACGTTCATTCATCAATCACAGTGCCGCAAGATACAAAAATGAAAAAGGATTCAAAAGCCATTGTGATCTTATGAGTACAAAAAAAGATATACAAGTAAAATGTGGGTTTCAAACAGCACATCAAGTCGCTCTCTCCTTGTTCTCAAACAACCCTCTCTATCTAAATCATCATGGTAGGGGCAGATTGAATTTGTTGTCGAATTTCAGATCCAGATGCCTTCATTCCTTCATTTATAGCTCGAACATGATTGAGTTTCAGTGACGTTCTAGAGTTAATCAAATGAATTGTGCCAGCAGCCTACCAATAATACCCGTAGGAGCACACCCCATCTTTGAAATGGTGAAAATGATTCATATCCTGAACGAGGATCTCTCTCTTTGTATACAGGGAAATGAATTTCGTCAAAGAGTGCCAGTCTTCACACAACCTTAAGTTCTTGGTAATCCATATCATCTCCCTCTTAGTGCTGTCAATGAGTCCAAAGGCCACGGCTAGTTTTTCACTGTGCCCCAACAAAATGCGTTCCTTCTTACATCGAGACTGTGATGCACATTTCCAGATTGTGGCACGTGGCCGTCTTCCTTTATCTCCATTGACAACTTCAGCAATAAGGAATGAAGCTGCTCAATCTGTGGATTCAATTCATTGACTCAAGCAAAGGGATATATCCTCCTTTTGACTTCAATCCAACTGCAACCGGGGACCTTTTGCAGTCTCCAAGCTTCTAAAGTTCCTTCACTCTTCTCACCTCATCCCACATCTTGGCCTCCGTTTAGATGTTGGCTAGGAGAACATAATTCCCAGCATTTTTGGGTTCAAGCTGCAAAAACCTTGTGCTCGCTCTTTCTGCAAGCTCAACATTGCAATGAATCCTGCACGATCCAAGGAGCGATCCCCAAACTTTAGGACCTAATTTAATCAGCACGTCTTCTAATTTAGGCTGCTTCATGCAATCTATTTGCCCTGCCAAGAAGATCCGCCACACTAGGAAAATCCTATGTTCCCTTACCATCAAGTCAAACGACATCTTCCCGTCCTCGAAAAACCCTGCATGACAGCAGGCTCCTAAAATACTAATGAAGGATATAGGACTTGGCAAGATTCCACTGATGATGATCTTGTTGGAAACCTGAATTGCCTTCTCTCCAAACCCATGAACCCCATAACTTGAGATCAAAGAATTCCAGGAAACTAAATCCCACTCATCCATCTTATCAAAAACTTGTTGTGCTCAGTCGAGCTCACCACATCTTGCATACATTGTCACCAGGGCACTAATGACTGGCAAGATTGACTGCAGATCTCTTCGCAGAACATATCCGTGAATCAACCTACCCTGCTCCAATGCAGCAAGAAACTAAACTTCATCTGCTCTTCATCATGTTCGAAATTAAACTTCATCTGCTCTTTGTCATGCTCCTGATGTGTTGCATTTCAAATGCCATTTTTCTCATTATTGCTCTCTTTGGATCATCCAGAACTCAAGTGATCCTTTTCCCTTGATCTAGATCTCCTTGTGCGACCCCTACCAATGGTGAGGAAAATCAGATGGAGATGCGACTTAACAGACTATAGATGTTGTAAAGTCGTGACTTAACAGACTATAGATGTCATAAAGTCAAAAAAATGAAAAAACCACCAACTACTCATCACAAGGTGAAATTAAGAATTCACAGCCAGATTGACTACTAAACCGAAGCTAGCTAGCATAAGGAACAATATGGGTCCATTCATTTAAATCATAATAATAGTGGAGATCACATCTGTTTTGAAGCTCTTCCCCAAAATCTTCATATATGATTATCTGTTTTATCCTAGAAGTATCTTCATTTGAAGCTTTGGCAGCTTTACAAAAGCATGTATAATCAATTTAATTTCTTAAGTGGCTGTAAGTTGAAAGAAAAAAAAAGCCCTAAGATGTCGATGGATATCTGACAACTAGACAACATGGCACTGGTCAGAGAAAAAGTACATACATCCCAGGCTCTAATAATAGTGAAAAGGAGTGACAAATGCCATTTCATTTGATTCCAGTTGCTCTAGTATATTTGTTTCACTAGACAGCTGAATTGATATAATTCTGTAATAAACATCGGTTATGCCACTGAGGCATTGAGATTGCTCTTGTTTGCCGAGCTACCAAATTCCCCTCTTCCTCCTGCACTTACCCATGTCTCAATTTCTTAAGTCCTAAAAGTTTAATGACCAATAGTGTCAATAACATGTAGTACTGCAAAACCATGGAAATCTCAGCTATCATACTCGCATGCTAGCATTTGTCTAAAAAGGTTCATCACCCACGCAAATCATCAACACTAAAGATTTGTCAGAAAAATACGTAAACCACAAAAGAACTAAGGACCTATTTTCTTCCATCCGTTATAAACTTATGAGGGATTTAGTGCGGACATCAATACAGATTTACGTGATCTGGAGATTTGTACGCAAACATTTTATTGCAAGAATTGTACTTGTAGTAAGTTACACCTCTGGAGATTTTAGTATTATGTTGACTTTTAAGTATTTAAAAATGGCTTATTTAGAGAGAGAAATTTGAGGCATTTGAGAGTCCACAGTCTAATTTTGTTGATGAAAATAATATATGGTTAAAGGTTTTAATTTTTTATTTTATGGGTTACTGAAAAACCACTTTTCTTAGTAAGGGCTTTTCCAATGTATACCCCAGATACAGCCAAGAGAAAACAAACCTCTTTGAATGAAAGCTGATGTTCTTGCTAGAGTTTATCTGTCGACCCACATTTGCTCGATAGATTTTCCGGAGAATAACCAAATAAAGCAACCATCTTATTGACCCAGTACTTAGGAGGTGATTTATCCCAGTTATCCCACTCATTATCGCCACCCTGATTGCGGAAACAGTGAATGAAATTGCAAGCAGTTTCATGGGAACATGTCTGTCACATATCAAAAATAGGAGCCTAATTCAGAATTGGTAATTAATAATAATCATTGACATCCCAGAGAAAAGACAATATATGGAAAAACATGACAGCAACTAAAAACACAAAAATTGCCATACCTTGAACCTCGACTTCATGCACTCCCTACAGATGGCGACTTTCCACCTTGTAACATTGACGAATTCACATTTTACCTGTTTAAAAAAGAACATCCAACTCAATTAACCCCCAATCAAGAAAAAGATGATATGGTAAAGAGGATAGTTATGGGAACAGGACAGCACATAGAGACTACTAAAGTACTATTCACACCTACTGGAAAGACTACTAGAGCTTTCATCCAAAATAGTCACAAACTAGAAATCCCTGCTAAATGTTAATATCACAATTAATTGCAGATTCGAAAGGAATTTAGCACGGAACTGGATGCTTTTTCCCTTCCCTTCTTGTTTGATTACTATATTAGACATGTCTAACTAGGGAATGAAATACCTGTTTGCCAGCAAAGAATCGGCCATCAATAGAATTATAAGCCAGCATAGCTGAATCCATGGACTTGTAATGTACATAAACATTTCCCCTCAAATGGAATGAACCATTTTACAAACCTGAGATAAGAATTGGATTTGTGAATCTGAGATTGCATAGAAACATACACAACACCAGGATCCAGGCTTCCACAAGACGAATCTACAATTCAGAAAGCTTGAAAGAGAAATGCAGAAAAACCCATTGAAAAGCCAGAGAGAATATAAATAAAGGATTAACTACCCTCAAAGTTTATAACCACCTTGATAAAAAGCCAATATCAAGACCTGCAAATTGGAAAATTAACAGCTGTGAACTGATTTTATTACCTTGTAATTCACAATTTCCCCAGACTTGAACTCTATGAATATCCTCATAAAACTCCTCAAATGAGCATTCCACCTCTGTCTGTGTACTGAAAAGGGTAAAAACGGGTAATTATAAATTGGTTAGATCATCCTAAGAGATACGTTAACAATAGTAGAAGTTGTAAGCCTCAAGGTCAACTGGAGGAAGAGTGGATTGCTTATAATTGAGAAACAGTGGAGCCCTTTAGATAATCTGCTTGGATTTGCACTTCTGAGCAAAATTACAAGTCCTCAGTTTCTGATTCTCTAATACTTCAAAAAGATTTGCAGGATCAGAAAGAGGTAGGATATGGAAAATGTGGTCCTTAAGAGCCATATTCCTGCCTATTGTATATTTCTCCATCTTGATGTTAGTGGATAAAGATTGAGGACCATTCTATGGGTACTAATAGGGTAACGAGAATAATCACTTTAAACAAAGCCTGGCAACTAGAGACACCCTAACTGCTTGGCGTCTGGAAAACTAATGCTAGCGTCTCAGCAGCAAGAGTAATCGCTTCAAATGAACCTGGCAGATTCAGATCCAAAGATTCATTTCTGGAAAAATCATGCTGGTATTGGTCATTATTACAGAAAATGAGAACCTGGGGTGGATAATCATCAAAAGACATGGAAGAGAAGTGATAATGATAGTTCTGGTCATTGGAAGCTCAAATATCACTTCCTCTTCAATGTATTGAAAGACTTCCACCATGCAAATACAGGAGAAAACTCTGGAGTAGCTGGAGTAAATTGTGCGTTTAGTAGCTAACACCTTGCCTCCTACTTGAAGAATCTATAGTCAGAACCATCTCAGAGTATTCCAAGAGACATGAAGGACAGCTTTACACATATAGGATCAAGCAGCAGCTAAGTAGTTTGTTCACCAGAACAAACTACACATGACTCAACTACACAGGCTTTTTCTATGCAATAAATATACTCATGTTAGCAGCATATTTATATCAGATGTATTCTTTTCAATCATTAATCTCCGGAATCAGAAAATGCATGGGCATTTACACTGGGAGAAAGCCAATCCCTAGAGTGATGAAGAGGTATTCAGACATTGTATACGACTTCTACAGAGGCTCTTCACTATGTGAATTTTAGACAGCTGTACTGATATTTATCACCTTCAAAATTAAATAGAGACAATATCATCTAGGCAACTAATACCAATTACATGAAGAACTAGAAAAAAGGCCAGCATGATGTTTTAAAACTAGGAAACAATCACCCATGCTGGAATAAAAGATAAACCCTACAAGTGAAAGAATGAGAAAAAGTAGGACAACCTAGTCACTGTACAATAGTGTTGATTCATTATTTAGATTCCATATTTTCTCAAAGATCAAAATAACCAATGGTTCTTTCTTCCAACACACATATCTCGAAGAACAGAACAGGTCAGCTGCAAAACCATGCATTAGAAGGTATGGCTGTCTGCAAGCTGACACCTCAGCAGCAATAGCTCTTACCAGAAGAACAATTCCAGCATCCCATTGCACCCACCTAAAAACTACTGAAGCGTTAAGGAGCAATGAAATAGAAAAACTTATATTGAAAGTTGATCTCCATTACCCAAAAGACTATGAGAAGATTAATGACCAATCAACAAATTCAGTTTGAAAAATAGGATTAGCCATGGTATTCACCAATCGAAACAAAAAGTTTCAACTATCAAATTTTAATTCATTGTGCCCGACCAGTTCACTTATTGCCAAAGATGAGTCAGAAGGCATTGAGGCTGCAAGATCAATCCTCTAATTGATATGTCGGCATATAGATTACTCTAGGTTGATAATGATCAACAGGTGGAGCAATCTTGAAAAATGATTTTACAGAATCCAAGAAAAGAGAGAATCATTTATCAGAAATTGCATTAAAATATGTATCTAATGATGATCAACAAAAATGCATGGAAGTGCAGCTACAACGACACAATCATATTTGAATGTACAAATATATACAGACTCAGATAAGCATGATATGCAACAGATAAAGCTTTAAAATGTCATCGACAACTAATAGACTTTCCTAATATCAAATCATCTGTGCCTTTCGAAAATTTGAGAAGGATAAACACTTCCACCTAACATTAGCTAAGATAAGGTATATATCCTATCCCACTTTATTCCGGGCTATAAACATGGCTTCTTTTCATGCCATAATGAAGTTAAAAAAAAAAAAAAATTCACATGATTAAAAAGAAAATGATAAAAAAAATTTCAAGAGATCGAAATTTCGTTAAATCCAGGATTTGAAAGCCAAATTGATCTACATATACAGTGATATCCTATCCAGACACTTAAGTGCTATTTACAGAATCTAATTCCATTGATAATGCTGGTATTTACTATTGCTTATAATGATCAACCAGTAAAGATGTTTCAACAATTCATTCACTTGAAAGCACAGTTCCCTGGATGTGCAGACATAATAGAGCAAACAATACTAGAGTAAAAACAACCAATACCAAGAAGCCCTCTTTGGCATAAATAACTTATAAAGCATTGAAAAAGAACCACAAAGACCAAAAGGAATTCCCAAGCAAAACCCACAATTGTCTACTCTCCTACAGCAGAAAGGAGATCATTGCGAAAGAACACTTTTCAGCTAAATGACAAATAGATGCCAATGTATCAGCTGATATGCAATAGTTCTTATAATGAAATGTACCATCAAAAGATAAATGATTGATCGTCTGTGAAATAAAATTTTCTAGACCTTAAAAAATATGAGAAGAAAAGGCATGAACAGGTGTCAAATATGCTAGTGGTTCATGGCAGTGTGAGATGCTCCATAAGTAAACATCATCACTCACGGATATCATAACTTGTCAGAGCTGTATGGTTCTCTCTACAAGTTAACGAAGATAATGTAATATATGGGAAATCAACATGGAATGCTAACAAGAAAATAACCCACTTTTGCCACAAAAGGACTCAACTAATAAAATTAATTACATCTTTCACATAACATGGAATTCCATCGAAATCACCATTTTCAGGGAGTCAGACATAAAATCACTGATAGCTGAATTTTTCCAGTCAAAACCATTACAACCCAGACAGTTCAAGAAATCCATGAGAAATCAGTTAAAAAAACTCGTTGAAAAGCGGGGTAAAATATGATTTGCTGATGAAAAATACAAACAGCAATTCAGGGTTTACATACAATAGACCTTGCACAGGAAAAAATTAAAAAATTCTCCAAGACAATTTAGGAAAAGAAGAGCCACACATTTATCACTAGGTTGATAGGAAAGGAACTACACAACCCGAAGCCAAAGCAAATATTCAAACAATGGACATTTCATCTCTAAGAGTCTGAACATAGTCGACTTGTCTCCAAGAGCAGATGCTTACTAAAAAGCAAAGCCTCTATTTGCCAGTAAGAAACAACTGCCCAATTTGTAGAAACTTCGGAAACAATTATCATGATGGCAGAAACAGAATAAAGCTTGCATTTCTAAGAAATATTACTTTCCTGACTGTCATCGTACAAAGGAAATGACTTTGTTTTTGCCACTAACCAGGATGAAGCCTCAATTAATCTAGGAAGTGCACAGTCCATGATTGGTTTCATTAGCTGCATAATCTCTCAAAGGCGAGCTCCACTTGTTCTACCACCCCAAGTCTATGGAGCCATCCAGCAAGTCTTTCAGATGCTTCTTTTCCAATTACAATACCATCTCTCTCCAAATCTATCAGAAAGTCCAGTGCTTTGTTTATTTTGTTCTCTCTTTCATACGAGTGCAGAACAAAGGGCCACACATTTATCACTAAGTTCAATACCAGCCTTCCTCATATTCTCAAAGGCAAAAGAGGGCCTTGTCACTTTGTCCTGTAGCTGCATAGGCATTTATAAGTAGCCCGCCTAGCCTCGCGTCTGGAATAATCCCCCCGCAAATTGAGTAGCATCAAAATCCTCTGAGCTCCTTCGGCATCGCCAATCA